>JACRUU010000018.1:3874921-4279921 GCA_030449085.1 Kryptopterus vitreolus
TCCAGTGGGTTTATATTTCGCTTTAGAACAAATGAATAAATCCTCAGTTTTCTTTCCTAATCACTGAGGTAAAGGCTTTCAGATGAACAACTGGGTAAACTAAAGACTCGTGTATCGTCAAATGTAAAATGTGTTCCTTAATCTTCAGGCACTAAAGAAACACAATACATACATGGAAGGAGCTAAATGTACAGAATGGGATGCCTACATCCAGTAAGATGATCAAAACAGACAGAATTATTAGATTTATTCTTGACAGTTTCTGTTTTTCAGTACACTGCTGACCTGCTCTGTCTCATATTAAAGTGGAGGTGACAGGGCTTGGCCCATAGCACATTTCAACTCACGCGATAATCATCTCCAAGTAGAAACAAATACTGGTAACAGATGAGAATACTCAGAGGCCAAGTTTCACTTTCTGCTACATTATCTACTGTACTTTTAAGCAACTCCTGTACTTGTAATTTAAAGGACATTTCGGATTTCTAAAAATGTAAGCTGTTCTTGCTGGGATAGGAGCCTCGCGCTATCCAGCTTGTGCTTTTCAGCGGCCCTCCTGCATATTATAAAGACTTTTGATCAGATTCTTTGCATGGATACCTGCAATTTTATATTTAGAATATACTATCAACTTCAAATAGCTTTTTATATATGGGTTTGTTTTCAGAGTGACGTACAGGAGTCTTAAGTATGGGCAGATGCGAACACAGACTAAGAAAATACTTGGATCATTTGTCAATACCAGCTGTTCTATGATTACAATTTATAATAACAATAATGATAATAATAATGAAAAAGAGAGTTAGCCAACACAGACCAAAAAATTAAGGCAAATAAAATGTATTTTATATATATGTATATATTATGTGCCACAATTGGAGCGATGTCTGCGCAGATGATGTGAATTCCCCATACACTTTATTAAGTACACCTCCTTAATCATGTCAATTGGCCATGTTTCAGCATCAGTAGTACAGTGAATAAACTCCATTATAATCTTTTTTTCAACAAATTCAGGTAATGTTCCAATCAACCATCAGAAAGAGGAAAATGTGGTCTTAGTCATGTAGACCATACCATGGCCTGATTCCAGATGGGCTGCTTTGAATCTATTTCTTTATCTGCTGATTGCCTGGGATTTAAATACAGCAGCCTTTACTCAAGCTATCCAACATATCACACTCCCATTGGTGTTTATTTGAATAGAGTAATGGTGTTTATGAAGACCTTTGCATAAAAAGTATATCATTTTCATAATCATCGAACCATTCTCATCACCAAGATGTGTCTCAGTCCAGCAGGAAGTCATTCAAGGAATCAGAAAGTGACAGTTTCCTTTAGGGAAGAAAAGTTTTACTTGCATTAAAGTGAACATCTTTATCAATTGTATTGTAAGTGGACTCTATATACAGTATATTACTATTATATCATTTCATATACATATTATAACATAAATTAGCATTATAACACAAATTAGAGTAGCAGTGATGTTGAAGTATAGAGTTTGGCACTTATTAACTACACAAAATAAATTCCAGTTGATTCTGACCAATCCTCCTTATGACCTCCTCATGAGCTACACATTTAATTAGCAATATTCTTATTTACTATTCGACAATAACTTTTGAACATTCCACATTTCAAACATGCAAGACGTAAAGTAGCATGAAATATTTATTCTGCTCTTATTCAGTCCCTAACAGGCTTTGCTCTTATTGTGAGCAGTGATGGAATGGTCTTCTATGCTTCTTCTACTATACTGGAGTACCTGGGCTTTCATCAAGTAAGTTTTATATTTGATCTAGGTTTTGCACACGTGTCACTTCTAATCTAATATAAGCCAAAAACTGAAATATACATTATTTTGTATAGTGTTTTAGAAGGCTGTCACATGTCCTGTCTTATCTTGATGTTAATTTCCTGCAGCATAAAAAAAGAACAAAATCATTAGGTGTAGATTAGTGGAGATTTTATATATATATATATATATATATCATATATATATATATATATATGTTATATATATATATATATATATATATATATATATATATATATATATATATATATATATATATATATATATATATCTATATATATCTATACTATACTGAGAACTGAGAAGAAATTAAGATATAGAAACAATTGATTAAACCAAGATTTAATTTTATAAAAACTTTTATTTATATACCGTAAATTCTGGACTATAAAGCGCACCTGGATATAAGCCGCATCTGCTCTATTTAAAAAAAAAAAACCAAAAAAATTCATAAATAAGCCGCACCTGCATACAAGCCGCATCCGCTTTTGAATTGTAAATGTACATGTATGTACCTAAATAGATCCTTTCCTAACCTGTATTTTAACACGGTGTAACGGTGGACGCTGCACAGAGACGCGGAGATCCGGAATTCATACAAAACAGGATTTATTAGAATAAAGAACTCAGGAGACGCCGCTCATACGGAGCGGCCAGACAGGCTAGGGAGCCTTGCGCTCTGCGCGCCGTGGTACCGGGAGGAGGGAGGGGGGGGGGGGGGGGGGGGAAGAGCAGGGGTGGAGAGAGAGCACTGAGCAGAAACTTTACTGATTAAAACGGGACAGAACCAAGAGAAAATAACCGCTATTTACCTTCATTTCTCCTGTGTGTGAAATGACGTCACCTTAACCTTGTAAAGATAGAGTTTGTCCTCCTTCTATCCGCTTCTACCCACTTATATCTGCTAAAGAGGAACTAGCGCATTCTTCTTCTTTGCATTTATTTTGTGTTAGTTTTGATTCTAATTCCGGTTAGAGCCCCTAGCGGTCGGGAAAAATCTGCAGAATAGCCGCACCTTATTATTAGCCGCATGGTTCAAAACCTAGGAAAAAAGTAGCGGCTTATAGTCCGAAATTTACGGTACATAGATTTTCAATAAATGAGTGTCAGTATAATTATATAATTTTTGCTCTTTATAGACTGATGTGATGCACCAGAACTTCTTTGACTACATACACATAGATGATCGGCAGGAGTTCAGGCAACAGCTCCACTGGTCCATGAAACCCCCAGAGACCTCTGATCAGGATCTAGCCACAGGAATTGGTATGACAATTAATATGTTCAAAAGAAACTTATTTGGCGATTCTAATTTGTATTAGCTATTATATTAGTTATATATTAGTACATTATTTGTCTTTTCAGTCCCCTCTATAAGTATTGGAAAGGCAAGGGCAATATATTTATTGTTTTTCTGTGCACGGACATTTGCATTTGAGATTAAACCAAGCACATGAAATGATAGATCTATAAAGCTTTCACTTCCTGCTATTTGCATCTAGGTGTACGAAACAACTTAGATGTCTAAACCCAAATTTTGGTTTAAGAGCTGCGTTTTACATATGCAGAGGCCATACTACAAGATACAAATCACCCAATAACAGTAAGATTAATAAATACCTAAAAAATAATGATGTAGTGTCATGGCTTTGGCATGCATGGGTGCTTCTGGGATTGTTTTACTAATCTCGATGATCATGATGGTAAATCATGATGTATCAGAAGAATAGGTTCAGTCACCAAAAAGGCACAATACACATAGTGTTATTGTGAAATAAATATCAAAGAATAAAATCTACAATTATGATATGTCATTTCATCCTTTTATCTCAAAATGCAAAAGTCATTAGTGCAAAAAAAGAATTTGTCTTGCTGTTTCATTACTTTTGGAGGGGGAAAAAATCTATTCAGTTAAAAAAAAGAGTGAAAAAAAATATACACAGAGCTGACTGTGAGACATAGTCTTAAATAATCTTTTGTGTGTTTCATAGGTGAAGATTTTGTGGTTGGCAGGTTATTCCAATCCCTGAATGCAGCTTGTGCTCCTCAAGAGTTTTCCTCCTTTCTTAATCGGTGTTTCATAGCCAGAGTGCGCTGTCTGCTGGACAGCACCTCAGGATTTCTTGTAAGTGATGGCCTGCTTAGCCCTGAGAGGTTTTTTTGTACAAGTCAAGATTTAATCTGGATCACAAATAGTTGTTTGATGTATTCTAGTAAAGGAATTGCCTTATCTCTTAAATTAACATAAATATAATCTTTAGCCGTTTGGGGCACGGTGCCTTAGTGGTTAGCACGTTCGCCTCACACCGCCAGGGTCCGGGTTCGATTCCCGTCTCGGCCATGTGTGTGTGGAGTTTGCATGTTCTCCCCGTGCCTCAGGGGGTTTTCCTCCGGGTCTGCGGTTTCCCCTGGTCCAAAAACATTCATGGTAGGTTGATTGGCACCTTGGAAAATTGTCCCTGGTGTATGAATGTGTGTGAAGTGTGTGTGAATGTGTGTGTGGCATTCCATCCAGGGTGTATCCTGCCTTAATGCCCATAGATGCCTGAGATAGGCACAGGCTCCCTGTGACCCAGGGAAGATCGGATAAAGCGGTAGAAGACGAATGAATGAATGAATAATCTTTAGCCTTTATCAGTGGTCCTCAAATTATGGGAACACCAGATGGCGCTAAGGGAGAGGCATAGAAATTCTAGAATCTAGATAAGGGAAATTATATGTTGTTGTCAACTGTAAACTGTGTATTTAAAGAAAACAGACATATTAAAAAATAAGAAAATTTAAATTTCGACCAGCACAATACACCAAAACCTGATGTTTAGAGAACAATTAGCCATGAACATGCTGATATATCCGAAGACTCTTTTAAATGGATACGTTTTTTTGAATCTAAAATTCAAATAAAATTATACATTTGAGGATGTTTTGTAATATGAGTTTTCTTTTTGGGGCATCCGAGCATTCACCCTACACAAGGTGGTCTCCTGCTGATAAGGTTTGAGAACCACTGCCCTATATAATTCAAAGAATGATTCAGACATTTGTCAGACACACTTATTCAAAAAGGCATAATTATCTGAGTTAAGAATTAAGAAATATCTGATTAAGGGCCTTGGATTTATACTTGTTATCTTCAGATTAGAAGTTCAGTCTTAACCACTGAGCTACAACTTCCTATTTAGGTGTCATTTAAATCCTTAGAGATAACAGAATCATTTATTTTAATTGCCACTCTAATTAGTATGCATTATTCATCAAATCATTACTCAAACATTCATCTTCTACTGCTATATCTAATCTTCCCTCGGGTCACGGGGAGTCTGTGTCTATCTCAGGCGTCTATGGGCATTAAGGCAGGATACACCCTGGATGGAATGCCAACCCATCGCAGGGCACACACACACACACACACACACAAACACACACATTCATACACTAGGGACAATTTTCCAAGGTGCCAATCAACCTAACGTGCATGTTTTTGGACCGGGTGGAAACCGGGGGAAACCCGGAGAAAAACCCCCTGAGACACGGGGAGAACATGCAAACTCCACACACACACATGGCCGAGACGGGAAGCGAACCCGGACCCTGGGGGTGTGAGGCGAACATACTAACCACTACGACACCGTGCCCCATATACACTCAAACATATAAAGAAATAATCTTGTACCATTTATAGTGTAATGTGCTGATTATGATGTGTTGTATGAATGAGTTAATATGAACATAAATCAAAACATCACATGTTTCTTTGAAGTTGTGTCTGAAGTTGTTTTTGTTCTCTCAAGAAATAAATGTATTAACGTTGTAAATTCCTTTGTTGTTTTTTTTTAAGACAATGCAATTCCAAGGACATCTAAAATTCTTGTATGGACAGAAGAAGAAGGCAACATCTGGCACTTCTTTACCACCACAGCTGGCTTTGTTCTGTGTGGCCATGCCTCTGCGCTTGTCCTCCATCACAGAGATGAAGATGAAAAACACAATGATTAAGGGCAAGAACAAAATCATAGGCGGTAACATGATCACTGATCATAGGTATGCCTCACTGTCTCAATCTTAAGTTATTGCAGAATTTACAACATTTCAATGATACATAGATGTTCTCCTACTAAGGACTTTTAATGTACATAAATATATATGTCATACTGTTTAAAACTTTCTCACCTACAGTGACGGAGAAGAGCACTTCAGAATGCCCTCGGTGATAAATGAAGGCAAAGAAACACTCTCTCTGAATTCTTCCACTCCAGTTGCTACCTTACTCCAAGCCCCCTGGGTACCATTTTGCAAAGAAAATGTCAAATTAAAGATGGAGGACTACTATGACAAGGAGGAGCCGCTGAACATCTGCAAGAACTCTTTACTTGGCCAGAAAGTCCCGGACTTAGAGACACCATGGACTCCTAGAAGCTCTTACGGTCCCATTTTCAGTGGACATGGAGTCAACTTTTTACGTGGTGGTAGAGTAAGCAAGAATAGTCACTATGGGAAGCCCTACAAAATATCTCCATTGTATCCCAACAGCACAACAGAGCATTATATTCCAAAAATCTATGGGAGTCGTCCATCTCAAGAAGTCGTGGATGGTCATTATGTGGACAGCAACAAAAGTGAAAATCCCTGTGAAGGCCAAAGACTTGTCTATGATGCACAACAGATAGTCGAGTTACCAATCAAAGTAGAGCATGACTCTGATGCTGAAAACGAACATGACTTTTACCAACAGGCTTGGACAGATCAAGAGCATAATGCCAGCTCTTATGATGGCCTACAAATGAAAGCAGAAGATAATTACTATGAACAGTATATGCCTTGCCAAAAAAGCACACGGAGTAATGGACAACTGTACAGCAGCCAACACCCAAATGCCTTCGGAGCTACTGCACAACCTCTGAAGTGTGTCCTTGATAAAGATCCAGAATATCTCCGTCCCCAGAGGCTGGGACACTTACACCCACTTTGCAGCAGCCAAAGTGCTAACTGTAGAGACAATTACAATGGTACAACTGTGGAGCACAAGGGTTTCATACATCAGGAGTACAAACTGGGCTATCAATCCAAAGGACAAGGACTGCTTCATTCCATCAAGCGTGAGCCTATAGATTCTCCACCCTGGCATGAAGAGGAATATGACCAGAATTGTGGGCAATGGAATATGATGCCAAATTACATAACGAATCTAGGACAGCCCAAATTAAATCCATATATTCTAATGCAATAAAGTACACAGTCAATGCCTACCAAATGACGGCTACCTCTGTTACCATATAATCAACCAAAGATGCCTAATGCAGGTTTTAGCTAATACTTGTGGTTGTTATAAAACAAAGTCATCTTAACCAATATAATAATAATAATAATAATAATAATAAACAGGACATTTATTTTTACAGTTTCTTTACATTTTAGGATATGGTGCAGGATTATTTTGTATTGAATACATGTTTGTATTAAATTTGTATATGAATCATTCTTCATGATTATTTTGTTGTTTTATGCAATTTTGAGTGAACATTTGATCAATTGTGATGAATATTCAATTAGTTATCAGTGATTAGAATATACACCTGCACATCTCATAGTTATGTAAATTGAAAAAAAAAGTTCAGAATGTTGGATTTTGTACAGTAGTATGGGGGAGAAAATGAACACTGTTAATGGTCAAATGTTTTCATTACTGTTTATTGCATGCTCCCATTGAAATACCCATAACATACTTACAATAAAACCTTAAAGGGGTACTAATAGCATTTTAGTGTCATAGTGGTGCAACAGCAGTACTCATGAGCATCCAACGTGTCTTTCATTTTTCCCTACACTTCAGAAATCATATGCTGAGATGTGGATTGACTTTGCTGATTGGCTTCTATATGCATACTGGTATATTACTGCTACACATAAACTTATCCAGGATAAAGCTAATAGTATCTGGGACAAGTGAGAACAACCCTCACATTTCAGCAACCATTTTATTATATGTTCTTAAGGGACAAGAGTATAGAAATGAAAATTGGATATAGTACTTTAACTTGCATAGCAGTACCTATTTACTATCCTCTAAAAAAAAAATATATACAGCAGTTATCTAAAAAGTGAGTCCACACTAAGTGAACATATCCAAACTGTGAGCAAAGTGTCAATATTTTGTGTGAGCACCATCGTAATCTAGCACTGGTTTAATCCTAATGCACATGGAGTTGCACAACAGATCTGCACAGGTTGTTGATCCTCTTCCACTCTTCCATTAATGACATCAAAGATCTGCTAAGAAACGCCGCTTCTTTACCTTCGGCTTGACGATTATCATCTTGGCAGTGTGTTTGGGGTCGCTATTATGTTGGAAAACATTCAGAATTTCTGAAGGGAAAGCATCATATTCTGCTTCAGTATGTAGTAGTACATGTTGGAATCCATGTTTCCTTCAATGAACAGCAGCACTCATACAGTCCCAAACCATGATGGTACCACCCCCATGCTTTACTGTAGGCATGACAAAATCTTCTTGGTACTCCTCACCTGGGCATCTGAGCCACACCAGTGACCATACCATCTGTCCCAAATGTCCTCATGTCTCATTAGCTCACAGGACAAGGTTCTCGTGAGTCATGCTCTTGGACTTTCTTGTGAGCAAGCTTCCTTCTGGGATGACTGACATTCAAACTGACTTGTTACAGTATGAGCAGTGGTGTGCCGTCAGAGCCTGCAAGGCCTTCTCTGCTGGCCTAAGAAATATCTGAATCACAAACTGATTTTACTTATATTTTGTCTATCAGTACTTATTCAATAAGTCCAAATCATATCTGCCATAGGCAAATGTCTTTGCTTTTACAATGCTCGTGCAGCTTCCAGACATGTATTTTCATATTAAAGCATTTAACCAATCACATTTCAGCCATCATTTGTTGACAGTCAGAGTCAAAGTCAGAGAAGTCTGCCCGTAACACAGAATAAATGTTGAAACTGTTGCTTCAACCAATCAGATTTTGAGTTGGTGTCACCAGCGCCCTCTAGCAGGCGTATGATGTCAATGTAATCAGAGCCGTTGATTGGATAGTCTATCTTGGGTCCAATTTAGCCATTTTTGTCGCGCCCTAATGGCGGGAGCAGAAACAACAGATTAAGTAGCAGATTTACTTTCAAGGCCATTTTCAAGTTGGACTTTTCAAACAAAGCCGGACATTGTTAAGAAAGTTTGGACAATTCCGAAGCTAGCCTGTCACGACCAGGAAGAGGATTTATCCGCCTCTTTCACGTTAGCAACTGTTTTTAAGGAAAGAGAGGACGGATTTTGTTTACAAACAATTCGATTTTTTGGTGAGTAAAATGCTGCTTTTTTCCTAGATAATATTGCAAGTTTATTATTAATGTTTCTTATGTAGGTCACGGCTGGAGCTGCAGTAGAATACATGTCTGGAGCTGCAGTAGTTCGCCCCTGATTTGTTTATTCAGTACAGGCTTTTATTGTGTCTACAGCAATGGCAATGGCCCTTTATACTAAATTTCTGCATATTAAGATGCTTTTTATAACGTGTTCTGGGTCTTCCCTGAGGCCTCTTCCCGGTGGGACATGCCCGAAACACCTCCCTTGGGAGGCGCCCAGGAGGCATCCGAAATAGAAGCCCAAGCAACGCTAGCTGGCTGCTCTCTATGTGGAGAAGTAGCGGCTCTACTCTGAGCTTCTCCCGAGTGACTGAACTTCTCACCCTATCTCTAAGGGAGCGCCCAGAGCCACCCTGCGAAGGAAGCTCATTTCGGCCGCCTGTATCCGGGATCTTGCCCTTTCGGTCATGACCCAAAGCTCATGGCCATAGGTGAGAGTAGGAACGTAGATCGACCAGTAAATTGAGAGCTTTGCCTTTTGGCTCCCTCTTCACTACGACTGACCGGTACATAGACTGCATTACTGCAGAGGCTGCATTGATCCGCCTGTCAATCTCCCGTTCCATCCTCCCCTCACTCGTGAACAAGACCCCAAGATACTTGAACTCCTCCACTTGGGGGAGGAGCTCTCCACCAACCTGGAAGTGGGCAAACCACCTTTTTGCGGCTAAGGACCATGGCCTCGGACTTGGAGGTGCTGATTTTCATCCCAGCTGCTTCACACTCGGCTGCAAACCTTCTCAGTGCATGCTGAAGGTCTTGGCCTGATTGAGCCAACAGGACAACATCATCAGAAAAAAGCAGAGACGAGATCCTGTGGTCCCCACACCAGACTCCCTCCAGCCCCTGGCTGCTCCTAGAAATTCTGTCCATAAAAATAATGAACAGAACCGGTGACAAAGGGCAGCCTTGCCGGAGTCCAACATGCACCGGAAACAGGTCTGACTTACTGCCGGCAATGCGAACCAAACTCCTGCTCCGTGCATACAGGGACCGAGCAGCCCTCAACAGAGGGCCATCGGACCCCATACTCCCGGAGCACCCCCCACAGAGTGCAGCGAGGGACACGGTCGAATGCCTTCTCCAAATCCACAAAACACATGTGGGACCGGTTGGGCAAACTCCCATGATCCCTCCATCACCCTGTAGAGGGTATAGAGATGGTCCAGTGTTCCACGGCCAGGTCGAAAACCGCATTGTTGAATCCGGGGTTCGACTAAAGGCCGAATTCTCCTCTCCAGGACCCTGGCATAGCCTTTCCCAGGAAGGCTGAGGAGTGTGATCCCCGTATAGTTGGAGCACACCCTCCGGTCCCCTTTCTTAAAAAGAGGAACCACCACCCCGGTCTGCCAGTCCAGAGGCACCGTCCTCAGTTGCCATGCGATATTGCAGAGGCGTGTCAGCCAAGACAGCCCCACAACATCCAGAGACTTCAGGTACTCAGGGCGGATCTCATCCACCCCCGCTGCTCTGCCACCAGAGAAGCTTCTCAACTACCTCGGTGACTTCAGCTTGGGTGATAGATGATGCCACCTCTGAGCCCATGGCCTCTGCTTCCTCATCGGAAGGCATGACTCCGGGGGTTGAGGTGATCCTCAAAGTATTCCTTCCACCGTCCGATGATGTCCCCAGTTGAAGTCAACAGCTCCCTACCTCCACTGTAGACAGTTTTGGCAGGGCACCTGCTTCCCCCTCCTGATATGCCAGATGGTTTGCCAGAACTTCTTTGAGGCCGACCGAATAGTCCCTTCTCCATGGCCTCTCCGAACTCCTCCCATACCCTGAGATTTTGCCTCAACAACCACCCTGGGCCGCAGCCCGCTTGGACCTGACGGTACCCATCAGCTGCCTCAGGGGTCCCAAGAGCCAACCAGGCTCGGAAGGACTCCTTCTTCAGCTTGACGGCATCTCTTACTTCCGGTGACCACCACCGGGTCCGGGGATTACCGCCACGACAGGCAACTGAGACCTTACAGCCACAGCTCAGCCCCTCTCTTCCAAAACAAACAAACAGAGGTCAGATGAAACAACCACAAGGTCTATCATCGATCTTCGGCCTAGGGTGTCCTGGTACCATGTGTACTGTGTTTGAGCATGGTGTTCGTTAAGGACAAACTCCGATAACTCCAAAAGCTCCAATAACTCCAAAAGTCCAATAACAGAGCACCACTCAGGTTCAGATCGGGGGGGGGGCGTTCCTCCCAATCATGCCCCTCCAGGTATCACTGTCATTGCCCACGTGGGCATTGAAGTCCCCCAGTAGAACAACGGAGTCTCCAGTCGGAACGTTTATTAGCACCCCTCCCAGAGACGCCAAGAAGGCCGGGTACTCAACACTGCCATTTGGGCCATAGGCACAAATAACAGTGAGAGACCCGAAGGCGCAGGGAAACGACCCTCTTGTTCACCGGGGTAAACTCCAACAGATGCCGGCTAAGCTGGGGGTCTATGAGCAAACCCACACCAGCCCGCCGTCTCTCACCGCGGGCAACTCCAGAATAAGTCCAGCCTCTCTCGAGGAGTATGGTTCCAGAGCCCAGACTGTGAGTTGAGGTGAGCCCGACTATCTAGCCGGTATCTCTCAACCTCCCGCACAAGCTCTGGCTCCTTCCCCACGAGTGAGGTGACATTCCATGTCCCTAGAGCTAGTTTCTGTGTCCAGAGGTTGGGTCGTCGAGGCCTCCGCCTTCGACCATTGCCTGAACCACATTGCACCGGCCCCTTATGAGCCTTCCTGCAGGTGGTGGGCCCACGGGAATGTGTCCCCACGTCGCTCATTCGGGCTGAGCCAGGCCGGGCCCCATGGGTGGAGGGAGGGGCCCCAGCTGCACCATACCGGGCGACGTTACGATCTTTGATTTTAGATTTTTCTTCATAAGGGTTCCGGAAACACCAAACTCAACAAATAATATTCTTGTATCCGTTTTAAAATAATGATAAATTACGCAAATCATTAGGACACCAAACAATTGACATGTAATTGACTTGATAAAATTGTAACTTTGTGTTATTTAAGTGTCTGGGAAGAGAAATGACAGAGACATCAGAGTCTTGCATTTCTGACCTTATTTTTAAATAAGAAATACAAAAATATAAATTGTGATAATACTGCAAATACTATAGACTTCCATTAGCATCAATTGTGACAAATACTATTGGTAGTTGCTTGACATCTACTGCTGCCACCGTGTGGGAGTGTGTGGTAATCATCTGGTAAATTGTGTAAATGATATGAATGATTGTGTGTATCAGGTTTATATCTCCTCTTCAAACCTCACTGATTCCTGCATAAAAATCATGGATGTGTGCACTACGTCACTACACTTTATATATTTACCAGTCAATAGCATGAAAATGATAATTAGAATTAGAGTCAATTATTTTTCTTGTCTTGCCAAATATTCCACCCCCCTCCCCTTGTCTAATGCAGATGGACAAGAAATTATAAATCTACCTTTTAACAAACAACCTGCTTTCTACTGTTTTTTTTGATGGATAATTGAGGCAGAATTATAAAAAACGGACATACACGTGTTTATTCAATCATTTTCATTCTATGCTTTATTTTCTTTTCTTTTGTTCGTGGACAAATGTTTCTGGTACATAATTGTTGATGATCTGGATCATTACAAGCGAGTTGATAATGAGAAACAGCAATCCAGCAAACCATATGAACATAAACGTGTTGCGTCCTTCAAATTCCAAGAAGTATGCTGGTGCCAACCACAAGCCCTGTTATAGAAACATGAAGGTAGGAAATGTAAAACTCTCCACATTCTAGTGTATGCAAAATGGCATTCTTAAGAAACATGTAAACAAAATAAATAATATATACATTAAAAAAAATAATAAATAAATAAATAAATAAATAAATAAATAAATATATATATATATATATATATATATATATATATATATATATATATATATATATATATATACATACTTTGTAAGTCTGGGACTGTATAGTAACTACTACTACTACTAGCATTCCCATATAGCATAGCATTGTGTTTAATGGCTATAATCTTTTAGATTTTCCATATTTAAAACTCTCAAATTGCAACCCAAGAGAAATATTTGAATAAAGCATTCAGCAATTCTATGCAAATAATCCGACCCTAATATTTAGGAAGAAAATTGTTTTATAAGAAAATACTGTTTATATTTATGAAAGAAATTTGGGGAACATTTGGGAAATTTGTGTTTTTTTTTAAACACAAATAACAAAAAGCAACTATTGGCTAATGTACTAAACTACATTTCTCAGTTACATGGCATACAGTGAGTATATGAAAAATTATTAACTCATTACTAGTTTGCTATTAACATGTTAACATGCATTTTTGATAGCTCAATTATTTTCCCCCAACCGTGCATGCTATTGGCCTGCTTCACATAGCAACCAGGAGGCATTAATCTTATATTATGATATAAGCTGTTTATTATTAAAGCATCAAATGATTTCATACCTGCCCAGTGAACCACAACAGCAATAGCCCAATTCCTTGCTTTATTGTAAACCTCAAATGTGGCAGGACCAGAGGCAGTAAACACAGGTACCATAGAAAATACTGTATCAAAACAAAGGGTGAATTATTGGATGCACTGCATATTTCTTTTGATAGATTTTACCATGCAAATAAGTAGGAAGGCAATTAATCTGTACATATGAATAGGCATTTTGGGCAATAGAATGCTTCCAACTTTGTGAGAACATTTTGCTCCCTTTCTATTTACGTGGTTTTCCCGTGGGTTTCAGTGCACAAAAGAGACGTTCATAAAGAGATCATTTAAAAAGTTTGGCATGTTATCACTTGACTGACCCACACAGGGCACGAAACTTCAATCCACTTCAATACCTCTGGAATATCATCAATGCCTGACCTCACAAATGCTCTAATGGATTAACGGACAGAAACTGGCAATTCTAAATTGTAACAAAAATACTCCAAAATATTGTGCCAATCCCGAGAATTGAAAAGCCACAAACTCAGATCCATATTAATGTGTGTATTTAGAATTAAAAGTCATTTCACAAGGCATTACCATATTTTTGTCTATCTTACTGCAAGATCTAGTGAGATCCAGGCTGTTGTAAAAGCATAACAAACACCTAATTATCAAACAGATTTCAGAATTTAAATGCGTGTGCTATGCCATTAGGTATGCATTTCCTAATCAAGAAAAAAAACTTGTGATTTCAAGTAAAATCACACTGTTGCTCTGGGTACTCTAAAGTGTGTCTAGAACTCAAGAGGTGTCCACCTGTTGTAATTTGAAATGATTGGAAATGATTAGACAGACAGTATTACATTACATTATATTATACAGATAAATAACAGGCCAAGAGGTCCAAAATACTGTTTATGGATTTCTAGAATCAAACTGTTGCAAATCATAGATCAGGACAAAGAGAACAACAATTCTTAAGGTTTGTAATGCTCGTGTCATTGTAATGACATCAGTAGACTTAATTATTCTGGAATGGAACAGGATCAGCACAACCACGATCTAGAGAAAGAACTAGATAAAAAAAGGCCTTAACCAAGGGGAATTTGGAGAAACAGTAACACAAAAAAGTCCTGTGCAGAGACAGGAAACTGTGTTGGATGGCCAAGCATACCAGCACCAGTACACATTATGTCTTACTGTCAGCTTCAGTTTTGCCTCTCTAAGTTGAGTATATGTAAAAAATATAACTCTTAACAAAACAAATACAATGTCTGGATACATTTCTATTCCTATAACAAATCATGTTGACGGCATGGAATGCTTCTCAATAGCAAGAACTGAGGGAAGGATGAGTAAGGTCAAATACGTGAAAAAACACCTTCTCCACCATGTAGGCTAACTCTGGAACAACAGTGACAAAAACACAACAAGACAACTATCCAAAGCACACAGCCAAAAGAATACTAGAATTGCTTCAGGTCAATATTTCAAATGTCCTTGAGTACACCAGGGAAAGCCATAAACTGCTTAAACTTGACCGTTCTCAGATGCTCATTATCCTGTCTGGACTGAAAGAAAATGCTTAAAACTCCCAAATCTCATTTTGGAAAGTTTGGAAATCAATTTGGAAAAGGTAGAAATGACTTGCTGTTTGGTATCGTTGCCGTGCTGTAATGCAAATTTGACAAATAAATGCTATTCTATTCTATTGTCCATCAACAATATTGATCAAAGGGTATGAACTCTTCTGTGAATAAGACACTTCAGATTGTATTTCAAATTGTTTTTTTGAATCTCTAAAAAGATTTATGATTAAAGTCAATTAACTGAGGGTTACTGGATAAAATGAGCAATAAATCCATGCACAATCGAATCAATCGAATCTATCCAATACATAAAACAAACAAATCAAAGGATCATCAATTTAAAGATTGTTTTTCTAACTGCATCCTTGCTTGCAACCTTTTAACATCACTTATGACATATCTGAAAATTACCATTCAAGCACTGACCCTAATCTTTCATTTTTTCCTCAGACTTGACCTGTTGAATCTATACGCACCAACTGTATCAGGACAATCAAATGGAAAGCAAGGATAAAATATTATGCATGATGTGTAAAGCCAAGGTGAATTCTGACGTATCATGTGTTACCTGAGAGGTGCAGACTTTGTTGAAGCTGACAAAAAGGACTGTGTTGAGGAAGCAGCAGAGAGGCAAGTCAGCATAGAAGGCTACAGATGTAAAGAGCACCAGTATAACCTGAGGAAGAAAAGTGACTAGACCCAGAATAAAGCTCCATTCACTCTGCGCCATTATGTAAAACATGTAAAAGTATGCGGAGAAATTATGCCGAATGTCCCGTCTTGTTAAGTGGTACAGGTAGGTTTCTTGAAGGAAATTCCAGCCGTACCTAAAAATGTAAAGAGAATTTACCACATTTTAATACACAGGTATACATATGAACAAATAATCTACATTGTCTAAATCAAAATTTACAATGTTTTTTTTTTTTATAAACACTAGTGTAATATTATCCATACAAATAATATTAATTATGGACATCTGGGTAAAAACATGCAAGGGCAATGGAGGTGATATTAAGCAACTTAACTGATACTAAAGATTAACAAAGGTAATGGAGCTCACTAATTCTCCAGTCTGGATGTACAATTCGGCTAATATAAAACTGTAAAATCAAGGCAACCTTTGTCCAATTAGATTTGACCAACAATACAAACATTTTTTTGTTTTAATAAATCTTTTTTTTTTTAATAAATCAGAAGCAGATAGTGTTGTGCGATCCAACCTCAAAAAAGTCGGCCAGCCAGTGTGGTTAAAACTATGACAAAAACTTGATTTAACTTTAATAGCATGGTTGTGTTACTGTGTAACTTATAATGCCATGCTTCAACATTATTATACACTGGATGGTCTTTTCACAAATGCTTATCTAGAACCACCAAATCCTCACAGTCACACTGTAAAATCTAGAGCAAAATCTTCCTACTAAAATCTCCCAACTATATTTTAATATGCATTAACTTGGGATGCAATGCTTAACATGTAATGGTTTCAGCAGAGAAAATATCATAAGTATAAGTAATAGTTTACATGGCGATACTGTATCGATTCTCAAAAATGCAGTATTGATGTTTAAAAGAAAAAACACACAATATAATAATATATATACACAGATATGCAAAACAGTTTTTGAAGATTTTGTTCTACTATTCCATTGCAACTTGCAATACTTTTGTCAGCAAAGATGTGCTGAAATCTAATACCGCTTTTTAAAACAAGAGTGTGTATTGAATTCTTTCTATTTTGTTTACATTGAATTTCAATCCATAAGACAAAATGGAATGTAAGTACATTGTACTTGTATGATGGCAGGCATTCAATTGCAATTTTGGTGGTTGCCATATAAACTAAATTCCCCTGCTTTGCCAAGCTGCCACAGATCGCTATAATCTTTCATTTCTATGCACATTAGTTTAACTTACATGCAATAAAAAGTCAAAGAGAGTCCAAGAATCACCACGCCTGCAATGACAGCAAATAGAGCCAGATCCTTACTGAAAAGGCTTAAGAATAGTCTAGAAACAGCTCTGTGACGGTTCTTCAAGTCCTTTTGATTCGATATAAAAAAGGCAATAGGAAGGGCGTATATTACTGTATAGATTTTCATGTGGACAGAGAGACCATATAGAAAGGCTGCTGTAAAATGTCTTTTCAGTTGTAAACATAGGAGAGTGGACAGCACCAAAATAGCCAAGAGTGCTTCAGCATTCCCACGCGTTGACACACCAATCGGTAAAGGATTCAGAAGCCAAAGGGCCGCGAAACGACAGGCTGCATAGCTGGATAAACCTCGAAGGGCCAATATGTGGTATAAGAGGACACCGGAGAGTACATCACAAATCACAAACAGCAGCTTCCCAAAGTGAATGGTCAAGTAGATGTTAGGTGATAAAATCCATGCCAGGAGTGGTGTATATCGGTAGGTGGACCTGTTATATGGAGACTCACCCTATGAAAGAAAGTTATAATGAAAATGTGTGGTTATAAAGCAGATATGATGAAACCCATTTAGAACAATACATAGAGCATAGACAGTAGCAGTGATAACTCTATTATATTATTGTTATATTATTATTATATTATATTATTGATATATTATTGTGTGTCTGTCTGTGTGTGTGTGTGTGTGTGTGTATATATTATATATATATATATATATATATATATATATATATATATATCTATATATATATATATATTGTCTAAAGAAGATCTCACCTGTGTGACAAGTCTCGATGCGTCTGTAAACACGTGATAGTCGATGTCAGTGTATTTGACCACCATGTTTTTGTCTTGATAAATCCCAAAGCAAAGCAAAAACACACGTATAACAAATGCGACGAAGTGCAGATTCCAGAAAGTCATTATTTGTGCTGGAATCATGGTGCCATCTGATAACCTGCCAGGAATATAATCAGCAAATGCCTCGATCACATGCCTTAATCTCGCTGGTTCAACCTCACCGCGCCTGTCATCTCATCCACACGCAACATCCATTTTACATCCAATATCGGAATGAATTACTGCAGTCTGTGAAAGTTCAAAACCTACACCAGTTCTCTCGCTTACTTCCTGGTTAAAAACTGGTATTGTTTTTCACAAAATAAAAGTCATCACGTATTATTACGCTTGGTAGAGGGTTTAAAAGCAACACAAATATTTGCAAATGGGTCAAAAGATCTATGTTCGGTTCATGTATGATCAGCATAATTATAATGATTGAAATTACAAGAGTAAAACAGAGAAACAAATCTGTAGCTGTAGACCTCAGAAATAATAAATAATTGGGAGATAATCTGTGTGATTTGTAGAGGCGACAAACAGAGAAGCAGTATTGCAAATTTGTAAAAGATTGCAGAGTAGATAGGATATTTATCCTAGTATTTTTTTTCCATGATAGTGTTAACATGAAAATACCAATAAGTATGCAAGAAATATGCATATATTTTTTCCCTTGTCATATGTATGACATATACTGCGCAAAACATGTTCCCAATATTTATTTATTTATTTATTTAGAGGACCAAGAAATAGTTGGGCCAGGACAGGTAACAGAAAGGAATGGAAATTAAGAGCCTGTGTTCAGTAGATTGCGAGGACGACAAACAAATGTGATAAGTGTGATGACAGACAGTGGAACATCTCAACCAGTATAATAATGTGAGGAAAAATCACATGTAGTGTGGGAAGAAGAGGTATTAAGCAACTCTAAGTGTCTGCCACATCACTTCTAACAGAGGATTAAAATAGCACTGTTTGAAGCAAAAATTCCCAAACTAAAGCCCTTGGTGACCTTTGATTTGTCTTTGTCTTTGATTTGATTTGATACATACATAAGACAAGGGGGTCACTAACACCAGATTTCTTTCTAATTTCATTAAATTGTATTTTTAATCATAAAATAATGTGAACTTAAATAAAATGAAAGGATATTACTGAATGTATAATCCAATTCTTAATAAAGATAATGGAAAGAGCAGCTTCATGCCACTATTTAGAGGTAAAAGATGCTGGCATTGCTCCTAAATAGCTCTATAGGCTCTGAACTCTATCAAACCATAACACGAATTGTTTCTATATTTTAGCTGTACAATAAGTTTCACTTATTTATTAAGCTGAGCAGTTTACAGAGTAATATTTTCTACCTATTTATGTATAAATATTAGGAAATCCCAAATTACAAACCAATCACCTGCATGTCTTCCTTCTCCACATCCATAAACTTCCACCTTGGCGTTCCTCTTTTCCTCCTACTTCGTATCTCCATCCTCAGCATTCTTCTACATATATACCCCATGTCCCCTCCTCTGCACGTAACAGCTCAATCACACCTCACTCACCTTGTCCCCAAAACGTCCTACCCACTAGCGATGGGAAGTTCGGCTCTTTTCATAAGTCGAGGAAGATGTAGGTCAAGGTGAGAGTAGAATGTGTTTGGCAGGTTCTGGTTTGTAATCGTTGGAACTCTGCATACAGTTATACTTAAAGCAAAGATAGACAATACAGCCAAATTAATTAGGTTAAGTCTTGTGAATCCACAGCCAAAAAAACAAAAACAAATATAAGCTATTACAAATTACCTCCGATCCTATTTTAAGAGCAGGCCAGAGTTCCATGAGCTCTTTCACTGGTGGGCACGTCTTCACTACAGTCTGTCGCTGCAGGGCAAATGTAGTCTGCGTCATTTTTTTAATAAGGGGCATCCTCTCCTTGTGGAAAATTGGGCAGAAAGTTGACTTCTGCTCACTTGGATCTCTTAATATGAAAATGTGAAGGTTCACTGTCAGGATTCATTCTGTTCCTTTTTCCAGCATATACAGTGATCTCAGGACATCCGTCCCTTCCTATCTTGCTCCTGTAGTTGCCCATCTTAAATTTGAGGCTGTTCTTCCACTTCATTCCAGCCGTTCTCAGATCCCTGTCAAGCAGGGATATTTTACCACAAGATCTTCCGCTACCATGGGTATCTTTTTATCACTTGGATAAGCCTTGTAACCATACATTACAGATGCAAGCTTTTCTAAAATGTCATGTTTTGCATCTCTTTTTAACTTAAGTGCCTTGTTGCTGTTTTCGAATTCAGCATTACCTTTTTTTAAGTTTCAGTTCAACATCAAATGAAAATTTGGGAATTGGAAAAAGAACTGAAGGCTATCTGCTGGCCCTTTCTGAAGAGGAAGAGATTGAAATTGTTTCAGTGGATGCAAGTGAGGAATCGTGTTCAAATGAGACATGCAGAACAGCTTTTTGTGGCAACTCATCATAAAGAAAATAAAGAAAAAATCATAAAGAAAAATCTGTTTCCCATCAAAGTCTAAATCAAACTAAGTAAATGATGTAATAAACGCAAAGAAAACTCCAAAGCTGGACCCATTGTCATGTTGATTCATATGTTATAAATATATATTGGAATTTATTAATAATTAAACAAAATAAATAAGTAGTGTGAACATATACTCCTAAGTAACACTTACTTATTCTGCAAATAAATTAGATTAATCAAAGATTATTAGTTTAATTGACTCAAAAAGTAAAAAAAAAAAAGGCAGACAAACTCAAAATACTTCAGTTTGTAGAATTCATTCATCATTCATTCATCTTCTACCACTTTATCCGATCTTCCCTCGGGTCATGGGGAGCCTGTGCGTATCTCAGGCGTCTATGGGCATTAAGGCAGGATACACCCTGGATGGAATGCCAACCCATCGCAGGGCACACACACACATACACACACACACACATTCATACACTAGGGACAATTGTCCAAGGTGCCAATCAACCTGCCGTGCATGTTTTTGGACCGGAGGAAACTGGAGAACCCGGAGAAAAACCCCCCTGAGGCACGGGGAGAACATGCAAACCCCACACACACATGGCCGAGACGGGAATCGAACCCGGACCCTGGCGGTGTGAGGCGAACGTGCTAACCACTAAACCACCGTGCCTCGCCCAGTTTGTAGAATTGTTTTATGAAATTAAGTTTACACTACTCAACCTATAGTATTATCTTGAACATTTGAGTTTACAGTGCACAGATTTGGTTCATAAGACGAAAAAGCCTGATCACCCATAGAGCGTAAACAGGAGGAACAAACAAAAGACCAGAATCAGAGAAACAGAGATCACGCCTTGGAGTGTAGGCAGTTAAAAGTTGAACATGTACATCCGTATAGATCAGGATTAGAATTTTAAAATCAATTTGGTATCTAACTGGGAGCCAGTGTAATGCCTCTAAAACTGGAGAGATACTCTCACCACACCTGGTCTTAATCACAAGTCTAGCAGCTGTATTTTGGACAACTTGTCATTTGCATAATGTAGACACCAACAAGCAAAACATTACAACAAATGATGCGAGAAAAAAACAAAAGTATTGATAAATATTTCAGCAAGTAAAAAGGATAACAGGGGGCGGAGTCTGAAAGTGTTCCTGAGAAGACAAATGACATTTTGACTAAACTCTGAACAGAAGAGTCAAATGTTAAATTTGTTAAACAATCATCTGCAAGTTTTTTTTAGCTTTGACTGAAACTCCAAAACTGAAACTAATGTTAAGGTTTGAAAATTTTAAGCTTTATTTAATTGATGGTTGGAACCAATAATAATAACCTCTGTCTTCTTACTATTGAGGCAGAGAGAATTCTGAGACATCCATGTTTTCATATCAGTAATGCATTGTTCAAGAAAGCCAATGGCTGCATTGGGTTTGTTTGATGATTTGGTTTGAGTGATATTTGAGTTTGTCTTATTGTTTGGGTTTGGGTGACTGTTTTGGTTTGTGTAATGTTGCGGTTTGAGTGATGTTTGTGCTTGTGTGATGATTGTTTGTGATTCACTCTGTGCTTGATTCCTTGTTTAGATGGACCAGATCAAATCGTCGTCTAAAACATATGGAGAAATACAATTTCACGGTCAGATCGGTGGCAGAAACAAGATGCCATGATGAACCTGACATAGTAAAGTAGTGGGAGATGCACGTGAAACACGTCCCCGGCACATGACCTTTAATAAACTCATTTATAGTCCTTTCCAAAAATCACAGCATCTTCAACTCTGTCACCTCAAACTCTGCCTTCTGTTTTTAATCAATCAAATTTGGCACACTACTCTCAATCGAGAGAGAGAGAGAGTGTGTGTGTGTGTGTGTGTGTGTGTGTGTGTGTGTGTGTGTGTGTGTGTACACTCTCCAGGCCAGCAGGTGGTGTTAATACACCAAACTGTTCGATTACGCCTCGATTCGTAGAAAACGATTACAGCGGTGCGCATGCGCACCGGCAGAGCGTGTTAGTGTTTAGTCTGTCGCTGTCGAGCACTAAGACATTTAAGTTACATTGATACTCACTGATACTGAATACAAAATACATTTTTGCAACATATAAATTATATACATATAGACATATAGATAGATAGATAGATAGATAGATAGATAGATATCTAAACGCCAGGCGCGTTTCTTTGAGAACTTGTCTCAAAAGGATCTTCGTGTCCTTCATAGTACCTTTGCGAAATGCGTCTTACTGTCCGAGCGCTGATCTCACACGGCCGTGTGGCGCGGCGAATCGGTCTCGGTCCCGAATCCCGAATCAATATGCTTCGGAACATCCTAACGGGTTTGGTTCGACACGAGAGGATCGAGACAACTCGAGCGCGAGCCGACGAGGTTCGATTTTACGCTGAAAAGGTAGGATTTTATGACTGCGGATGCAAAATCACAAGTCAACAGTGTGATATCATATATATATATATATATATATATATATATATATATATATATATATATATATATTAGTATATATATCTATATATATATTTCTATAAAACACCTCCATAATGGTGAAACCTGTGTAGACCAATATATAAAACCACACAACCATAGGAATTACGACACGTGTTTCCCCAATAAAAAGTAAGTAATAGAATAGAACAATTTGGTATAATTGTACCATCATTTTAAGTTGTATGGAGAAACTTTACCAGATGCTCAGAACTGGTCGGAAGAGATGGTCAGAATTCCACACTGGTGTCAAAAGTATTCACATTCATTAATCTATAGAAGTATAGATACTTGGTTTTAATAAAGCTTATAGAAGTTAAAGTGTTAACTCAAGCAAAAGTATTAACGTACTGGTTTCAAGTACTTGGAGAAATAATAACTTTTAAGAAATAATCTTTTTTGAGTAATGACTCCAACACAACACTGGTTATGTCCTTGCTGGAGTGATGTGACTTGTGTCATGTGCAGGTGCGATGGATCGCGTACAAAGCAATAGGGTGCCGGAATGGTATATGTTTATACTTTATGTTTATACTTCTCCTCCATTCACAATCACATTCACTCTATCCAGATGGAGTGATTTATCTGGATAGGATTTGTTTTTTTCCCTCCTTATTAATGACAAGCCGGAATAAAAACAAGACAAAATGAAATACGGAGGCAATTTTTAAAATGTAAGGAGTAGAAAGTACAGTTAATTGTGTGAAAATGTGAGGAGTAGAGTAAAAAGTCAGCTGAAAAATAATTAGGCCTACTCCAGTAAAGTATAGATACATAATATTTCTGCACGTGATTTGGCAAGATTGCCCGTTTCCTTGGGTTCTCTCTCTTTGTTTTTATAAGCAGCAATTCATTGTTCCAACTATAATGGCAGATTCCGTCTGTTTTGTAAACTTTAATTTGCAGGACTCTAAGTGCTTAAAAAACTTTTTAGGCTTATAACAAGAAACATAATTAAGCCAGAGTACACATGGGTCATGTTTTTGCATGTTGGAGAAAATCATCACTGATGAAGAATCCAGTTAGATGTATAATAATATTAAATAACCTGCCTATTTTTGTATTCATAAATTAAGAAGCAATAAGGCAGAAAAAAATGGCTGGCTTTTTATTAAGAATCACACATATTGGACTTTGGAGGTGAAGGTCATAAGTTAAAATCCCAGCCTCACCAAACTGCCACTTCTGGGCCCCACAAGCCCTTTAACCACAGACATACTCTGTTGTGTGAATGAGATAAAATATGTAATGTCGGATAATTGTAAATATTTATAAAACAAAAAAGCTGATGCTTTGACGTGAACCACCTTCAGAGAAACGTATATAGACTTAGACTAATCATGGGAATAATCTCTCATTGTTGTCTTAAATGGAGATTGAGAAGTGAAATGGTTTATCATAAGTAATAGATTCTCTGACAGGCAGGTGAACCAATTATTATAATAACCAGTCAATATATAATAAATAGCAAGAATTAATGCTGAAATGACATGTCTTCTAATGTGTGTGTATGTTGTTTTTTTTTGCCTGTGTTTCCAGTTAATTGACTACGCCAAAAAAGGAGATACTAATATAAAGTCAATGGAAATGGCAGATTTTTGGCTCACGGTAGGTACTGTTTATTGTTCACTTTATCTTCACTTGTACAAACTAGATCTTAAAATTAAGAAGTGCAGTGTAGAGCTTATAAATGTTCTAATAGTAAATAAAATAATGTGGTGTAAATCATTTTTTAAATTTATTTCCAGGAGAAAGATCTGATTCCAAAGCTTTTCAAAGTACTTGCTCCAAGGTTTGAAAACCAGTCCAGTGGATATACACTGATGGCCCGTATTCCAAACAGGGAAAACCTGGACCGTGCTGCGATGGCAGTTATTGAGTATAAGGGCAATCCATTCCCCCCATTGTTTCCTGTTAGACGTACGAATGACCTTAACCTCATTAACCAGCTTTTAAAAGGATACAGAGAAGAAAAAGCCCAAATGCCTAAGAAAATAACAGACCCATGATCCCATGAGACCCATATATGTCTAGCACCAATATAAATTGTTTTTGTACAAATGTTTGGATGTGTAAAGCCTTTATTTATATCTTCTTCCGAACATTGTTGTAAAAAGATTTGATTGAATAAAATTATCATCATTCTGACTTCAATACAGGCCTTCAAGTAAATCTGTACCCCTTCATTGTTACTAAGATAAGTAATGTTTTTAATGTGTTTTCCACATACTGTGCTGTTACTATATTTTATATTTGCTCAAAACTTAAGGTTGTGTGACAAATGACAGTAAAATAAAAAACCTATAGAATTTATTTGGCCTTCCTCGGCCCAAGCGTTTTACCACCATCTGCTTTTTATAAATTAAATGTCAGATGTATGTTGAACAATTACACATTCAAATGTTTTGAATGAATGAATTATTGAATGTGCAAAAGTAAGTAAAGATTGTTCAGCATTAGTAAAGTCAAGTGTTTAACAGGTTCAGGTGAAACACATTTGGGTGCTTAATTAATCAGTTAATTTAGACATCTTTAGGAAAGTGGTTGGGCAACACTGATTAAAAGAGAAAGGGAGAGAAAGAGGAAACCAACCAAACCACTGTATAGTGCCAAAGAGTCAAATCACACGATGAGAAAAGTAAGGTGTTGACAGCACATCAGTCTGGAGAAGGCCATTATACCATTTCCAAGAGATTCCAACTCCATCCATCCACTGTAAGACAAATCATCTACAAGAGGTAAGCTTTCAACATGACCACAACTCTGCCTAGAAAAGAGGACGCTCAACAAAGCTATAAAGAAGCACCAGAAAAATAATAAATAAGGTAAATGCCAACCTGCACATCAACTCTAAAGAGTTGCAGACCTCTATGGCAGCAGCATCTAGGGTAAATGTACGCATGTTTACACTCAATAATTCAACATGACATTTATGGGAGGGTTGCAACAAAGACTCTAGTAAGTGCTTAAAAAACTTTTTAGTTTAAAAAAAAGCTTCAGCTCTCCAAAAAGAACAACCTGCCAGTTTCTACAAAGCATTTGGACAAACCAGAGACTTTTAGGATGTCCATTCCTTGGACAGATGAGTCCAAATGAGATTAATTTGGTCATAGTCAAAGCTATTTGTTTGTAGAAAAGCCAACCTGGTTTACATCTCCTCCGAACAGTGAGACATGGTGGTGGAAATGAGAAGGTCTGGGGCTGCTTTTCTGCTACTAGGCCAGGGTGACTCTATACTATTAAACGTTAATTCTCATGCCTATCAACGAATTCTTGAAGAGAATCTCTGAATGAGTTCTGCAAGGAGGAGTAGGCAAAAATTCCCATAGACAGATGTGAGAGACTGGCCAGCAGTTACAGAAAATGTTTACAGAAAATGCTATTAAATAAAAGGCTTCAGAAATAAATAATAACATAATAATAAAATTCAATATTTTATGTAGTTTTTTGGCTACTCTCAACATTTGCTCTAAACAAATATAAACAATTCATCAACATACGTCCACATTTAATTGATAAAAAAAAAACAGGTGACAAAATTTGAAAATCAAGGTAAAACAGAAAAGTCAGAAGGGGTTCACAAACTTTCAAGTAGCACTATGTGTGTATGAGGTTATAAGTAGAGTTGCAGAATAGGGAGTTAACAATCAATGAGAATACCCTGTACAAAATTGCAGGTGGATTTATTGGCAGTTTTTCATTATTATATAATGGCTGAAAGAAGAATTGATTTGGTCACATATATACTTACACAGAGGTTTTACATGGGTCTTACAGCTCACAGAGGTCTTACACAGATGGACTTTTTGAGAAAAGCTGTACATTTTGAGGAACAGTTAGCCAAAACCGTTATGAAGCTTTTATTATTTAACCATTTATTTTATTTTCTTTATTGTAGAATAAACATAAAATACAGTTTGCCTTAATGTCAAGTCCCCAGGAAAACCAGGATGTACATTAAGCAGGTGGTGCAACTGTGACTATAGTGAAAGGAGACTTGTCTAAATATTGAGCGATCCCTCATTAACCACAAATTAATTGTGTTTTCCACAAACTAATTAATTGTGTTCCTGTGTTTGTGATTGTGTTCCACAAACAAATTAATTGTATTTTCCACAAACTGTTTTGTTTTCTTAATACACTTTTTCAAACGTTTTTTTCGCGTTTACAAATTACCACACATTTTAACTCCTGGCTAAGTTAAATTGTGCTGTGGATTTCCTGTGAGATGTGAAACAAAAATGTGAGTGACCATCAAAAATAAAAAAGGACACACACACACACACACACACACACACACACACACACACACACACACACACACATACAGTTTTCTGTTAGTCGAATGACCTTAACCAACTTATAAATGATACAGAGTATTACATTGTTTTGTTGTTTTGTTTTGCACCATTGTAAATATTTGTGTACAAAGGTTTATTTATCTATTTGTTTAAACACAATAGTAGTAAAAAAGTAAAAAAAAATTAAAGTAAAAATGATCAACATATAGACTTAAAATTTATCAGCACTTCAAGTAAATTTCTTCTGTGTCCTCCGTCTGGGTTCTTTTTCTCTTTGCAGCATATTAGAAAGAAATTAAATTTTTAGGTCTACTGGTTTCCAACTGGCAAACTGAAATAAGTAACACCTTACTGAGTAACGAGAAAACTGAGATTTAATGTGCTTTCCCTTGCTGTGTTGTTGAACATAAATAAGATTGTGTGACAAATAACAATTATTCCAGAATACATTTTTGGAAAATAAGGAATAACCCATGGACTGATGTACATTACATAATAAAGAGGCTGATGCAAAATATAAACCTCCACGGAGAGCATTAAATGCATGTAAAACACACATAAATAAATATTTACATTGTAACACACTGATGACGTCACACACGAAAATCATTGTTACTCAGGATAACCAGAAACCAGAGCCAACTTGTCCCGTGGAATCAGAGGAGCAAAACCTCAGTACAGAAATAAAATATCTGGACATTTTAGCAACACCAGAGACATACAGAGTCTCTGGCAAGGCATTCAAACTCTCACAAACTATAAACCAATACCACATACCTGTGAATGTGACATACCACTGCTCAACAGCCTCAACAAATTCTTTGGCAGATTTGAGACCTGAAACACACAAGCACAGAAGATCCCATGTTTCCCGCACAAGCAGGCTGTGTGTCTGACCGCAGTCAGTGTGGAAAAGACCCTTTGAGGATCAACAAAGCAGCTGGACCAGACAACATCCCTGGTTCGGTTGTGAAGTACTGTGCTCAAGAATTCAAGTATTTACTAACTAACATCTTCAACATCTTGCTGAGGCAAACTTTTGTCCCCGAGTGTTTCCAGGCCACAAACAATAATTCCAGTCCCAAAGAAGCTGCACCCATCCAGGCACAAATAGTTCTGGCCCATTGCACTGACCCCCATCATTATAACACACTTTGAGCGACTGATTATGCAACACATCAAATCCATCCTTCCTCTCTTCACCCAACCCAACTAAAAAACTAACTAAAACACCTGGGACAAAACTCTGGCCTCTGTAACTGAGTGCTGGACTTTTTATCAGAGAGACCACGAAATGTACAGGTCGACGGAAAGACAGTTAAGATGTCGTGTGTGCTCAGCCCACTAATCTTCGCCCTGTTGACCCATGATTAAGGACACAGTTACTGTACCAAACATTTCATCAAGTTTGCAGATGACACAACCATAGTGAGCCTCATCAAGAATAATGACACCGCCACACAGTGATGCAGCTGGTGAGGATGCTCTCAATGGTGCCACAGTAGAAGGAGCACATGATGAGAGGTGGGATTGCGGTGGCTGTGTGTGGGATTACATGAAGAGACAGGAGGATGTGAGAACATCTACATCCACAAAAGATCTGTGATTACTTCTCCAAGATGGAACAACTTGCCAGCCTAGTTCCTTCAAAAACTGTGTGCAAGTGTAACTAGAAAAATTGCTGCTGTTTTGGCAAAGGGTGGATTTCGATTTCTGAACACTGCCTAAAACTTTTGCACAGTACTGTGTATATATATATATATATATATATATATATATATACTATATATATATATATATATATATATATATATATATATATATATACACACACACACACACACACACACACACACACTTGTTCATTACAAGTTGACTGCGTTACCTCCATACAAAAACCTTGCATTGACTGCTTATTCTCATGCAAAATTTCTATATTCCATTTTAGATAAACACTTAATGAGAGACAAATGAAAAGACATTTCGATTCCTCTGTATGATAATTGCATTGACAAATAAAATCCTTGATCCATAGCTGTAAATTATTTTGCTTGGTCGCTTGCCATAATTATTAAATGCCCTGCACAGAAAAATATCATGACAAGGTATTATTTTTGATATCTATTTCATACATGGATTGATAAGATTACTTTTTTTTAATGAATTATAGTAAATATATATTAGAGAGATTCTTTTATTTTCTGTACCAGCATTTTATATTACTAACACAGCTCAGCTCCTCTATTACTAAGACAATTCCTGTCTTAGTTTTGCTTTTATACATTTTTCATCATATGTATCTTGTGCCATTTAAGTTCATTCATTCATTCATCTTCTACCGCTTTATCCGATCTTCCCTCGGGTCACGGGGAGCCTGTGCCTATCTCAGGTGTCTATGGGCATTAAGGCAGGATACACCCTGGATGGAATGCCAACCCATCGCAGGGCACACACACACTCACATTCACACACACATTCACACAATAGGGACAATTTTCCAAGGTGCCAATCAACCTACTGTGCATGTTTTGGACTGGAGAAAACCGGAGAACCCGGAGAAAAAACCCCTGAGGCAAGGGGAGAACATGCAAACTCCACACACACATGGCTGAGACGGGAATCGAACCCGGATCCTGTCGGTGTGAGGCGAACGTGCTAGCCACTAAACCACCGTGCCCCTACCATTTAAGTTAAATAACACAAAAAAATCCGCATCCATGTAGCTACTGTACACAACTAGGAGTCATTTACAATCTCTGTCTCACTAAATGCAATTTAGTTACTGCATGTTTATAGTATTAAATTCTAGCTGTGATAGCTGTGATTAGACCAGAACTAATCTTCATTTGGAATATTCAGACAGAATACTAGTTCATTAAAGCTCCAATTAACTAAATAATTATATAGGTACAGAAATATACGATATGTTGTGTTTCAGGACATTTTAGGAATTATTCAGAAATATATTTATCCGATTTATATTGCAGAATTAAGATGGTTTGAAACGGGTGTCATTTATAATTTCCTGTAGTGTAAAAAATAAAAGTTGGTCAATGTCGGCAGAGGGAGAAGGGAGAGAAGAAACGAGGAATCTGAAACTGACTGTTGCAATCAATTGAAAACACCTACTGCCTTCGGACCAACCGCGACAGACGTAGCCCACCAGACTATTTAAACCCAGAGAACCTGACAATTGATCACATCATGGTAGATTAGCATCGAATTTTACGTTATTGTTTCATATATTTCGGTTAAATTCAGAATTACAATAAAGGATCTTTTTATCATTAAGTTGTCATCTTCCATATTCGCTTCTTACAGAACTAAATCTTTATTACAACCGGTCAATGCTGCAATGCATCACGGGAAAATGTCTTCAATATACATACTATCAATATGAACATGCTCTCGAAAATGACTTTAAAAGGATAAAAAGCTCCCGTCTTATTTAAGAATATTTCCTATAAAACACTACTATATAATTAATAGAAATATGTTAATAGAAAAATGACGCAAAATGGAAAAACTTATTAGCATTTTCTCCACCTCTCTGTATTACGTTATCAGTCATCGTCATTTAACCACGCCAACGTGCATTTATAACAATAGTAGTCTGCAAGTCTGTACATTTTGCTTAATTTTTAAAAATTAACATTTTAACTAACCACATGTGACACAAACTATCCACAGTTTTACCTAAATAGCTAGGTTAAGTGGTAAAATAGTTGGGTATGTTTATATAGAATCTGTGTTGTATAAACACAATGATTTTACAAAGCGTTAAAAAAGTTTACATTCTGTGTTAAAAAAGTTTATATTCTGTGTAATTACACAACATATAAATTAGGCTGGGAAATAAAAGGAAACAGTTGCTTATTCTGATTTTGTCATCAGAGTGTGAAGAACCACTAAGATTTTTTCATAATTGATTTGTTTTTTGCATTTTTGATTTCTTTTTACCACATACCCTTCTAATGAAAAAAGTCAGCAATTTGTACTGAATACAATTACTATAATAATAATAATAATAATAATAATAATAATAATAATAATGACCTGCTATAATACTATACCATCCTGTATAATGATATATGCTTTAACCCAATTTGAAAAGATTGTACATTTTTAAAAATGAAATTTTAGAATCTTTACCATTTACTAATTATATAAATCTCCTGACCATAACATATATTACCTGTTAATGGCAATACACTCTAATGTGCTGTCAAAAATTATTAACAGTGTTATATAATTTTTTCCTTTCCATTCTTGCAAAAAAAAAAACTTTTCTCTTTGTAGTGTTTATCATACAGCCTGTATTTTACACTATATCACCGTGCTTAAACACTGTCAGGAATGTCCCACTTGTCTCTACTAGATGTCAGTATTGTTCCATTTTTCAACACAAGTCAAGACTACTCAGTAGAACCTAGGTACAACCTAGAACCTGAATAATGTCTAATATGAAAAGCATAGTAATAAAACTATACTAAAATAATTAAATATTAAAATAATAATAAAATAGAACAATATCATACATGTCAATATTAAAAATAAATAAATAAATAAGTAAATTAAATTACAGAAGCAGAAAAAAAAATCATCATCTAGTTGCAAAACAAAGGCTTTGGTAAATAAATATGTTTTTAGTTTAGCTTTGAATGCTATGGATTTCCTTTCATTGGGAAGCTCAGGAGGGAGGGATTATGTATTATCTTCATTATTAACACTTCATTTAATAAAATACTAAGCAACAAACAAAAAACAAAGGAAGCTCTCCTGTCTGAGCTAGAGGATAAACAACTATGCATTTTCAGTTCTTATTTGAAAATAAGGAATAACTAATAGACTAGTGTGCATAACATAATAAAGAGGCGCCTGATGCAAAATAGAAACTTCCACAGAGTGCATTAAATGCATTTAACACAATACTACAACACCTTTTAAGGTGGCCATCACTGGGGTGCTTCCCTGATGGGTACAGTTTTGTACCTCTAGTCAGTACCTTTATAACTTTTTTGGGACCATAATTGTACCCTTAGGACCAGTTGTGCACCATTAAAGGTACCATTATGTTTTTGTACCAATGTTGTATTGAATATGTTCTTACTTCGCAGGTATTTGCTCTTTTGTACATGTTGTATATGTTCTTACTTTGCCGTTTTAGATGCTTGTTTTACTCCTTTGCTGCTTTTATTTTCCCTGGTCTCTGCTTCCCCCTTTTACATATTTAATCCTGTGTTATTAAAAAAAAACACATCATGTTTGAAACCCACATCATGTTTGAAACCCTGTTGCATTTACCTTTTAGTGTCAGCTCAATATATGCTTTATAACTACATCAATGGCGAAGACAATGATGGTGGGCCTTCATAAAACAAGGTGGGCAAAAAAAGTACTGTATTGAACGCTGCACACTAAATTATCGAAAAGAAATCAATAAATGGATACAAAAACAATGCAGTACAATGTTTCCAAACAAAAAACACATAAAAAAACTACCAAAACTATGAGAAACACAACAAAATCGTTCTTATTTTCTATTTAGTAATTACACTATTAGATGATTTGTTTTTAAGTAACTATAATCAATGATCAACCGAATTACCTTTACATGTCTTCCTACACTAGTTTGAGACGACAGGGCTATTAGTTAAACATTGAGATGATCTTGTCATAATCAAGTGCCTGTCATTTCACATTCCAAATAGATTAGAAACAAATAGCCAAACAGTAAGCACTGAGGACTGCAGGAATGTTTTTATTTGGGCAGTTTGTTGGGGAGTCAAAAAGTTAGCAATATAGAGCAGTATAGAAAAAACATTCCTGTGAACTGGTCCAGCTCTATTTTATGTCTAGTATAGTCAAATATATAATGTACAGCTATAAAAGCTTCAATTCTTCCAGGAATGCTTTTTAAAAGGTTTACCAATATGTTAATTAGAATATTTCATTTTTCCAGAAGCACATTTGTGAGGTCAGACAAGAGAAGGCCTGGATCACAACTTCTGCTCTAATTCATAAATGTTTTCTACTGGGTTGAGGTCAAGACTCCAGGACAACTGGTTGCAATCGAGGGAAAAATGAATGCAGGCAAGTACAGGGATATCCTGTATGAAAACCTTTTCCAGAGTGCTCAGGACCTCAGACAGGGTCAAAGGTTCACTTTCCAACAAGACAATGACCCTAAGCACACAGCTAAAATAGCAAAGGAGGGGCTTCATAACAACTCCATGACTAGTCTTGAATGGCCAAGACTCAGCCCTGACTTAAACCCAATTGAGCATCTCTGGAGAGACCACAAAATGGATGCCCATCAACGTGTACCATTCAACCTGACAGAACTGTAGAGGATCTGCAAGGAGGAATCCAGGTGTGAAAAACTTCTGTCCCATCTTTCCCAAAAAGACTCCTGGCTGTACTAGATGGAAACGGTGCTTCTACTAAATACAATATACTTGAATACTTAAGACCATGTGATATTTCAGTTTTTATTTTTTATGTATAAATGTCAACAATTCTGTGGTTTTCTGTCAATATGGGTGTCATTTGTACATGAGGAAGAAATGTGTATGTGTATGTATCTTTTACTTTTATATGTAAGGGTAAGTGTGTGTATATATGTATGTGTGTATATATATATATATATATATATATATATATATATATATATATATATATACATACATACATACATACATACATATACACATTTACCCTTACATATAAAAGTAAAAGAGGGTAGTAAAAAGAGCACAGACACCATTGCTTGTTTATTTTTATTATAAAACATTTAGAATGTTTATATCAAAATACAAAACATTTAAACACATTGATTGAAAATTATATTTTGCTAAATACCAACATAATAAAAAGAAAATATGAAAAATAAGATCCATTTCTCCTTAAACGGTGGTATGAAGTAATAGTCAGACATTTGTTCTATATCGTTACTTTTTTTCCCTCCACCGCATAAATACTAATCCCATTTAGCACAGTTAACATTCCAAAGGAGTATATTCCGAACACATATTGGAATTTTCACATGTACTTTAATTAAACTAAAAAAAACTTATTTTTTTGGTGTAGGTACTGCACAACCAATGCAGTAATGTTTATGTATTTCAGATATGTTAGTGTACTCAAAACAGTTCATACACTAGAATTACAGACTTGCTATGATGACTTCTGTAATAACATAGATAAACAACTAACGCAGTGAGACAAGGTGACAACAATTATGTAGAAATAAAATCTATCATCATAATAATTTGTGGATGAGAGAAATTGTGTTGTATTGTGTACTAGTTAAGGAAGCAAAGTATTCTGCGATCATTTTGTGTCTTGGCAAGTTTCCATTTCCTCCCACCCCAGTAAAAAAGTGCTATTGGGTGGATACGATTTTTAGTGTGCTTTTGTGTGTGATGCCTATCAATGGACTTGCATTCATTCCATGGTGAATTATATCCAGTGTTTTAATTTACAAAAACACAATTTACAATTGTCAACTTGAAATTCCTAAAGTGTCAAGAATCAGCACAATGTTTTGAATAATATAATAATGAAAACAAATCAGTTTGACTTTATCTAAAAAATATATATAGATGTAAATACATTGTTAGATCTAGAATTTAAAACTTAAGAAAAGCTACATAAAAAGCAGTATTCGTTTTCTACCGGTTATTTAAGAAGGGTGATGTTACATGATACAGTAGAAGCTGTGAACTAAATATGACACACAACATAGTGTTAATACCCTTCCACCTCACTTCAATCACTTATACCAGGAATGTGTGCTATTTATCCAGTGTAGAATTCTATAAAAAAGAACAAATACACAAACAAAAATAAACAACCACTTATCAGCTTTTTAACATTAGATAATAATCCAGGTCTACACTTGTCCAGCTCGTCAGGAATATTTCCTGAACATTTCTCACTTTCCACACGTTTTCTAGTAAATTGCTAGATTACAGTTATCAAGGTTTTTCAGAATATGTAGTGAAATGAACATAAAGACTTTCGTTCCATTATATTAGTGTGAAGAAACCTGGAGGTAAAAGGAACAGGCCTGTGCAGCGTGTGGATGTTACTTATAAATTGGACTTCTTTCTGGCCGTAGGGCAGAATTGATATTGGTGATATAAAAAATATGAACAAACAACAGACTGCTGCTGGTTATTTTGGTATCATACTTCAAATGAAGCACATAAACAGTTCAGATGGCACTTTGGGGGACAATACACTGGTAGTGATGGCTGCAATGTCTTGTGGCCAAAGTGAATATGACTTGCATAGCAAGATTTTCAATCATACACCCTTAATACAGAAAAGTACAAAAAGAAACAGCAGAATTCGATACATGACTGGATTCTGTGAAGCAGGGGTGTCAAACAGGCCACATTCTATAATAAATGAGAGCCCATAGGAGAGCCTGTGGTTATTACCTTATTTTATCATGAGAATACATGACTTAATGCTCATAGGCACAGTGTGAAGCAGAAAAAACTGTGATAAAAACACAACAAAAGTTCTTTAAGGCAAGCTCTTTAACCATCGTTTCATAAAATGTCCACAAAAACTATCATAAATTCCAGTGTTCAATAAATAATTTATTAGTAATAAAATACTTGTAAGCTTAATATTAAGGCAAAGACAAGGGCATTCTTTTAAGATAACAATGGTTTAAATGTAACAGTTGTAATGGTTTAAAACCTGGCACAGCAATAGAGACAAACTTAACACCAGCATATAATGATCTATCACAGCCTAAAATTATCAAAACATTGAACACAGTTTATCTCAATTTTAGATTATTTGTAGAAAAGTTTACAAATAAAACTTTTTGGCTCTATTTTGGCCCCCAGGCGAATAGACACTGAGAATCCTCTGTTTTTGGACCGTTCCGTTCAATTAGGGTCTTTAAGACGATGTTAAATTAAAATTCAGTTGTAGAACCAGATCAGAGACTTTACTAGGCATGTTTCAGCCTGCATGTTTGACACCCCTGCTTTTCAAACACATCTCTAAATTAGGGGCTTTGCTGTGGCTCCCCGTTGCCACCGACTCGAACGGAACTGCCAGACTTGCTGCTCTTTTGATCCTTGTTGCTCTGGCTAGACGTCTTACCCGAGGCAGCCTGCTCCTGTACAGATGATTTAGACGAACCTCGCACCTCAGACCCTGAACCAGGTGTTCCCTTGTAGTTGTTGGTAGTGGTGAAAGTTAACTCATGGTTAGTAGTGTTGGTTGTTTGAGCAGTAGTGTTGGTGCCCATCGACTTGGAGATGACCTTAAGCTTGTGTGAGCCAGACTTGTAGTGTTTTTTCTTATGCTGAACACGGCTGTTGTGCTTCAGAAAGAATTCGCAAGACTCTTGCAACACACGCCGACTCTCACTGATAGGGCTGGGATAGAGAGAATGTGAAAGAGGAAGGGGAGTGAAAGAAGGAGAAAGAATACATTGTTTACAATGTGGAAATCATGAAGTATATGCAAAAGAAATCAATACATTTCCACTGCTTTAAAGGGGATGAGAAATATCTGTTCTCAAGAGAGGGACCTTCAGCTATCATTACTGTAAACATTCTAAAAGGATTGTTCTGGTCAACACACCCTGGAAAAGAGCCACTTTACTAATGAACACACTGACATTTTTTATTTTTTTCTTCAACAAAATACTGTAATTTTAATAGGATTTATTATTATAATTCCCTGAACAAAATGTAATTTATAACGTTTGAATTATCCAGAATTATAAATGTCAGGGAAAGGTTATATGGCCTCACTCTTTCTTGCGTGTTCTGTTGAAAAAATAGGCCCACTCTGACCAGGTCTTCTTACTGCTAACCCAGAAAACGGCCGAGATGCCCACTACTAGCGTCATCAGGTATTTAATCAGGAACAGTGATAGGTCTGGCCGAGCAGCATCAATTTTCTAGAAGGTAAAAAAGAAAAAAACTCAAGATAAGCCTACATTACATCCATTCATTTTATAATCACATTCGTTAAAAATATTAATTTGTGCTGATCAATCTTTAAGTTCAATATGAATAAATCAGGGCTTACTCTATAAGGACAGGGGATGCTGTATTCCTGACAGTGTTCCGTGATCCATGTGTTCTCCCAGCTGCCCCGCAGGGCCTGCTCATACAGGTAGCAGGCCAGCAGGGTGAGTAGTGGAAGCAGGTAAAGGCCACTGAACACACCTATGCGTATCATGAACTTTTTCAGCTTCTCCTGATTGCGCTCATCATGCTGGATGACTTGTCGCACGTGATTAAGGGAAACGATGCCGGCAAGGAGAAGCGAGAGTCCGGTTATCACACCGAGAGCTTGTGGAGCCAACACAAACCATCTCAGGGCTGTCAAGTCATACAGGCCAACAAAGCACACGCCACTGATACCATCCCCCTCTACCTTGTTGAGGGCGAGCAGGATGACTGTAAGGCTGCCTGGGAGACCCCAGGCCACTGCATGGAACCATACGGCCTTCTTCTCGATAGCCTCACAGCTCCATTTTGGCCTTGCTGCAAGAAACCATGTGATTGTGAGAATGACCCACCAGACCATTCCAGCAGTGAAGAAAAAGTACAGCATCATGAAGAGCAGTGTACAGACTTTGCTCTGGCTCCCCTGCACTACTGTGGATAAAGTGGCAGGCAGGCTTGGCTTGTTGCATGCCGTCTCGTTACCCAGCAGGAAACCGATAAAGTAAATAAGAGACACAAAGCTGTAGCAGATGGAATAGAAGACAATCGGACGTTCTGGGTAGCGGAAACGCTTGACATTGATGAGGAAGGTAAAAAAAGTAAACAGCGTGGCACACAAGCACACAACAGAGGTGATGCCAATAAACTTCTTGGCAAACTCGATCTCGTGTCTTCTGAAGTACATATTATCACAGGGGGGAGCACAGTCCTGCGCACCCAGGAAGGAGGAACCCTGACCAGGGCGGGTCTTCAACTGTAAAGGACACCAGAAACCCAAATCTCTACTGGCTAATAAAGATGCTTTGGGTGTTGTTATGTCCGTTTGAGGAATCTCAGTAGATTCATCAGCAGAGGACTTACAGGGCTTTAGCCTAAATCACAAACAGAAAGAAATGTTTTAGGAAACTTGAGAAAAGCTTAATGGTTAAAAAAGAATTCTTTGTAACTAATTCAAGTGTTCAGGAAAAAAAACAAATTTTTGTATTTTAGTATAAAAATATTAAAAAGAAGAATGTGCTGTGTGTGTCGAGACCTGTCACAAGACAGCTCTGATGGCCAGGTGATGTCGAAGGTCAACATGTCTTTTGTACAGTCAGAGAGGACACGCACACAGTTCTCTCTACAGGGCTGACGCACTTGTGTCTGCTGTGTACACTCTGGAACAAAGGCTTGGCACAAGAACAAATGCACATCTGGGGAGCAGTGTAGACCAGCCAGTGGCATGAAGTGCTGCAAATGAAAAAACAAAGCGGTCTCAGGCATAACCCTTCTATAAAATGTGGCTATATTTTATATATGATAAATACTTTTATTAATTACTCTGATGTCTCAAAGTCACAGAACTTGTAGTGAACATTAGAGAGCTACAACATTTGCATATGATTGTGTAGGATAGGACATAGGAATATGTGAAGGACATTTGACACTGAAAGAGAAGCAAAACCAAATAATACACACAAAATAAGTTTAAAAAAAAAGGAATATATTTTATATAAAGTAAAAAAAAAAACCCTATACAATAGACCAAATGCATATCAATGTGTCCTGGCATAAATTAAATTGTTCTGATTAACCTCAAATAAAGATATATAAAAGAACAAGCTCTACGCTAACATTAAAAGAAATGCATCCATATATCCATATCTGACTATGGATTACTCTCTGTATGTGGCAATCTCTCATTCTTCATATATTCAATTTTATGTCATTGTCATGAGGTTAGGTTAACTAGACAAATCATCTTTTACATATTAATAAATTTTTAAAAAAAGTGCCAAAATGTATTATTGATTGAACAAGAATAAGTGTCGAAGAATAGATAAAGCACACAAGCTAAATGCAACTTTTCTTCAGCCTAAATTGCTATAAATACCATCTGATTTTAGTTCAAAACCTTCAGTCGTCTTCTAGTACAATGAACAGGAAATTCAGTCCACTATATAACAAGACAATGGCCTAAAAGCATTGGCTTAAACTAAAACAATCAGCTTATTTTATGTCCTAGCCAGAGTCTGAAGCTAACCAAAATACACGAGTTAACTTTATGCAGGAAATGTACATTTTGATGAATACAGAATATTTTTTGGAAGAAAAAGTGGTAAATATTAGCAAGTCAATATGTACAATGTAATGTCACTCTGGGTGGCGGCAGAGATTTCTCACATGATTTAACTTTTTCCATTGTATGCAGATATTTATACACATTCCAAGTACAAATATTACAATATAATATAGTGCTCTTACAATTACACAGCAACACGGCATAGACCATGTTACACTGATTTCAGCAATGAAAGGTATTAACCTTGGTATTAAACTGCCCCCCCCCATGAGCCGATGTTCCCAGGTTCTTTATAGCTTGCCCAAGTCCCTAATAAATGCAAGTGTTTGATGTGATTTAACAAAACAAATAATATCAATTCAATTTCATTCATTCATCTTCTACCGCTATATCCAATCTTCCCTCGGGTCACAAGGAGCCTGTGCATATCTCAGGCGTCTATGGACATTAAAGCAAGATACACCCTGGATGGAATGCCAACACATCGCAGGGCGCACACACACACACACACACACACACACACACACACACACTAGGGACAATTTTTCAAGGTCCCAATGAACCTACCGTGCATGTTTTTGGACCGGGGGAAACCGGAGGAAAAAACCCCTGAGGCACGGAGAGAACATGCAAACTCCACGCACACATGGCTGAGACTGGAATCTAACCCCCGACCCTGGAGGTGTGAGGCAAACGTGCTAACCACTATACGTGCTCCCTGAATTCAATTTAATAGCTTAAATATTAAGCCTTCTATATGATAATTAGTTTAATTCTGCAGGCCCCACAATGTGAGAAACTGCTTTGGTGCGTTTATTGACTCCAGTATCTCAGCTGAAACATTTTTAGAACATTTTCCAGTCTCCGAAACATTGCTCAGATAGAAAAATACAATGTCGTTAATGATGAAATCCAGTTTACCCTCTCAATAGATTCAGAAAAACTATCTAGAATATATAGAATAAATAGATGTACAAACAAGCATAAAGCACTGAATGCTCTTGTTTCAGGTTATTTATATGAAATATTTATCTTATTTGATACAGCACACCTGATTCGATCAAATAGTGCAGGTTTCTTCTCAGTATCCACAATAAAGAGACGGCAATTACTGAAGATTGCTAGTTGTTCCAGGTCCATACTGAAAACCTGATTGTTTAGTTTATTCTCTTTGAACAGTGGGTTACATCTTATTGAATGCTGTTTAATTCCCACTTTTATAATCTCTCATGAATCTCTGCCTATGTAAACATGAAGCGCACATCTGAGTGTGGTTAGTGTTGAGATGACTCCTTACCTTCATCTTGATGGCAGCCACATCCTGGTCGTAGTGTTCAAACATGTTAGGGAAGAAGGTCATGTTGTATGGCATGTCATGACACCACTGGACATGTACCGGTTCACAGGTGAACATGCTGTGTGCCAGGGATGTGTCCAGAAGCACCGCACACACACCAAGCCAGAGGCAGGTACAACTCCACATGGTGAACTGCTCGGGCACACTGTTTGGCTCTACGGTAAAAAACAAACAAAAAACAGCTCAGTCTTTTATCATGGGAACAAGTAAAAGGTTGTGAAGACAATCACTTTATTTACACAATAAAATCATAGAGATGCAGAAAACAACAAACATTAGAACTTCAAACTGTTTCACATTGTCCATTATTCTTCAGCAAATAATTCTTAACGAAAATAATGTTGGAATTTTGGGAAAAATTCGATCCCAACTAACCTTTCATTTGACTTGACTCTTTATTTTTATGTTAATTTGAAACTGGATAGGAATACAACTTTTTTTTGTAAAATAGTGTGTTTTATCAGACACGCTACTGATCCTGGAATGTCGGGAAGTTTGCAGTCCACGCCTTGCAGGCAGTTGTCTCAGATGGATTTACAGAATGTAAAATTACATCGACCATTGATGGGTTCAGGGATTCGTTACAAAATTTTATCCACGCGTAAAGGAAAGAGTTTGGAATTTCTTTTGACGATTTTGACGAAGTTCGACCAAAAATCCGACGCTTTCTTTTGTCCGGAAGTCTCATGTCGACCATTACAAAGCAAGTCGTAGGTTTCGTGTTTTCCCGACACGAAACCTCCTACAGCCAAAACAGCTGTAACTTAGCTTACTGTCTAATATAATATTTATCTGTATACAATTATTATCGCTTTGTTTTGTTCCCCATGTTTCCACACTTACGTGAATTCCTTTTCGTCGTCACATTCTGCAAAGTTTCACCTTTTCTGAAGAGTGCAGTCTCGGCTCCGTACTCTAGTACTTCCTGAGAATTAAGGAATCGATAAATTACTTGCCCGGATGCTATAAAATATAAAAAACAAAACAAATAATGATATACGAAACTACAAAGTCAACTGGAAACCTTTATTGCCTGTACAATGCAGACAACGAGAGGGAGACAGAGATAGAAAAGTGAAGCCACAGTTTCTCTGACGCCCTCTAGTGGCTGCTGGTGTGCTAACCCCACCCACATCTCAGTCATCTCAGGAGCAAACGGTACAGTGGGGAGTCTTTTCTATGGAGCATACAGCTGGCATGCATTTTACAAAACAATATCTCCTAAGAAACATAAACCTGAAATATGGAAATGTTTTTTTTTTCAGATACATCTATACATTAAAATTGTATTTGCCCTTGAGAACCGATTGAATTCCAAGCCAAAATGTAGGTAAAGGCCTACCTATAGTTCCATCTCCTGTGGTGTCTTACATGAAAGGAAATTTGCACAATTTTTTTTCTTGTGCCATTTCATCCCTTTACAAGTTACTTTGCCTCAAAAGGAAGACCAAAAACACAGACTCCAATTTCTTGATATATTGGTGACATCTGAAACTGCTAAACAATATCTTATTGAAAATAATATTTAAGAGGAAAATAAGGATTGCTAAGTATCCTTATTGTTACATGAAATTGCATAGCAAATAATCTGTGGTAACATCACCATAACACTCATATGTGCACTTTGTGTGTGTGTGTTGTTGAATTGTACAAAGACTGGTTTGCTTGTGGCCCATATGTGTGTGTGTGTGTGTGTGTGTGTGTGTGTGTGTGTGTGTGTGTGTGTGTGTGTGTGTGTTGTGCTGAATTGTACAAAGACTTTTGGCCATGCAATGTATTTTAATTGAGATAAAACACTACAACTTTGGGAAACCCCTGGGGAAAGTTGATTCCCATTATTATAATAAACCACTTTGTGGATAATAAGATAAATAAATGAACAAACAAAGAATATAATAATAATAATAACAATAATAATAATAACAATAATAATACAAAATGGATAACTGTACAATACAAGACATCTGCTGAATAAATTACATAACAAAGTGACAGATCATTAAAAAATATATCAATATTTTTTGTTGAAACACGAGTCCAAACCACAGTCACACTACTACATTACCCATGAGCATCTCGATCCGGAAGTGCTGCTACACGTGCTTTTCAAGCGCGGTGTTAGCGCTGGCATGCTGGGGTTTGGAGAACCGGATCATTTCATACATTTCATTAAGTTTTCCCAGAACAACCAGCATACAAAGTAAGTCCTGTCCGTTCACGTGTGATGTAAACGGAGGCTATAATTAATTGAGTGTATTTGCATTGGGACACCTTCTTCCCTTATTTGCGATGGAAGTGGCTAACCAAGTCCAGCCGAATAACTCTCCTTGTAAGAGTGTCCAGACGTGATGGATGTGAATATCTCCTGCAAAAATAAAAAACATTTCTCATTCTCTTTGCTGTAGATGTCGGGGGCCAAAGACAGAATGCGACATAAGAAAATGAGAAACCAGCCTATTAATGTTACTTACTCCCAGTCGCGTGATGGGACAGGTTGGTGGAGAAAAAGATATAAATGGCAGCCTCTTCAAATTTTAAGGCTGTGGGATTCCTAGTTTGTGTTTCTTTCATTCATATTGGAATACTTACATTCAGGTCGCAGCTCAGGTCCTGTGCAGCAGCAGCACACCAGGGGGTCTGTTCAGTCCTGCAGCAGCTGGGTGAGGGGGCATCAGGGAAGGGGAGTTGAACCTGAGCAGCCGCTGCCCAAGTACATAACCGGTAAGGATCATATCTGTAAAATGGTACATCAGCTTAGTACCTTGGAGGACCACAGAAAGGACATGAGCAGACACTCTCCAAGTGCATCATTGGTAAGGATCAGAACAGTAAAACAGTATAAAACTAGGTGCTTTTTTTTCCTCCTCTCTCCAGCATCACTCTTTGCCAAAGCACGAGCTGCAGAAGTCAATGCCATGTTGAGGGCTGCTACAAAGACGACAAATAGCTCTCATGTGTTCGGAGCTTTGCCAAAGCATATGCGCCGAAGAGCCATGAGCCACAACACCAAGAGGTTGCCTTGCAGACTGAGAGAGATGGCACAGAGAATGGTACACAATTTCTTCCTCAAATTAGGATTTGTAAATCAACTGTTTAGGTGATTTAAACCATGTAATGAAGGATTTAAAAAAAACAACTTATTTATTCTATAGATTTCAACTAATGTATATAATTCTAGACTGTATCAATTTGTTTATTTAAGGGGTACCTGCCTTTTTTATTAAAATGTGTTTTATTTGTATCTGCACCCACCTGACTTTATTTCCTTCAAAATTGGCTCTAAAATGTACAGCTAAAATGTTGAGGGATCCTATTGGGCATTTTTCAACATTTCCCTACATGCCACACATCAAACCTATTATTTAGGATTGTCTGGAATTGTTGAGTTCATTTGTTTGTTCTGCCCAACTTGTAGAGATGAAAGTTTTGGAGCTGAAACATGGTTAATCACTTTAGATACCTGTATGTGTGTGAGAACCAATGAAACTATCATTAATAATAATTAAGAAACCCTATTTTATCACTTTTCCCACTGTGTTCTCTTTCTTTTTATTACTATTTTAGTAAAACATACATTTAACCAGCAAGGGTGTGTTAAAGTGATGTTTTATAAATTCCTCTGCTCCATGTCATGCACATTGTGACTGACTTATTTATTGTAATAGTGTTTTGTGTGTATGTAAAAACTGTGGATTTTAGTGCTTTCACTTTTTGTTGTCTAGTTGGAGAAGAGTCAGCAGACTGGGAAGAAAGAGAAAAAAGAGCAGTCAAAAGCCAAAAGTCGACGTGCCCGTCGCCACCATGGCAGCTTGTTGCTGGAATTTAACCGACGGCAGCGCAAGAATAAATGGTTAGAGACGCACATTTGGCATGCCAAGCGTTTTCACATGCTGAAGAAATGGGGTTACTGTCTGGGAGACCGACCCACATACAAGTGCTACAGAGCCAGCTATAGGGCTATGAATTCTGGCTGTCTCCTGCAGGTCAGAATGCTGGATTTTTTTAAAAATCATATTAATAAATTATATCTTTCTTTTCTTCTCATGCTGTTCAACATTCAACCCATTTTTTTTTTCGTTGTCCATTTATTTGTCTTTTCTTATTCAGGACCTATCATACTATTGTTGCATAGAACTTCATGGTCCAGAGGAACAGCTACTCACTGCACTCTCCAAACTCACCAACAAAGATGCAGGTGTATATTTTACCATCTTTTGAAAGCTCTGTACTATACAGCAGAATAAACCCTTCAAAGATCCTTAAATTCTGTTCAAAAAGTATGTGTGCGCATGATGATAGTCATGGGTTAAAAAAAAAAAAAAATGAGCGAAGTTTATTGAAAGTAATTAAAATGTAGCTTAAAAGTTAAATGTGGCTTAAAAGTAATTAAATGGCCCTTTGTGCCTGTATAACTGTATTAATGTTTGTAATATATTTGTAATGTCATTTAGAAATCAGAATCAGTGTTGGTTTGTGTGTCCCTGCAGGCCCAACATTTGCTGCAGCATCATGTGTGTCAGGACAGAAAGAGGGGAGTGTTATGCTTTATAAGGCTGATCACTACCCTCACCAGCCCCTGGGCCCAGTGCACTTTCTCTGGAGACCATGCACTACTGCATCACCTCACAGACAGTTGTGGATCTGGGCACATCCCACCCTAAAACAGGTAGGATGTGCATTTAGACATATTTTGTAGCTAGTTTATTAGATATACATGCAATAATTAGAAATGTATCAGTTACATGTGTCATAGCCCACTTAACTGTGTTAAGCTGAAGCCTCTAGTCCACCTATTTCTAGGCAGCCATATTTACTCATATATCAGTTTTGAGAAATTAACAACCATATAGCCAGAAATATGGAAAATGTTAGTGAGAACAGTCTAATAAACATAGATTTTTTTTTTATAATTGCAAAAAACAAAGCATTTTTACTATTGCAATATATTGTACAAGTGAATTGAAATATTTAGTGATTTGATTCTAATATAGTGAATACAATCTTAATAATAGCAGCTACTGATATTATGCAGATATGTGGCTCTCTTTGGTTTTTCCAAATTGTTGCCACACTTTTGAGCGCTTCCCGCGTTCCATCATTATGAATGATGTTTAGATTACAAGATAAGGTCCTGGCTTTTTCCCAGGTGAAGAATGCATCCAGGAATCGATAAAAGGAATTTCAATTTGAATATTATAATAAGTATACGATTCCAGAATCCAGAACCCTAGTCTAATGTAAACCTCATTTTGGCCCATTATAAGGTGTTCCTATGAATGTTTTACTGTGTGTGTGTGTCTGTTACAGGACCTTCTACCAGAATTGCAGTCTGTGTGCCATTGTTTTGAGGCAGTGGCTTCATCTAATATGGAAGCGGTCCCAGTAGAGAACCTGGTAGAAGAAAATCTCACTCCAACTGCATCATCTGACTCAAAGCCACGGTGTGCCAAGAGAAAGAGGAAATTGGAAGCTGACCATAAGTATATCTGTACTGCCAAAAAAATTGTTGGGGACGGCACAAGATCACTTGCAACTCCTGTTAGTTGGACGTCGTGCAAAACCGAGATTGTGATCAGGTGAGCAATGTAATTGCATAACACGCATAAGAAATCCAATTTGATTTCTTTATGTTGGTTATCCTTTCAGTGATCTCACCATGGAAATAATACGGTATCGTCTAATTGGCCCGCTCTCCCACTCTGTTCTGACTCAGATACTTGTACCAGCAACTGAGTGTACGGTGAGTCAGTATGGATCAGTATGGAGATGCTCTAGTCCCATGAATACTGACCATGAAGAATGCTATTACTGTTTGCATTCATGTGAATCTTTTTGCTTCCATTTTATTTTCATAGAATAATATTGAAATGACTTCCTCCCCTTTCTGGTGGCCAGAAGAGTGTAAGAAAAAGGAGAGCATGTCCCTACATCGCCAGCAAACAGATATTTTTCAGCTCTTGAGAGGTATTTTCTTTATTGATATAATTAGCTTTGTAGTTTTTTTTTCCTCTGCTTTGGATCATCAAATGTAGCTTATGAACAAACAAGCATCTAACTTTGTTGCAATATATTCCTCAGAATATATAATAAAGAATATAAAACTTATTTTTGAATAAGGTATAAACTCTACAGCTGAGCTTCCTGGAGGATGTGTTCTGGGGCTGACTGTAGACGATCCAAGACAGTCTTTGTCTGCGAAACGTGGAAAAGTTACACCAGAGTTTTACCAGACCCAAGGTGAGCACTCATTATAGCGTTTATGTACCCAATGTATATATTTGTGCTGTGATATCACAAGAATGTTTGGTTAACCAGTATGTATTAGAAACACTGTCAAGTGCACAATGCCTTTCATATTGCATATAACTTGAATTAAATAATTATAATGACAGGGAGATAAAGCTTTAAATGTATTTTTATTAATTTATATGTATAAATTGGTCTTAAAAGCGGCACGGTGGCGTAGTGGTTAGCACGTTTGCCTCACACCGCCAGGGTCTGGGTTCAATTCCCGTCTTGGCCATGTGTGTGTGAAGTTTGCATGTTCTTCCCGTGCCTCAGGGGTTTTTCTCCAGGTTCACCAGTTTCCTCTCGGTCCAAAAACATGCATAGTAGGTTGATTGGCACCTTGGAAAATTGTCCCTAGTGTATGAATGTGTGTGTGTGTGTGTGTGTGTGCCCTGCGATGGGTTGGCATTCCATCCAGGGTGTATCGTGCCTTAATGCCCATAGACTCCTGAGATAGGCACAGGCTCCCCGTGACCCGAGGAAATATCGGATATAGCGGTAGAAGATGAATGAATGAATGTTTGATTCCTAATGAGAGCTAGTGGTGATGGAAGCAAGAAAAAAATCTGAGTTTGTGTGTGGAAGATGCCTTGAATCTATAAAATGAATGCCTATTCATTATAGTATCTAATAGTTACTATTCACTGATGGACAACTGTAAAAACATCATGCCATTTGTAATCCTAAACCATTGTAGCTGTATGCATCAATTGCAGTCCAAATATCTGTAAATACTGTTTAGTTGCATATCCCTGGCTAGCAATAATCATTAAGCCAGCAGCCTATTGGCCTTGTGTATTCTTGTTTTACAGGCTTGTGCAGCAAATAATTTCAGTTGTTTTTTGTTTTGAGGGTTTTAGTCCCTTCTCACTACTCTCCAGGAGATGAAAAGCATGCTAAATTGTGTGAAGGTGTGGTGATTCCTTCTCAAATGATTCACTTTTTCTCCTCATCATGAAGTCTTCTGTTGTGTTGGCATTGTGTTTTTCTAGCTGCACGATGAAACCAGGCAACGCAAAGCAATAGCAGTACTCTGCCATTCTTGACTGATGAGATCATTATTTTCGTCTTCTTCCTTTCTTGCCTTTTGTAATATGGCCTCTGCCCTTGAAGTTTTTATCAAACGGTGGATTGTCATACCTACTACATCCCGGCCCTGTGGAGGTTGTGGAAGAATGCCATTTTTTTTTTCCTCTTCCTTCTAATGTACACAACTTTCACCATGTACATTTTTCTGGCATCAGTTGCTGCTGTTTTCATTTTATAATGTGTTTGTATTAGTTGTTGGTATACCAGTGGTGTATTAGTCCTTGTATTTGCTTTGCCCAATGTGTGTGTGTATGTCAGAGACTTTGATCATGTTCCTGTCTTTTCTCAGCTTCAAATCTTTTCTTTCTATTGGATTATTTTGACAAATAGCAGATCTTACAAGAGCATCCAAAAGCTTCAAAACAAGAGTAGATATTTAAAGCTAGTGTTTAAACCCAGAGGTCTCCAAACATTTTTCTGTTATGCCCACATCATTTTTTCCCTTAATGGAGGCCTGGTTTGGTTGTCAATATATCAATAGCCATGTTGGATTGTACTAAAAGTCAACCGATAGTTTGATACTCAGTTCTATAGCTCTCTCTGTGTAGTGCACCTCTGTGTAATCTCTCATGTAAAAGCAGACATCACATGGTGTCAAGAGTCTGTTCTCCTAATGACAGTTTTTCCTAAAGATGGAAAGCTTTTTTTTTCTACATTTCTTGGGAGGTGTGGATTGACAACTATCGGTGGCTCGACCTCTACTATTCTCAGGCAGATTAATTTATTATCAAGTACAGGTATGGTGCAACTAAAATGTGTGTGTGTGTGTGTGTGTGTGTGTGTGTGTGTGGTAGGTGTTGATGAGGAACAAAGAAGAAATTTGACACTGAGAGGAGTCCCCTCTGTCTGTGCTCAGAGTTCTCTATGGGAAAAGTCTGTCCGAGAAAATGCTACAAACAACAAGATTGCAGAAAAGGTGCTTCACTCACTCGCACTCTCTCCCTCTCTCTCGCACATGCACACATTTCATACATTATGAATAAAAGCGCAGGGTTGTGTATGTGAGAGTAAGAAAACATACTATAATATTTTTTTACTGAGAATGAGGAATAAACAGAGGAAGATATTGTAAAAGGTGATATGTTGGGATGTGTGGTGTGTGTGTGTGTGTGTGTGTGTATGTATATATATATATATATATATATATATATATATATATATATAGGTTGGGCATTTTGTTTAACCAAGTGTGTACCTTCAGGAACTGAACCGGATGAAGAGAGAGCTGCTCGTTCCAGGTTCCAGGTTGATAACGCCTCCACAGGGCCGAGTGCCAGTTCTGCTGGTTAACCAGGCAGGGAAACAGCTGGGAGAGGAGCGACTTGGTTGGGGATCTGGCTGGGACTTGCTACTGCCCAAGGGTTGGGGCATGGCATTTTGGGTACCACTGGTAAAGATGAGGCTTTTTTTAAATCCTACATAGTATCCTTGAAATCTTCACTTTGTATACTTTGGGGTCAAATACCCCAAATAATTGCTTGACAATTAAATGTTGACATTGCCAATAAGTAAACCCTCCCTGGCACCAGATATGTTAAGATGTGTGGGTTTGATGTATTAAGCTGAGACAAATCATTTTAGTAATAAGGCAAACACTATTCATTTTTGATATTTCTTGTAACCGTGTAGCGCATGTCCATAACCAATGTAAATCTGTGTGTCAGGTATACAGTGGTCTTCGTGTTGGGGGTCTTCAGATGAGTTTAAAACACTCCCAGAATAAAGACATGCCCCACTTTCCCCACGATTACCCCGACTGCCCTGCAGGTGTCCGCTTCCAGGAGAATCAGGAGCTCGAACTGCTGGAAAAGTTTAAGAGGTGCCAGACAAACAGTTCCTTTTCTGACATCTTATTAGTATTCGACTATAGCCTTGTGTGATGCAGCACTTCTGGAATCTTTTTCTGTGATGTGATTTCTTTATCTACAGACACCCACCTTCTAAACGTACAAACTACATCAAATATGGCATTGTGGCTCCTTTCCGATGCCCCTGGCAACAGCTGGTAGAAGAATGGGAGGAGAGAGTTGAACAATGTGACGGCAACCAAGACACCAGTGCAATCAAAATGCATGATGTGACCTCAATTTCTGAAGCATCAACCTTTACTGTACTGAGGTAGGAGAGTTGTTGTGTTTTATAATATTTTTTTATTAGATTGTTGTTCTCAGCCCTTTTTTAAAAAATAATCACATTTAATTCATAGGGCAAACATTTAAAAATATAATTAGGGACGGCACAGAATAGTTCCATTTTATATTCTGCTGTCCCTAGTTTTTTTTTTTTATCTTTTGCTGTTATGTACAGGTTGCTTTTTAAATGTGCTTTATAAATAACATTGGATTTGCGTAAAGGTGGCTATTCCTCGTATATTTTGAGATTTTTCACTTTTGGGTCCTGATTATTTTCTGACTAAAATCTCTCATTTTCTCAATTAAGTTGTGAATTTCATCTGTAGGAGCCGTAAGGTGTTGAGGCAGTTATCAGTCTGGTGCAGGCCAGAATCTTCACGCACTCGGAGAGCCCAGAGAGGTTCCTGTGCCCCGCCTTTGTGCCCTGTAGTCAGCATGTCTCTTCAGGCCCAGTGGAAGCGCTGTGTGGTGTGGGTCCGCGTTTGTGCACTGGGTAAGGGACAGCCTGCGCTTCATGCCCTGCTTTGTGTGCCTACTGCTGAAGACCTTCAACACTTTCATGAAGACCCCCTGTGGAGTGGCCCCATGGAGCCACAACACATGGACCACCTAAAGCAACAGCTGAAGAAGAAGGGCAAGAGGAGGGAAGCTGCTCTTAGGGAAGAACAAGTGTGCAGTACGTCTACCAAGGATCTACCAAGGAGTTCGGCTTCTGAGATGGAGAAAAACACTAGTGTTGCCCATAATAACAAATGCTCTAGCACTTCTGATTTACTCAGAGATTTATGCCCTGACTCTAGTGTTTCAGTTACAACAGGTCCTGGCCACTCTTGTGTTTCCACCCCTGGCTGTAGTAACTCAGATTTAGTGCATGGATTGTGGACTGAGCTACCGACCAACGTCTCATCTCACTGTTCCCGTATGACCCTGGGTTGGGTTGTGCAGGGCGATTTCTCTCTTGCAACAGGAACCGGCGAGGCTTTAGGGTTTGTAAGCTTGGCAGGCCTCTTGCAAACACTTCTCAAGCAATCATTAGAACAGCGGGGCTTCCTGCTTCTGCGCAATCCTACCTCTCTCCAGTACCGCTTTGTAAGACTTCATATAGAAGCCTGACTTCTGCACGTCTACTAACACCACATAGATCACATCAATATCTGTCTTGTGTACCAACACAGGTCTACACCTATGCTGATGCTTGTGATTTATACAGATCTGCATTAAGGGCTTTGGAATATCTGCAGGGACAAAGGCTAGTTGTATAGTAAATTTAAATGTCTCTCTTGTTTTTGTCTTCCAGTTACAAAACAATGAAGCATCTTATTTTTTTTTATCTATTTTTTTTCTGGCTATTAGGAAAAAGTGTAATGCTGTCAATACAAATAAATTTTTTTCAAAAATCATAAATAGGATTTTTAAAGATTTTCTTATGTTAATTATTTTATAATATTTTTTGTTATTTAGTTGACTTGATAAAATATCTGTTCATATCAAGTTTTCAAACAAACATTTGATGGACATCTGAAGGCATATGCAGCAGTGCTCATGGGTACTAAGAGAAACTAGACACCCTGTACTGTTCTTCTTGCATGTATCTTAATCTTTGTTGTTTGATAATATGCCTCTAAGGCACATTATGAATTGGGAGATATTGATCCAGATATTGACTTCTACAGATAAAATTACATTAAATAAATATTCATATTTATGCTTTAGCTGACTGCATGAACAATGTGATCAACATTCAATTAACTTCACTTAGAATTGCCATTAGGGGGCGCCAGCAATATAAAAATAAATAAAATCTGGAGTGAAACATGAGTATGAAATCCAGTCCGAAGCTGCTATAAGGCAACGTTTACTTTCACTCACTACCCAGAATCAAGTTATAATTTTGACCTTTTATAGGTAGAATTTGGGAAACATCTACACTCAAGGTTGTACAACAAAAAACAGGCGAGTTCCTGGTGTGCAGCAGTCCGTGTCTCTCAAAAGTGGTCCAAGGAAGGAACAGTGATGAACCAGAGATGGCTATGGATGGCTAAGGATTGTTGATATTTGCACACGATCTACTTTAAATCAAATACCAATGTCATATCAAATGTCCTGAAAATTTCATAAAAAAGTCCATAAAATGTCCATAGATTTTATAAGATTTAATACAAAAAAATGACAACTTCTGTTGGGTGAATTGGCCACATGCTTAAACTATATAATGTTTATATAAACCATATTATTTTAGTGTGTTTACAAGAAGAAATCATCATCTCTATGGGGTAATTCTGATATTTCACAGACCCGCCAATGCAGCTAAGGCACATGAACACATGCCACACTAATTATATCTACTGACTTATTTTTTTCTGACTGATACAGTTTACAAAATTGAACTATTTAAATGAAAATAGCAATTAAGCAGTTTCTCCCACATGCTGTGTTGGTTAATGAATTTACTTGCCATGCTGAGATCCATCTGACAGCCTGAGGGAGAAAAGGAGAGGTTGAATTGAGGGTCATCGATCACAGCAATGGAAAGAAAACCCCTGATATGGCGAGCTTTAATAATAAGTATTATCACCGAATAAGATTGACAAAAATCATTGACACTCAGGATGGATTGAATACCCATATAATAATAACAATATGAATAAGAATATATTTACTATAACATTTGCTGAGATGTTATACATATAACACTTTGAAAGCAGCACAATATTAAAAAAATGATCAACTTAGGATTTCTTGATTTGCATTTGCTTTGTGTGAAATCAGTCAAAACACAGGCAAATTTTAAGTGCGGTAAAAGAGTCGGGGCTAATAGAATGCGTATACATATTAATTACCTGGAGAGACTTAGCAAAAGTGTACTTACACTTCAATGCATTAAAGTAGCCTTTCTTTGCTCTTTTTTCATTTTCTTTCTTTCTGCCTTCTTTGTTTTTGTTTTTTTTTATTTATTTATTTTCCAGTTGAGATTTTTGCTAGAAATGCTTGTAGGATTTAGGAGATCATGATTATACAAATAATTCCACATAATTTCTTGGTTTATTTTATTGATTAAAAAAGGTTACATTTTTTTTGTTCACCCCACCAAAAATATGTTTTTTGTTGACTAGTTATGCAACAGTGGTACAGAATCACAGAGAATCTGATGGCATCACAAATCACAAAACAATGTGCAAAAAAAAAAAAAGCTTTACAAAACCCTTTACAAATGTAACACAATCATTCGGTGCAAAAGTTAAAATCACTTTAAACATATTTGCACATACATATATATTGGAGCTGATCCAGGTTTGTGTTTTTATCATGTAGTGTATAGTGTTATATTCTGTGTGAAATAAAAAAAAGAACAGTTCTTCACTGCTGTGAAACAGAGGTATAAATTACACATCACTCTGAACATCACTCTGAACTCTGCACCTTCCCTTCTTGTCACACATTATTGGTGGACAAATGTGAGGTATTGTCCAAACGGTCATACTGGTTAGGCCCCTGCTTCATTCTCTTCTGCTCATACTGTTGGCAAATCCCGTCACTGGTTCGTCCCTTCTTCCTCCCACATTTATCTGCAGTTTGGGAGTTGAAGGCATACAGACCCATACGGTCACCTTTTGTCATTTCATTGTTAGAACAATCCCATCTGTAGACGAGCCATCATGTCACCAATGCTGTATCAGTCAAATGAAGAACTAGATCATGACACCATTTATTTGATCTGATGTTAGTGTAATAAAAAGCAATCAATGAATCTAACAATTCAACACCTCCCATGTGTTGATTGTAAGTGGATACTGCTGCAGGGCATGGGGGCTTGAACATTCTCTTTTGAAAAAAAAACATACAAAATGACAGATAAATAAATTAATTAATTAAATTTAAAATACTGCCCAATGGGATTTGTCTAACATTCTAATTCTGCTCTTGCCTTCCATAGAACAACTGTTTTCCTAGAAAAATGTGTTAAAAGAAGTAAAATAATAAAAAAAAGACACATTTGTATATATTGGTTTATACTGTGCATAAATACATGCACAGTATAAACAGTATATTCAGCAAAAACTTATAAAGAAAAATTAATTTTCTAAAGATGCCATATAACAAAACCTCTCTATGTCTTCATGCATGCACACGTATTTTTCATTTACAGTTATAATTCAATCTTACCTTGTCCTCAAACCACGTTCTCACCTCACATGATGCTGACTAGAGACTCCCAGACCTTAATGGATTGTTCTTTGATACCTTTTGACCATATTAGATGATTGCAAAACATTTCTAGAGACACCCACTAGATTTAGGGCTTAGGAATTAGTTTTGTTGCCCAAGGACAATGCTGTGTAGTAGAGGGTTAATAGTAAAAAAAAAACATCCATTCACTAACACTTCCTAAATTTCCTGAATTACACCTATACTACCTGCTTATTCACAACACACATTACACACATTTATGGAACCTAAACATATCACCAGTTTATATGGAACATAATCCTTAAAGGAGCCACGTACCATATTTAACAATTAAAACATACACTAAAAAAGTTAACGAGTGTGACATTCAAATGAACAAGAGATTAATGTTAAAAGAACAATTTCCAGAGTAAAATAAATGTTAAATAATCAATAATTTTATTAAAGGGAGAAATTCTAAGTGAAATGTATGTAATTATAACATTTGTTACAGTTACAACTGCAAACATGCGATTGTGCGATTATTGTGTGATTAAGCATGAGTTAACTCATGGCAAGCTTGAGATTAATCATGATTTAATTTTTTTATCTATTGTTAGCCGTAATTTATATAGAATAGAAAAGCCTTTATTGATCACATATACATTACAGCACAGTGAAATTGTTTCTTCGCATATTCCAGATGTTGTTTTTTTAAGTTGGGGTATCATTGGGGTCAGCCATGATACAATGCCCCTGAAGCACAGAGGGTTAAGGGCCTTGCTTAAGGACCCAAGAGCTTGGTGACACCGGGGCTTGAATCCCGACCTTCTGTTCACTGCCTTAACCATTGAGCTTCACCCTCCGGTATTACTGTTGTTTACTGTTTAAAATAGAAAATGCATACTTTTTAAATGTTAGCATTAGGTATTTTGTCCTAAGATACAAAACGGATTTTATCCCCTGTGCATTTTTTTTTTTTTTCAGAACTCCTTTCACAAATGAAATCGTTTGTAGTGATAGTGTTACATTTCAGTAATAAGCATGCAAGAATTCTTTATACTACAATCATTTATTACAGAATAAAACAAAAATGTAAAAAGAACCTTTCTATAAATTAATGGAAAGCTGTTGTGTGAATTATTTAGAATTAAAATGGGTAATTACAGTTTCATTTAATATACAATGCATTGCAAAAGCATTCATACCCCTTGAATTATTCCACATTTTGTCATGTTATAACCAAAAACTTAAATGTATTTTATTGGGATTTTATGTACGGGACCAACACAAGTATCACTCAATTGTAAAGTAGAAGGAAGTTAAAGATTTTTTATAAATAGAAAATCTGAAAAGTGTGCATGGATATGTATATGTAACTGTCTTCAGAAGTCACCTAATTAGAGTCTACCTGCGTGTACATAAATCCCAGAGTAATTACAGCTGTTCTGTGAAGGTCTCCGATGTTTATGGAGAACATTAGCAAGTAGCCTGCATCATGAAGACTAAACAACACACCAGGCAGGTCAGGAATAAAGATGTGGAGAAGTTTAAAGCAGGGTTCGGTTATAGAAACATAATGAACATATCACAGAGTACTGTTCAACCCGTCATCCGAGAATGGAAAGAGTATGGCATCACTGCTACCAACTCATAGCTGTCCACCTATATGGACAATTCAGGCAAGGAGAGCATTGATCCAAGAAGCAGCCAGAAGGTCCATGGTAACTCTGAAGGAGCTGTAGAGAGCAACTATTAGATGGACAACTATTAGTCATGCACTCCACCATGGAAGTGTAGCAAGAAGAAAGCCATTGTTCACAAAAAAGAAGTCCCATTTATTTAAAAGTCATGTAAGTGGCCATCAATCATGTGAAACATGCCAAAACACAAAACTAAAGGACTTAAGACTGGGGCTTAGGTTCACCGTCCAGCAGGACAATGACTGTAAATATACAGACAGAGCTACAATGGAATGGTCGAGATCAAAGCATATTCATGTGTTAGAATGGCCCAGCCAAAGTCCAGACCTAAATCCTATTGAGAATCATTGCAAGACTTGAAAATTGCTGTTCATAGACTTTCTCTATCCGTCCGATTCAACTGGAGCTGTTTTGCAAAGAAGAAATTACTCTAGATGTGAAAAGCTGGTAGAGACAGTGAAAAGTGGTTTACTCATGGGACTGAATACATATGCATGCCACACTTTTCAGATTTTTATTTGCAAAAAATCTTTAACACTATGTGTCATTTTCCTTCCACTTCACAGTTTGTGTGATAGACCTATCACATAAAATCTCAATAAAATACATACAAGTTTGAGCTCATCAGACAAATATTCAAGGGGTATAAATACTTTTGCAAGTATCTCTTACAAACATCATTTAGCTTTTTACAATCAGAACTGACAGAGAAAAGAGTACTGATACTGTATGCTCTATGGTCATTTTCAAATCCATGCAAATAACAACAGCCTGATCTAATTCACCACTTCTTTATGCAGCTTTATGCATGCACATACAACATTCATTTAGTATTCATATATATAACATACCAGGCTTTTCTGTCTCAAATATACAAACACTTCACTCTGCACACTAGAACATTATGTAGATTTAAATGTCATCCTGCTGTATTCCACTGTTGCACACAAGTTTGGAAGCCAGACCTCCGAATTTATTGTCCTTTGTTTCTGGCTGTATAGCAGTGCTGCTCTTACCTGGGAAACACAGAACACTGTTATTGTGGAGCACTTGAGTAACATCAGCTAAATGTATTTTTTCTAATAAGTATACCTGAGATTTGACCCATTGAGATAACGACGCTGTCCATTTTTATTTTAGGTCTCTTTCTAGCAATCAGAAACACTCCAGAAAATGCTAACAAACACCTATCAATTATTAAGAACAACACCCACAGTTAATACAGGAAAAACTTCACTTATTTAATGTACAACATATGAACCTGCAACGTTTAATTCAGTTCTTACCCAATCACAAACATCAGGATGTATATAATTGATAAACCGTAAAACTCTTCGTAAAATAAAATACCTAAAAAGAAACAAATTATGTTAGTTTGGATTGTATTACGCTTAAATAACAATAAAAAAAACACAAATAAACACAATATGTCTGAAACATATACAATGTAAAATCTGCCTCAATGTGAATCTAAAGATGTTTATTAAAACAGAATATAAATGATTGACATGTCTGGTCTCATGGCTCATTTAAGTGGCTTCAGATCAAAGTTTTTGTGCATATATAAACATAATAAATGGCCAAATGGAATAAACTAAATGAGTTTTAAACATATACTATAGTAACTGTGTTGTGAACAAAATTCATTTTTCTTTTAAGAAGAAAAATGCGTGGAACTGAGACCACATACATTATAAACATAAAGGTTTATAAAGGTAAAGGTTATTTGCAGTTATCAACCTTCCTGGTCCACTTTAGTTTTTTGTTTTTGTTCTAGTTTGTGAACATCTGGTCAATTACACCATAATCAATAGTTTATACTATTATCCTTAATACAATTAAATCCAACATACTGAATACAGCATAAGTTTGATGGTATACAGATGCGATTGAGTGCTGTGCAGTGTTTTTGTTTATATTGCATACCATATTGTAATTGTAAAATTTCATGTTGATTAATTAAAAATAGAAAATATATTTCATAATACCTGCTATTACAGCACTGGCTGTAAAGAAAACAAAATTAATAGGAACAATTTCTGTGGCATCAAACATCTGCATAGCTTCATTAAGAAATCTGTAAAGAACAGGGAAAATCAAATTAATAAACCAGTCACATAAATCAGTGTTTCCAACACGTTTCCAGAATTCTGGAGGTCTGATTAGTCACACGAAACATTTATGGCTATAATTTACATACTCACTTAATCTGGAAGACACATGAAACTATCATGATGATAAACATGATGTAGAAGATGGGGTAAGTGAGCTGTAAATGGCTCCCACGTACTGTCTCTGTAATCATTCCAGACACAGCTTTCACAGAGATTACAGTCACAGAGGCTGAAATACACACACATTTTTACAAAATGCTGTTGTTTTTGTTTTTTAAACCCAGTTGTTTTTGATAATATATGATTACTCATAAGTACTCTTACCCAACAAAGCTACCAGAAGCATCACGATAACAATGTGTTTCATGTTCCTGCACTTGTAAAGGTAGAGCAGGATACAAAACAGAACCGCTTCAGAAAACTAAAGCAGAGATGAACAAAGGTAGATTAGCAGAAAACTGAATTAACAGTAGCAAAGAATTGTCATACTCAAATACGCACATCTCATAGAGACTACATAATTACTACAGAAACAAAATGTTTAACAAAATTAATAATGCAATAACTGTGCTGCATTTATTTTCTGCTTGAGACCAAATGGAGCGTTGTAATCGAAATAATTGCACTCAGAGACGTACAAAGTAGACGAGGAACTGCACACTGATGAGGCAGCGCTCCACCATGTTGGCTGTGACATGAGGAGCGGAGTGTGGGGCAAAGGTCACCAGTAGATATGTACCAGTAAGAGCAAGAACCCCTCCTATGGATAAGGAAAAGCCCTCTTTTAATCCGTGCAATGTTTCATATACCAATTTTTTTGTAAGCTCACATTTAATGGCTCCCTTAATACACTATTATTTGAACTATGGTATGAGACCTTACCGAGTAGATCAGAGGCTCGTAATATCTCTTTCAGAAAAACCACAGAGATTACAGCACTGGCTGTCAGAACAGAGAGAGAGAGAGAGAGAGAGAGAGAGAGAGAGAGAGAGAGAGAGAGAGAGAGAGAGAGGTAGGTGTTACAGCACTCATTTGGTAAAGTGGATGCAGCAGTGTACAAAGGGGAATGTTCATCCCATACAGTCCATGAAGTGATCATATTAATGTCCTAAGACAAGGTCTTTTGTGCATTATTACCTCTAATTTGAATTTATGTTTGTAGAGCATATATTATTAAGTGTCTTAGTATAATAAGGCTGTTCATCCCATTTTGTGGTTGAGCTTTGAAGGAACAACAGGTTTGCAGTCTGATTTGCACATGGCAAATGAAAAGCCAATGTCAAAGCTTCAGTTTGCCAGGAGACTGACGGTATTTAATGTTAAAAACACAATAATTCTACACGAACCAAACAAAAACATAATCGACGCCATCTTACAAGCCATCTGGTGCCATTTCCTAACACTTGGTAAGACCTAACAAGCAAAGATTCTTTCAAAAACTAAGAACATCTCCTTAACTCCTTATTGCCTGAATTTATTTACAATCATATAAAAAAATTATGTGCATTTTTCATTCAAGAAAATACTATAATTGCATAATTAGTGCATCCAATATGATCTATGGTATGCTCAATGGTATGATCAAATATGCATCAACCAGCATTGGATGAATACATATATTAAATTGGCGCATTTTCATGCTAGAAGCAGTTTGATGCGATTTTGCGACAATCGTCTACAACAAGCTAAATAATAAAGAACATATTAGTTATCAACAAACTGTATGAAATGTGCATTAAATGTCTCATATCTAATTTAATTGGATGAAATTTAATTGGCAACTGATGTCTTTTATTTTCAGTGTTAACAAACCTAAATTTCCTTAAAACCACCCAGGTGCTAACAAGCGTGCTTTTATCGAACATTCATTCATTCATTCATTCATCTTTAATCAAGCTTGTCATTTGTGCTAGTGGGCCAACAGGTCTTACCAACGACAGATACACAACCAAGAGGAGCAATCAGGGAAGCTGGTGCAAATCCATATGCAGCAAAGTTACCAAGTTCACCAAGCCCCATGAGTAGAATTCCATACCACCACAGAGGACTGGTATAATACGGTTTGGTGCCTTGCTGGGATTGGCGCTTATGGGTGTATTTCTATAGATAGAGAAGCAGTATGTAGCAGACACATACTAGCAATTATCTGTTAGAATCTTATCACATTAGGTGCACTGACCTGAATGTTCAATGAAATACTGATAAGGAGATTTCCACTTATTGCGATGATAATCCCTAGAACATATATCTGAAAATAAACAATGCATACATTAATTACATTCACAATGTATTCACAGAAGACGATGAAATAGCATTTCAAGGCATATCAAATGCACTATGTTCAGTCTTAAGAAGCCAAATTAGTATGTTTACAATAGCATGTTTACAGTAGTATGTTTACAGTAGTATGTTTAACAGTATGTTTACAGTAGTATGTTTACAGTAGTATGTTTAACAGTATGTTTACAGTAGTATGTTTACAGTAGTATGTTTAACAATGACTAAAGAATCACAAGGCCTCAGGTGGCCCATAGTGCCATAATTCCTGGTGCCATGCATCAGTCACAGGAAAGCGACACACACATACCTAGCCAGCCACAATGGTATAAAAGAAGAAGTGATTCATCAGACCAGACAGCTTTCTGCTGTCCAGTTCCAGTTCTGATGCTCACTTGCTCATAAGATAAAGGCGCCCTGGAAATGCTTAGGGTCAGTATAGGCGCTTTAAACAATCTGATGGGCTAGCCTTAACTGACTTTGGCATCCATAACACTTAACTGGTGGGCCTTGCTCAGTGCCGACAGCTTGACCAGTCTGAGGAAGCTCGCAGAGTCCCTGCTAAAACAAGCTGGTGATGGAAAAGCACCAGTGGCAACAGGAGAGGAAGATGATGATGATTATGGCACTAGGTATTGGTATTAAAAATGCATACTAGGTAACCCCTAGTTAAAAGAAATGATGCTTTGACAGATACTTTGGCACAGTGATCTAGTCATTAGACTTTGGTTTGTCAAAACATCCCAGATCTTGTATATAGATAGAAGGTATAATCTGTGGAAGATGGAGCTTGTCATGACTTCAAGCCATAGCTCTGAAAAGTTTTGGATCTAGCAGCTCGAAGCGATAGGAAAGTTTACAGTGCTACGATGTATTAAAATTGTTTGTGAAAGCCTAAGACTAGCCAAGACCACACAACTATTAACTCAAACCCTGCATTGAGATATACAGAATACAGTGGTGACCAACAAGAGAAAGAGTACATTCACCGAGCCTCTTAGCTATGCCTGAGAGTTGGAGGATTTCTAAACAGCCCCCTTTTTGGATGCTATTATAATGATGTGGCCGAACCTCTAACATTTATCTGTATACTGCCATAAACAATTAAAAGTACTCCTGAAAAGTAACTATGGCCTGAAGATAAAATACACAAAGCTTGTGACAGAATAAAAAAAAAAACACACCAAAGTTAACATTGCCAGAGCTTGTCTGGTATTGTTTTAAATACATTTATTGTAATGGAGAACAAGACAAAGAAAAATAAGAAGGACAAGAGCAGAGGATGAAAGAAAGGAAACACGTTAGAATGACAGCAAAGACGTCAACGTGCCAACTCTGCAACCCACATAATGTATGCAGGAAAAGGTCACTCTAGTCACAATCCCCTTTGCTCCATAGCCAGAATCAAAAGAACAATAAAATCTTCACCAAATGCAGCCAAATGACAGAATAGTTTCAGAATTCAGAATATGAGACATCATAAGACTAGACCTGACCCTAAATTATACTTGTGCCTTTAAACTAAAGAGACAGTCTGCTAATAATGCTACAATAACAAAAACTTCCTAAATACATAAAAAATGATTATTGTCAAGCATAACCTAAGTGGACATTTTAGTCCTTATCTGTTAAAATAGAAAAACTTGCTCAGCTAACCTCATGTGAAGCTATAATGTGATTAATTGTGAGTTATATACACAAGACTATCACAATCGAAAAAGTTGTGCCACAAAATGTGTAGTATTGGTTCGAGTCTAAATAACAAAGCTATGGTTAAACTATATGCACCTTCAAAAAAATAACTTTTAAAACTTGGTCTCGAGTACATTGAATGTGTTTATGGTCCTGCTCTGTTGGTGTTGAGAGATTAATGAGATTAATGAGAGATTAATGTCAAAATGATTTAAGTCTGCATTAGATTCATTTCAGAGAGTGTGTCTATATTTCATTTTGGTTAAGTGGAAGCTTTAAAACATGAAAGTGAATTCATCTCGTCTGTAGTTAGTAAATCCATTTTTTCCTTCAGATTAGGTGGCCTGAGTTTTAATTGGGTTTATAGAAGCTAATTTGGCTGATAGGTAGAATTGTGACTCCTGTTTACCTCCATGTTGATTATTCAGGTGTAGATCCCGAGATGCATAAGAAGAGAATGAATCTTTCTCTACACACTGGGTTGTAAATGGAAGTAACAGTAAGCACACAATAAAAAGAACGACTGCACTGTAGTTAATGTTAGATAATATACATTAAATGCTGTTAAACAGCACACAATCGGTCGGCACACTGATCGCACTGACGTTCATAGTAAATAAAAATTATTGTGATTGTATTCAAATGAAATGACTACCAGACTTACAGGAAGCTGTTTCTTTGCACCAGGATGCATGCGGTTTTGCTCCTGGGACTGTTCTAGCTGTCTTCAACAGAGTGAAATGCATGTGTGTACAAATCGAGTCTTTGTGCATGAACGGACAATAGAGATCTGTGCCTCTGTAGGACTTGAGGTTGAGGAACATGGGGGGGAGGGAGGGTTGTGTGATAGGCTGAAGCTTGTGGATGGGGGGGTTGGCCACTAACTTCCACGACACTGGAGCTATTATTTCAGTGCCTCATCCTGTGCCTACCACTATACTTACAGTGTGTGTGTGTGTGTGTGTGTGTGTGTGTGTGTGTATGTGTATGTATGTGTACATTCTGGTTTGTATGTACATTTAGAAGAAAGGAAGAATGCAGGAAACAAAAATGTAGTGTTTACAGTTTTATCAGTAAAAAAAACTATTCTGACAGTGCCACAATATTACCCAACTTGCAGATTCACTTATTTGTTTTACATTGTTATGATGATGATTATAATAACAGAAGTAATAATTAATAATAATAATAATAATAATAATAATAATAATAATGATATCCATCTGACTTCCAACATTTACATTTACATTTATGCATTTTTGCAGCATTTGGCAGATGCCCTTATCCAGAGAGTGACTTACAACTGAGCAATTGAGGGTTAAGGGCCTTGCTTCAAGGGCTCACAGGGCCCACTAGTGCAGCAGCTTGGTGGTTGGTGGGGTTTGAACCTGAGATCTTCTGGTCCAGAGGCCAAACACCTTCTCCCGTGTATATTAAAATCTCGAAATGAAATGAATTTAAATGAAAATAAACAATTTAAACAGTTTATTAAAATCATGGTAAAATAAAGCATTATGAGAAGATATTATATAACAACATAATCATTGTTGGCGTGCGTTTGTCAATGGGAAGGTTTTTAGCCACAGACCACAGACCATGGACTTATATATATAGACTATATATATATATATATATATATATATATCTATATATATATATATATATATATATATATATATATATATATATATGCCCCCTCAATATATGTGTGTGTGTAATATAAGCAGTATAACATTCGTTGTGGAATATTCTCACTCAAACCACTGTCTGCTGCTGCTGCATCTAGTTGCTTATCCAGTAAAAAAGCTGCTCATAACTGCTGGTCCAGGATCAGTATTTCCACATTAATTTAAAATGATGAATGCGGCTGTCTCTAGATCAGTTGGCAGCAGCTATGGGCAAGGTATTTTCATGGCATTTTCATGCGCAGAGAATTTTTATCAATTCTTTTCAAATCAATGTTTCTAGTTTTTAAATAAAAGGGATTTGATACATATATTACAAACCTTTAATGCAGTTTTGACCACATTAAATACAAATTCATCTTCTTGGTTAGTCGGAAATCGTAGCCTTACACTGGAGCCTTACCCTCCTCTTAAGACAATAATAATAAAATTCACACTCTTTGAAAACACTACATTGAAAATTTTACATTCCAAATCAAAAGTGTCCATTTCAGTCACAGACAATAAAAATGCAAAAATATCTCTAAAACAAAATACCAATCACTGACCTCCCTTATAGTTTATATCACTCCCTTATATCTTTCCTATAACATGTATAAGCAGGAACATCAATCATATATGACCTCCAAGAATACCTTAATTTACTGTTAGTAAATATTTCAACTATTTTTTCTGCAAGTCCAGAAATTCCTTTTCTATGTTTCTATGTAATGAAATGTAATTTTGACAAATTTTTTTAGCATTTTAAATGTTAGAGGGTAGATTTTTCAAGCCATTCCGCATGGTCTCCTATTAAGCCACAAACGGAATTTCACTGTTCTCCACTTCTGATGATCAAATTCATTAATTCCTTAAAAATTCATAAAGAAGTCACTGTCCTGTGAAAGGCCTGATAAAGGCCTTCGCCAATTCAACACAGTGTGTGCCCAATAGTTTCCACTGTAGACACCCATCAGATATTACGCAGATAAAAGTTTATTGTTGATGTATGGTTCATCAGTGAAGCACTGGCCAAAAGGGAATCCTTTTTGTTTTTGGAATGGGTACTGTATTTGGTCTTTCACTTTGGTATCGGTTTTGGTGTGTTTAATTATCATTCGGATTAAAGTATAGTATATTAATTAAGTAATACATCAATAATTGGAGAAACAGGGGGTTTAACATTGTAATTCTTTTGTTTTTCACTAGGAGATTATTCATTTCCTGAAGAAATGTAACTGATCTTGAAAAATATAATCCAAAGAAGCCGAAAATGGTGAATAAAATTTAACAATGACAATCTTATTACTCCCATGTTCAGGTTTAAAACCGACAATCGTGAATTATTTCATAAGTATAAATTGCTTTTATACCAAACCATCCAGATTTAGCAAAAAAAAGCTGTAACATAAGCCTAAAAAGAACATGTGTGCTCTGAACAGCCATCTTGTCAATTGACAAGTTTTCAAGTGTGCTTTTAAATTATAAAAACATTACAAACAATGCAGGGTAAAATGTACCATGAGCACCAGAGTGCGTGACTGTAAGTATTGTCCTTTCTACAGACTTCTACAGTCAGTTGGATTTGTGGTTGTAAGGGTTAATGTTCGTCTGTGGTGAGTTTTGTCGGTTGCAAATGTGTTGATAGAGATGGAGTGTTGTATCCCATTGTCTTGAATGAGTACATACTGTAGAGTATCCAACACTCCCGGTGGGCATTCCCCGTCACAGCCACTTTCTGGTTGGAGTTTTCAGTGGGGCGGGAGAACTGTATGGCAGTGCTGCACTGTGGACTATCGCCCCTGTAGTTATACAAGGTTCTTTGTTGTTTGTTCATTTGTTAATAGTGCATCAAAATAAATATACATTATTATTTCTGTCCTTCTTTAGTAAGCAGGCAAGGGAGGAAAGACCAGGTGCTGGAAGAAATTGGATAGAAGAGATAGCTAAAGGTTTTTGAAGGCCTGGAATTATATCAGTTGGTTTCTTTGCATATAGTGCCTATATTCATATGAACTTTCTTTTCTTTCTCTGGTAAAAGCTACTGACGATTTTTATGCTTTTCTGGTTCAAAACGGAGGTTTATATGATTTAATAGTAGAGTTGTAATACAGAGGTATATATACAGACCTGCTTGGTTCGCTCTCTATTGCCTCATCTTCAGAGGTCTGTCAGAATGTGTTCTGGTTGTTCCAATTAACTGCTGTAGCTAATCATGTTAAACTGCCTGCAAAAGGTCCAAAAGCATGTGTTTCCAGTAGACAAGCCATGTAATGGTCTTGTCTACCAACCAGAGTGAATAATCTGTTATTGCTTCTTGACCTTTTGGCTAATACACTTGTCTTGCAGGAGCAATAAAGACGTAACTTTGCAATATGGTGCAGTTTGGATTGCAAAAGCGTGGCTTGGCCAGGAGCGTGATTAGCTGTTTTGCTTACTGTTTTCAGTCCAATATTTGTGCAATAATGACTGATGGGTATGTCTCCGTGGGTGTTAATACTATATAGGGCATTAAAGATCTTGTATAAGCAAACAGACAAATCAAATATCCACATAGTGCCTTTATTATTGCTGGTGATTTCATCATACCACCTACTTAAACTTACAAAGCCATTCCCTGAGATGTCAAGCACAAATTCAAGCTGCACATAGAGAACTATTTAACACCTTTGTTCTCTCACATATGATAAGGTTAATTAAAGTTGATGAGCCAGGCACCATTATTTCCTCAGCCAGTGAGTGACAGCTCAGCAATTTTATTCTCACTTATACCAGGAACACCTAGCAGAGCTGAGCTTTGATATGGTGACCTTAGCTTAACAGAAATATATAATATAACATATTAACATATGAGGATGCTCTTAAGGTTTTTTTTTCTCATATCATTTAATTCCTTGTCATTATAAGTTTATTTGCACTAAACAATGCTTTATAAGTAATGCATTGAATTACAGTCCAGAATTACAAATCCAGAGCAATGTACAACTGAGCCTAAAGGTCGCGTTCAAAACAGCTTGGGGGTGGTGGGATTTGAACCTGCGAGTCTCTGCTGCAGAGGCCAATGCCTTAACCAAAGCGATTACCACACCTCTTTCAAAAGCCTTTTCTGCTACACCAGGGGTGGGCAATTATATTTTCCAAAGGGCCACATGAGAAACCTGAGGTGTGTTTGTGGGCCGAACCAACAATAACGTTGAACGTAACTTATATTCAATATGAATTTTTTCCTCTTGTAAAGAGTATTAAATATCATCATGTTCATTAGGCCACCCACTATCCTTAAGAATAAGGATATTCTATTTAAGGAAAAGAAACAACAAAAAAATGGCTGTATTTTTCCTTCATTTTTAACACTGAGCATACTCCAACAACGTCAGCGTTGCTGTGTGGTTATACATTCTTCTCGTGCGGCAAAGAAGCCGAAGCAGTTCAGCGGGCCAGATTAAAAGGACCAAGGGGCCGGATGTGGCCCCCGGGCCGTAGTTTGCCCACCCCTGTGCTACACTATCATCTCCAAGTAATTTTAGAGGCTCTCTCATTTGAGAGCCATCAGTAAATCCAAATGAATGCTTACCATAATTACAGGTCAGCACAGGTCAAACATTACTGTTAACTCTTCCACTGATGTGGACAATAGCTAATCCTTGGTGAGTATTAAATTCATTGTATTCCACTCTATATTTAACACTGTCTTTTGATCTAAGGTCATCTCCATACTTTCCAGTCTTTGTAACAACTGGACTGTGGACAACAGTGGATTACAATTTGTTAAAATAGACAACACCTAATTACCATTATACTTTAACATGGTTGTGCACAATAAGATGTTCTAGTGTATGTGTGTTATGATTATTATTCATTTTTATTTGTGCAGCACTTTTAACAACGGACATTAACAATGGATAAAGCAGCTTTACACACACACACACACACACACACACACACACACACAACACAGAAGAGAGAGACAGAGAGAGAGAGAGAGAGAGAGAGAGAGAGAGAGAGAGAGAGAGAGAGACATGTGGATTATTGAGTGTTCGTGATGTGAAAATGTTACAGACCCTGTGCAGACACTGTGTTGGTGATTCTGGAAAGAATGCTCCTGTATCACTCTCCTGCATTGAAGGAGATTAGATAGTTTGTCACTGGAACAGCAGGAGTACCTGATGTAACACACTCAGTCTGATATAAATGCAACATGTTGTGCTATATTCTAGTGACCACAACAAGCTCTTTTGTCCTCTCGTGGTTGAGGATGTTGTAAGCGAATACCATGCTGTTATAATCTCTCCATATAGGTTGACTCGTTATTATTACCGATGTGACTCTGGTATCATCAGTATACTTGATTATGATTTAAAACTTTGCAGAGACACACAATAATATGTGTAGATGGAGCAGAGCTGCCAACCCTTTGGTATTCCAGTGTTTAAAGGGTAGAGGATGAGATTACTAAAGCTAACAGACACGTGTCTATTGGTTAGAAAATCAAGAATCCAAAATGCTAATGAGTTTCCAAAATCTATTTCACTGATCTTAAAAATCAGTTAAGTGCAGATGACTGTGTGAAATGTGAATCAAAACACAACGAAACAGAATCCATAGAATCATATATATATATATATATATATATATATATATATATATATATATAGATATATATATATATATATATATATATATATATATATATATATGTGTTGCCGTCCTCCAAGTGAATGAGGGCTGAGAATAAAAGCAATAAATATGACATCACGTTGATGCATGATGGTAGGTGTGTATGCCCCAGAGCATACAAGTTGCAAGATGTTCATAGATTTGTATATTTATAATGTAGTTTTTCACACTATACATTTCTAAATACTTGATTGGATTAAATATTACATGACCACTTTAAATAATCGATTATGTCATGCTTTTGTGTGTGTGCGGGGAAAAAAGATCACCAACGTATATATTTTATACGCAACATACAAGGGTTCTGTGACTGCACAAAGAATATAATATGGGCATGCACTCTTGCACTCTAGCAATAGCATTCTAACACTGAATTGATTCAAGTTGTACGAGTTTGGCATCACAATGAGGTGTTATGTTTGTTTTGGAGTATAATAAAATAAATAAATAATAAATAAAATGGTGGTTAATAAATGGTGGTTCTACATGACTGTGAAATGGTGGTTCTACATGACTGTGAAATGTTCTTCTGTCCAGAATGAAACGCTAAGATTAGAGGAATGATAAATTGGTGGATAAGTGTATTGTGAAAAGCATTTACAATTATTTCTGTAAATGAGTGCCATTAGAGAGTGTATATATTAAGAAACTAAATTAAGAAACCACTAAATTCTTTATGATATCAAGGGGTTGTGTTAACATATGGGTGTTATATACACTGACCATTTTAATAGAAATAACTGCACGTTTATGCAACAATGAGTACAATAGTGTAGATCTAAGTTTAATCTTCAAAACAAACTTGTTGACTAACAAAAAGATTTACGAATTTATTCGACTATGTATAAGCAAGTGTCTGTTTAGCCATAAAATGAAATTCTGTGAATCACCCATGCCTATAAATTGAGGACATACAGACAACACGATATAAATTGCAAATGTACAAAGTTATAATAGTACACATAAAAGAAACAGAAATGGGTGCATGTATAAAGTGTTTTGTGTGTGATGTAACATTTTAGAACGATAGACTGGGTACATGATAATGTTTATGTGCAAAATATGCCTTTTGTAAAGGCAAAAAAAACACATGAAACATCTTCTTGAAATGAAAGATAAAAGGAGGCTTCTATGGACACACGCTCAATGAAATGTGACAGATCTTCACATATTTTTTTTAATAAGCCTGTGGCGATGATGGCTTCAAATTTCTGTTCTTTGCTGACATCTTCTGGTGGCCTTCGTTTTTTGTAGCTTATCCACCTGTAGTTTTGCAAGCTGAGATTCACTTCCACTTATCAAAAGAGAAAAGGATTACACCTTATTCTTCCTAACAGCTTAAACCAACGTGTCCATTTTCCTCTTTTGAGCCCTTATTGAACTGTCGAACACACCATCCATGTAATACTCCAGATACTGTGTGTGTGGAAATCCCAGATCATCAGCAGCCTTGGAAATATTCAAACCAGCCTATGTCATGCAAGCAACCTATGCCTAACTTGTATCTGCAGATATACCTGATAGCAGACCTGTGGAAATGAGTATGTGTGCAAGTGATATTAATAAAGCGGACACTTAGTGTATAAGACAGGATTGAATGCATGCAAAATATTATTGCATGATTGAAGAGAAAAGTCAGAGATCTGAACGAAGTCGGTGGATGAATGAAGTTATTAATTAGATTGATCGCATCCCCACAGTTACTTCTCCGAGAGAGAGAGAGAGAGAGAGAGAGAGAGAGAGAGAGAGAGAGAGAGAGAGAGAGAGAGAGAGAGAATAGCAGGGATGAGCAATATTTTCCCCCCCTCGTTGTCGTCATAAGCAGCAGCTCGCGCACCCCTGGAGCGGATGGAGTGGATCTGTCCCTTTCAGAAGCGCAAGACGGCACGCAACCAGCGTCAGTGTCTTCCTCCTCCACAGACAAAGCATAAGAAAAAGAACATCTTCCTTTGTCATTTTTCTTCGTCCGTAATAAGGAATCAGCAGTAAAGGGAGACGGTTTGGTGGTTTGGAGACGGTGCAGCGTGAAAGGAAAAGCCCCGTCTCACGCAATCCGACCAGACAACTATTCGTCTGGAGGGCGTCGAGCGAAAGGTCCGGGAGCTGCTCTGTCAATCCCAAATCCCAACTCATTACAATCACTCAGTATTTTCTGCGATCGAAGCCGGGAGCGGTTCAAGCAGTGAGTCCATCGATCGCTTAAACACTTGGGGCAATAACGCCGCGTTATAACGTCGCATGGCATTTAAATAAAACGGGGCTTAACCATTCGCTCAAACAACCAGGCAGCTGTTTGCTCGGAAACCGCTGAAATGCTCAGCTCTTTCACGAGTTTGGCAACTCTTAGCCCTGGATGTCATGTTTTCGAGCTTGAATTGTCACCCAACAGCCTACATGATTTCTGGGAAGGATTTTGATCTTTGCAATCGTCAGTCTTACGTCGAGCTCCAAGACATGACTGCACCTATTCAGAAGGATTTACACGCAGAGAACAGCACCATACGCATCAACGTAGGAGGCTTCAAGAGGAGACTGCTCTCCAGCATATTGTCTCGGTTCCCTGAGACGCGACTTGGCCGTCTGCTGCGATGTCAGTCAAAAGAATCCATCCTAGAACTGTGTGATGATTACGATGACGCTGAGAGGGAGTTCTACTTTGATCGCAACCCTGCACTTTTCCCCTATGTCCTGCATTTCTATAACACAGGCCGTTTGCATGTCATGGAAGAGCTCTGCATCTTCTCGTTTACACAAGAAATCGAATATTGGGGGATCAACGACTTTTTCATTGACTCCTGTTGCAGCAGCACCTACCACTGCAGAAAAATGGAGCCCTACCAGGAGGAGTGGGAGGACAAAAGTGACGAGGGCAGCACTACGTCTTCTTTTGACGAGATTTTAGTATTCTATAGCGACGCCACCAAGTTTGACAAGCAGCCGTTCGGGCGGATCCGGAGGAAAACGTGGCTGATGCTGGACAATCCTGGATACTCTCTGTCCAGCCGGGTCATCAGTGTCTTCTCTATCCTGGTCGTGCTGGGCTCTATAGCCACCATGTGCATGAACAGCATGAGTGATTTTGCCATAGTGGACAGCGAAGGCCTGCTCCAGGAAGACCCGCGCTTTGAGATGGTGGAACATTTTGGAATAGGCTGGTTCACGCTCGAACTGGTTGTCCGGTTTATTGTTGCCCCGGACCTACTCCGTTTCTTCGAGCACCCATTAAATATGATCGACTTAGTGTCTATTCTACCATTTTATCTCACACTACTGATCGATCTGGTGGCCGATAGTCGCCCTACCCTGGAGAACCTGGGGCGTGTAGCACAAGTCCTGAGACTGATGCGGATCTTCCGAATCTTAAAACTGGCTCGTCACTCTACCGGTCTGAGGTCGCTTGGAGCAACGTTGAAAAACAGCTACAGGGAAGTGGGTCTGCTCCTTCTCTATTTAGCAGTGGGAGTATCGTTTTTCTCTGTGATGGCCTACACCATTGAGAAGGAGGAAAACGATGGACTGACTACAATTCCAGCCTGCTGGTGGTGGGCAACAGTCAGCATGACTACAGTGGGATATGGAGATGTGGTCCCAGGTTCTGTTGCAGGAAAACTGACTGCTTCTGCTTGCATACTAGCTGGCATTTTGGTGGTGGTGCTGCCCATCACACTCATTTTCAACAAATTCTCTCTGTTTTATAAGAGGCAGAAACAATTGGAGATCACCATGAGAAGCTGTGACTTCAATGGGGACATTAAGGAAGTACCTTCAGTAAACTTGAGGAACTATTATGCACATAAAGTGAAGTCTCTAATGGCCAGTCTGTCCAACATGAGTCGCAGTTTTCCTAGTGACCACAGCTTGAATGGTTCGCTGCAGTAGGTCAAGGGGATTAATAGGACTCTCATGGGAACGGTGCAATTAGAATACACATTCAAATAAGGTGCATCTTGTATTCTCGTTCGATACTATCAGCAAAACCCACTACCCTGATGTTGACTGTATTTCGTGAGTTTAAATGTGTGTAGTGACTCTCTGCCTTATAATATATATATATATATATATATATATATATATATATATATATATATATATATATATATATAGTATATATATATATATATATATATATATATATATCCCTAACCCAATTAATAACATTTAACGAAACCAAACAGTGTATCTACTTGTTGAATGGCATTATTCCCATCCAGGTTGTAGGATGTGATTTAAAGAGAAAAACAAACTGTGTAGGTGTTTGTCTGTGGGAGTTGTTTACTTGAATGCTGTTACAGCAACACTATCAAAGCTTAACCCTTGTTGCCTGTTCCTGTCATCACCACATATTTAACTGTTGATTATATGTTGTAAAACGGTGGAATATAATCCTCTTCTAAAAGTGTTTGTTATGAAGGTTTACAGTGTTTCTACAGTGGAAGTGCATTTGATGTAAGACTAAGTATAATATGCTAATATTATTATAAAATTCATTGCTTCCTAATGACCTGAAAAGACGTAAACTTCTGACTCCATTATTGAATTAAATTCAGACTCCAATTTATAATCATTCTTAACTAAATCGTCTGGCCCTAAATGATTAGGGTAACTTAATGTAACCGATTCTAAACAATATCGTTTTTAGTTCTAGAATTATCCTTCTTCCCCAAAATCTCTCTCATTCCCCAGCATTATTCTTATAACCTACTGATAATCCATAAAGGTTTTTAATGTCAGAGTGTCAATCCGGGTAGTTATAATGCGTTTTATGACAGGATAGTCACCCAGCCCATACTAATAAACTCATTCCACGGTCTTGTGCTGATTGCGATTCTGGAATTGAAAACGTGTACTATGAATGGTATTTTGTAAACTTGTGTGATAAATTTCAATGTGACAAAGTTGTTTACCACAAAATATAAATTAAATGGAAAAACACAACCGGAGGAATATTTTGGCTCAACACATCCAAGTTTATTCCATATCGTCTTTCCTGACTTTGAGTCCAGAATGAACAATGCTTAATATTATACATTAAAAAAATTAAATGATAGAAGTTGTCTCTTGCTTCCTGTTCTCCTGTACCTCACCGATTTTTGATTGGGACTACATTAAAATGATGTCAGAATGATGTCTGTATCATGCCCATACTGCCCTCAGACTTACATCAAAATGTCCATTGAATGGGCATGTGGGCATCAGGACCGAAATATTGAGCGGTTCTGGGAGGATGTGTGTGCGCTGTTTCCAAGGGGATGAGATGGTATCAGCAAGCACTATGGGATGAAGTCAAATTAATGAAGACAGTTTGATGCTTTGGGCATCAAGGTTCCTAGTGGTTGTTTCCTTGACATATAGACCCTACGTAAATACTGTTGCAGACCATGTACACCCATTTCTGGTAACAATATTTCATAAAGACAGTGGTGTGTTTTGTGCAGCGCACACAATAACGCTGCACCATTGAAACATTTCATAGATGAAGGTCTCACAGAACTTAATGTATCTCCTGTTAATGTCTTGGGATCAGATACCAGATACTTCAGATCTAGTGGCAAAAGCAAAACCTACACAATCTTAGTCTGTTGGGGTTAATGCTATTGTGGAGAGTATATACAGAATGTTACGTATCCTGTCAGGCCAAAAAAGCCAGACACTTTTTGTTCATGAGCTTTGATTATGCATAATCTGGATGGGAGAATCCAACCAGTATAACACATTTAATAGTGTTAAGGTGTTAATAGTATGGTGGCAACTGAAAAATTATTGTGTCTTTCCTGGATCACATTTTCAAATTTGAGCACAATCAGTCTTTGTATAATAATTTGGAATTTGCCTGTGCTGTCAGAGAGGAAAAAGCCAATGGCATAATCTGGCCAGTTAAAATGTTGGCAACGGCAAGGTCCACACATAGGTCTAATATATAGATATAGATATAGATATAGATAGATAAATGGATATTATTCCAATTCATATGCCATATACATGCCATCAGTCTACCGAACTCTACATGGAAAAGCTGATTAAAGTTCATACACCTTTTGTGTTTATCGTATTTTATAACAGCAGGTGGCGCTGTTGAGCTCTGTTCTACAAAAATCAGTTACTACAACACACAAAGCATTTCGTTTCATACACCATTTTTTTTACTCACTATCAATTGAAACTGTAAAACGTTCAATGCTCCACTCTCACTTTACATTTAAAAAATATATAATACAAGGCCTGTTTTTTCAATTCATTCATTCATTCATCTTGTACCGCTTTATTCGACTTCCCTCTCGGGTCATGGATGAACCTGTGCTTATCTCAGGTGTCTTTGGGCATAAAGGCAGGACACACCCTGTATTGAATGCCAACCAATCACAGGGCGCACACACACTCACATTCACACACATTCACAATAGGGACCATTTTCCATGGTGCCAATCAAACTACCATGCATGTTTTTGGATTCGGGGGAACATGGAGAAAATAACCCTGAGGCACAGGGAGAACATGCAAACTCCACTACCTGTAGTCATCCTAACCACAAGGTCAGGCTTGTGTACTCCGCGAAACTCACAATAAACTTTTATACAGTACACGTAGAAGTTCACTTAGCAAACACACATTTCCTAAATTCAAAGCTTTTAAACTTTTAATTTTTACTATTCACCATTTCAATGTATCTAAATATTTGACACTGATTACTACTTCCTCTTAACCCAGGGATTTCGTGTGTGTGTGTGTGTGTGTGTGTGTGTGTGTGTGTGTGTGTGTGTATAAGAATCATCAACAAGCATAATGGCCTGTAAATAAAAGGTATCTGTTATCTGTTCTCAATTTCACACCCCTGTAGCTCCTACCTGAATTAGTCTGTGTTGAAAATGATTCCTATCCATCATGATTGTTGGATTGGAATACCTATTTTTTTTAAAAGTGCTTTATGTTGGTGTGATGACTAAAATATGTAGATAAAGGAATTTGCTATTAAGAGATACAAAATACTGTAACATCACTAGCAAAAAAGTGATTAAATGTTCAACTTCATAGAACCATTTCATAATTCTCCAACACATGAATTCAATGAGAAAAATGTAATTCAGTAAATAGTGTTGAAGCATTACCGCTGTAATACCGACCTGTTGAACTCAAAGATTCAGATCTGAAACAAACCTGAAACTATGTGGAAATTAGTCAGGTGGACAGTACAGTGAGAACACAAACCTATTTATTTATGGAGGGTGTGATGTTTTTTTTTATTATCTAGTTATGTCATGAACCAAATAAAAGTTTTTGTTTGATGCTATCTACTTCAATCTGAACAAGATTTATGACGTAAAACTTCGGACGAGTCTTTTCCTGTGAGCATTGTTTTTTGACTGTCGCACCGTTCGACCGTCTGATAACTGAGACCATAAATGGGAATCATGTTCATACAGTCTGACAACCAAATAATCACAAAGGACCATTAAAATTCACAGTGCGATTAAAATCCACAGCCTACTATTAAACTATTATATCACCTCTTCATAACCAAAAATTAATTTTTTTAAAAAGATTTACATTGACATGTACTATTGCTATTTCCCATGTAGGTATCTCACTGTATAATACAGTAGAGTTGACATCTCCTCACTCTAAAGACAATGGAATCTTTGCATACTCTTCCATGACAACGGGAAACTTTTGGGAGGACATTACCAGAAATTACATTTGGAAGAATAAGAGAGTAGAGGGATGTGTGGTGTCTCAGCAGGTATGATTGCTATGTAACCCTGTCTTTAACCCTGCAGGCTTGCTTCATCCTCTGCCTGTGGTGAGTAGTGCATTCACAGCTACACTATGACTTCCATGAGAAAACACCAAACAGTTGTACAGAGTCTCTCAACATTATTATGGGAAATAGGGAAAGCCTATTAAATACGAAAAAGATCATTCTGATTTGTTTGTGTGAATGCTAAGCGAAGATTTTGTATTTGGACGATTTTATACATTATATATTATATTATACATTGCACTGCAGAATAATAAGCTAATGGTATAATTGCAAAAATCAGTAGAACAGGTGCTCCTATTAGTGTGACATTCATTCAATCAATAAATCAAGCAAACAATCAATCACATTGACAAAGACTAATCAGACAGTAGTTCAGATAGTAACTCTTCTGATAATAACTCTAAACAACTCCGTTGATTAGTTCTCCATACGAGCTGTAGCCAATTATAGTCTATAATATTCGGACTAAATATACACCCGAGGAGTATTTTTACATTTAATTCTGATCAAAGAAATTTCCGATTAAATATAGAATCTTTTAGCACTGAGATTCTGGCTGTGTCCCAGTTCTGGCGTAATCCCAAACAGGCATATCTCAACTAATATTAGTCATCTCCTCGATAAAATGTGCTCTCCATTAGCTCATAAAGAGAATCAAACAAATTCATTAATCAAGCAGAATGGTCCAGAATGTAACCCAGGTTCAGCAATTCACTTCCAAACCATTAGAGAGCAATTTATTTATATGGGCTTTTTCATGGGCTGTATGATGTTATCAGAATTGCATTTCTTTTGCAAATATTGTACGTCGTTCAAATCAAATAGCATTTTATTTCTAAAATGTCATGTAGTTAAGTGTGTTAGGTTTAAAGGTGATTTGGAAATACCGTCCCCTGGCAAAAGTTAGAAAGGGGTCCATGTTTCCCTTATGACACTGGATCTGTACTTGTCTATCCAGTAAGATTAGATCAACCTTTTTATAGCCACAGTGTTGTGATTAATAACACGGCCAGAATTTGGAAACAAATCAAATCTCCGGATAAATACGATTTAGTTTTATTTCTTTGAGCAATATCTAATCTCAAAGAATGACATTTACTTAAGAGTACGCCCTTTAGAGTAAGTAATGCTTTTGTAACCAGAGTTATAGGTAAATTGTATTTAAATGGGTCACATGCTTCTTTCTTCATGTTAAACACTCGAGAAATATTTTTTAAATCTTTTTTTTTATTGTCAAGCACTATATAAGAAAATGTGTACCTATAGTAGAACACTAATAAAAACCCCCAGGCCTTACAGAAGAGACGACTGGGTTAAGTTTGATTGCAGTGCTGACTACCTAATATCTATACTTGCAGCAAGTGCCATCTACAAACAGTATCAGGTTGCTATGAGAGAGGGAGCGCTTAGAAATGTCATCCTCTTTGTGAAATGAATCTTTTGGAGAGATTTAAACACGTTCAATAAACGTCCACCATCTTATACAACTAATAAATACATTCAGAATACATTAAAAATGATAACCCTAACCAAAGGCTTCTTTCTATGCAGAAAAACACTTTTTCTTTTTATGTTACAATTACAATTTACAATACAGTTACAATACTACAATTTTGAAGCAGGAATGTTCTTGTTGGATTAAAGGACAAATTCCTGTAGCCGACATTAATTATTTCATGCATAACCTGTTTAATTGTATATAATATCACATCTTCAAAAGTAGTAGAATTCTGTGTTCATGGTGTATATGAATGTGTGTATATTTGCGTGTGTGTGTGTGTGTGTGTGTGTGTGTGTGTGTGTGTGTGTGATGAGCTGTGTTGGTGGTGGGTAAAGTATTTTGTTTTTAAGATGATTGATGGGAAGTAATAGCTCAGTGGATAAGCTGTGGGAGTTTTGCCAGAAAGGTCATGGGTTCAAATCCTAAGACCACCAAGCTGCCTCTGCTGGGCTTTTGAGCAAAGTACTAGGCTTAATTGCATCTGAAATAACTGTTAGACAAACTGCTAGATTTACATTAAATCGAAATGTAAATGCCTAAATTAGGTATGATCAGACACTGAGAGAATCAGAAAACTACCTCAACTAATTAAGTAAATAACCAATCAATGGACTTATAGTCATTATAGTCATTATAGTCATACCTCATAAAGGTACTCATAGTCAGTTCATTAGCAAAAAATAACAAAATCAATGGAAAACGCTGTTAATGTCTTTGAATTTATACTGGGTTTTTTTTTGTTGCACAAAATGTGCAGTTATGTTGTGAAATAAGACACATGTGCAGTGCAGATCAGGCAGTGTTATAAACCAAAGTGAATGTGTTCGCCTGCATAGTGTCAGGCAGGAAACACCGATCAGATACCCAGGAATAGCCAAGATTAGGATGCTTATTCAATAGTCAAAACTTTCTGACTTTCTCTTTCTGAGGACTTTCTTTAAAAGAATTAACCTAGCTTGGGTAGATTTATTCAAAGTAATTAATCAGAGCTAAAGGAACTCATGATGAAATGGGACTGGCATGCTGAATTTTATTCATTGCACATTTTACATCATTTAAAGAAGGTTTGCATGGAATGAACTGTTTTTTAAGCTTTTGTAACTGACTTGTATTTTAGAGGGACAGTAAAATAAAGAGCACAAGTGAATGAGTAAGTATAGAGCACAACATTTTGCACTGTTAATTCATAGGTCCCAGAATAAGGTTTTGCACTGGTGTTAAATCCCACACATTCTCTTGACAGATGCCAAAGAAATAGTTTTAACTTGCGTTTGTGAAAGATTTAGATGTTTTTAAATCAAAGAGCATAAATCAGGTAATGTGGAAAAATGCAGTCAAATTATTTTATTACATGCATTTTCAAATCGACATGAAATTCATTAAGAAGATCTTTTCAACGTTCAGTGTGTGATTTGTGCTTACTGATTTGTTTTCTCTACTGGCAGAGTAGAAAAGACAAACCCAGGTCAAATATTCCATGTAATGTCTGTGTGAGTGCATGTGCAACTGGCATGTGGCATATGAAAGCAGTGCAGAACTGGTCAAGTGACCTTTGCTGGGAGTACCCTTTGCTCTGTCCCTCCCTGATCTTATCATGGTTGATACTGTTGTTACATAGCAAGCTGGTAGCTTTGTGGCCCCCGATAAAGCAACTATAACACTTTTATAATCCGACCTATATTTTCAGCTAGCACCTAGCAGAAACAGCAGTCTATAAAACAAACCTTTGTCCCAAACAATTAAGGTGACATGATAATGCCCATCATTAGAGAGTTGATGATGGGACTAAAATGGATATATTTTGTTTGTCTCCCACCAAACCAAACCTCAATTCCTGCTCTGTGCCTAAATACCAGTGTCTCCTGCACTTGTAACGATGGTGTCATCTGTGAGATGCTTATTCCAGCATGTCTGTCTGCTGCAGAGATACACTTTATTGCCAACAGAGACAGTCAGGCTGCTCAATCAGAGCAAGCACATCCATGCAGAGGTGTGCATACAAGCGTTAGCTATAGTTAGCCATTGTGACGCCTGGCTTGAAGTGCTGAGTGCATGTGCACGGGCTTGATGGGAGCAGTGATATGGATGCTGCTGTTATCTTATCGCTCTTATCTGACTGATCAGCTCGTCTGGAGAATCACTGCTATTAGTGATAAGCTGTGTTTTATTTCCCCATGTCCACTCTTTAGCAGAGCAATAACTTACCCCACCCCACATGCTAGGCACATTAGAGAGAGACTTCACAGGGACAAACAGATTAAAAACAGGTAAACAACAAGAGAATTCTTTTATTCAGACAAAAGACATTATTAAACATATTAAAATAAAATTTCATGTGGAAAAAAAAGGAGATTGCTATGAGTTTGGTGAGAGATGAAAGTGTTAGCATGGATAATTGGTCACTATCTCAAATTGCTTAGAGATTAGCTCTAATAATCGATCATTGTTTTTTTTTTGTTTTTTTTAAGAACAGAAATAAAAGTGCACAAATTGCACAAAATTCAATCCAAAAGATATGCATTTCACATTTTCGTGAGGTACTCATCGGGTGTCACTGTATCAGTCTATACTGTAAGCTGGGCAAAGATTTGAGAGTGCAGTTGTGTGGTAGGGACTTAAGCTGTATCCCCTGTGAGCTAAGGATAAGCTCCAAATAAAAGGCTACTCCCTGCTTGGAATGCATCTCTGATTTTATTACGAGCAAAGGTCTGAAGCAGCTGGCACTGCAAGGTCCTGGCCATGATTATCTTATCTCCCATCTACTATAAATATTTGACAGGAAGAGTTGAAGAAGGTTGAAAAGAAAGAGTGTGAGCATGATCCCTGTCCTCAACACTCTACAACTGTTAAACATCCTGAATTTTCACACCGATATCCCATTTAAAGAGACTGTAAGATCCTGCAGTATTACCTGTTGCCGTGAATAAGACTTAATAGTTTAGCCTAGTTGCAGTAGGATTGCGAGCTTTATGTTTAGGAAATTGCTTTATGGGATTCAGGTCTCTGGAACATTTTGGTCCTGTAATATTTATATTAAGGTACATTTGGTCAGAATTTGAATTCTGAGATCATTTACTTTGGATTCTCAAAGTAAAGCCTTTTTGTCAATTCCTCAGTGTGAATAATGTTGCCTACATTTTAAATAATTAAAATGTGAAAAACACAATAATGAAAGTCTTTGGCATACAGATGTTCTAGTTTTCACTCTCTGGGTGATATGAGTGAAGTAAGCAAATTAAAAAAAAAAAAGGTTTTAGTCATTGTCTGAGAGATAGTGGATGTTCGGGCTTTCATAAATCCTCGGATCCAGGAAGATCATGCAATGCTGACTGCCTTAAGGTCAACCTTGGGTATCAAACTACACCAGAATACAGAGGAAAATTAGAGCTTTATCCTAGAGAATGGTTTTATGAATGGGGTTGTGTAATGTAGATAGCAACAGTCGTGTTATTCAGACAAAAAGGAATATTATTACTATCACTGGCACAGTGACTTTCAGAGATGAAGACTGTGGGTAGCAATGTGTTTAGCTTAGTTTGTGCAAGTCAATATTAGCACACAAAAATATATGTGAAGAGCAAATATACAAATACACAAATATAACACAGGTAGCAGGACCTTTCTAATGCATCTGTTTAATCACCAATTAACTACTGTAAACTATTATCTTTCGCTTGAACACCTTTGGACACTATCAAATATCAGCAATCACAGACAAAAAGGTGATAAAATCATAAGATAGACAAGACACAGTGGCTCAGTGAAAGCGCCAGTGTGTGTGGTGTTGTGTGCGTGAGCGTGTGTGTGTGTGTGTGTGTGTGTGTGTGTGTGTGTGTGTGTGTGTGTAAAAGTATAGAATTATTTTATAGCATTTTATCTATATATATCTATATCTATATATCTATATATTGTATATTATATATACACACACACATATATATATATATATATATATATACTATATATATATATATATATATATATATATATATATATATATATATATATATATATATATATATATATAAGATGTGTCAATAAGAAACTTATTAAATGATTCCATTATGTGTTCCCCACTTCATATTAAACATAGATCTTATTTAAAAAATGGATTTTAATGAGTTTAGTCTTTCGAAAGTAGGATTATGCTCTGTAGGGGGCAGTGGTGAGGCGTATTGTGTAAAACACCATCACTAATGGTTTGAGGAGAAAATATAATTGGCAGCAAACAAAAATACATTTAATTTATGAAAATCTGAAAGCTCATTTTACTACAGTCCCTGTGACATTTTGACAATCGTTTATAAGCTTGATTTGTGGTGCCATTTGAAATAATTCTATCTTAGTGAGGATTTTAATAAATCACTTCATTACCACCCACATAGATTCGAACTAATGAAGTGTCTTAATACAGTTAAAAAAACATTCTTATAGCTTTGCACATTACATTTCTCAACAAACTGTGCTTTAATATTGGGATGAGTTTGACCTTGTCTTTGACAGAGCATTACAGAGTTCATTGAAATTGAAATACATTTCTTGTTATTATATCCTGGCTGGATGGGGGGCATCCGAGATGTAAACTCTTAAAGCTTGCTATACGCCTACACCTGCCCCAGAAAAGAACCTTGGACAAGTTTTTTTCTTTTTCTTAATGATGTTTACATATAAATGATATAAGACTGGGGTTTAAATTCTAAATACAAGAGCACTTTATTCAGTGGACCAGAAAGTTTCCAAAAGCCCATCCTTCTTTTGTCATTGGAATTGATTTTATATTTAGGAGTAACAAATCCCTGATGTATAAAACAGATTTGCGTATCATTCCACACACTATGCTTTGGTCCATCAGTGTTTTTTAACAACTTGTTATGCATTGTGACAGTAAAGCATGTCATAAACTACTGTTTATGCCCCTCAATAAAAATAAGGTGTGTTCCTCCATTATGTTTATGACTCGCAGCCTCTCATCACACTTGCCTTTATAAGACAACTTGTTAAAAATCAAATGTAAATGTTAGTCAATTAAAAAGCAAACAGCAGCTCCTGTGCTTTTATGAGGCTTAGGTTGGTGTGAGTTATGTTATGAAAATTCTGAGATATTAGGAGCCATGATAATACCACAGCTAATACTTGTATAGAAAATGTAATCTTTAATCAGAGATACATATGCAGGAAGGAAGCAAAAGACCGCAAAAGTGATAGATCATATTTACAAAGAAGTGAAAGGGAAGTAGTTATCTGTCAATCACTTTCCCTAATTCCATATTCATTTGGATATTTGTAGTTATTTATTCACAGTGAGAAATCCCAGGGCTTTATCATTTAATCGCTTTTATTTAAAAAAATGAAAACCAGTGAGGTTGAGGGAGATTTAAAAGTAAATCTGGGTGAGTTAAGGGTAAATGCTCACACCACAGTGCTGCAACTGCACACAGAAATCAATCTGCGAGTCATTTTGCAAAGCAGACGTTTCTTCTGGCTGTGAATAGGTTCTTAGTAATGCATGGAAAGGTTTATTTGTATAATCTGCTCTGAGATTAAAGAGATTCTGATGAATCTCGTATTAGATGGATCAAAAAGAGAAGACTTGTAGTGTCACAAGTAAGCCATTTTTTTTGCTGTATCACCAAGGGCAACAAAACCATGAGTGTGCGGATGATAGTTCATCATTTCCTTTGAGCCAAATGAAATATAGCCACAGGAGCACACACAATCCTACATGCAAACACAATTTCACAATGCAGACTTTCAGGACATGAAGATACATTACAGCATATGAAAGGATACATTAGATTTTAAATCTAAATAGGATCTGTCCACATACTGGGTTTTAAAAATGTGATTCTCTTACTGTCTTTTTTTTTTTTTTTTCTCGAAGAAGAATCTGTTTAGTACATTGACGAATCATGTGTTATTATCAGTTATGTGCAACATGCACTTATCTACCTCAATTAACCTGACAAAGGTTTCTAACACATTTAGGCTCCCTTGTGCAATTTTATTGCACAAACGAACCGAATTCAAGAGCAATAATACGTTTTCAGCAACTGCTACAGATGCACCATCTCACTGTCTCACTGAAAAACAACAAATCATATTGTGGTATGGGCATCAGTAAAGCCCAGAAACAGCTGGTGAAAATGAACAAGCGCATGCATCATAGATATACAGTTACACGTCACTGACGACCTGCAGCGCGAGGGGTGTTTATAGAGAGCACACAATTTCACCCGAGATTCCTCTCATCCCTCTCATAGATTCCTCATTCTATTAAAATCTGAGAGGTACAGGATCATCTTAGCCAGCATCACCACTAATAGAGCAGCTTTTTTCCTGCAGCTGTTGCCTTGTTGACCTGTATTTCACCCAGGAAATCGCACACCCAGTGAAAAATATGATGAATTGATTTTACCCATAACCGTTCATTAAACAGACTCATCAGTTCTTGAGTCATTTAACTCTCTCCATATTTTACTCTCTACATATTATTACACGTTATGCCAAGCTCACAGCCTTACTTTATATCATTCTCACATACTGATTTAAACTGAACACACACACAAACAATCAAATAAATACATTTTTTATAGTAATTAAAAAACAAAACCCCAGCCTTTAGGGTTGCATAAGCCAGTGAATTCTTAGTGCCAGTCCCAATCCCTGATAAATGGGGAGGGTTGCTTTAGGAAGGGCATCCAGTGTAAAACATGCGCCAGACCAAATATGTGGATCACAAAACAAAGTTCCATACTTGATTGATCGAGGCCCAGGTTAACAACGTAGGTATCATTAGCCAACTGGAAATTGGGCTGCTGTTGGCCAAAGGAGGGAGAAGACATCTACTGAGACAGAGGGGGAAAAGAGAAATGGAAGAGAGTGGAAGTTAATGTGGGAACTTTAAATGTTGGTACTATGAACAAAGGGAGGGAGTTCAGTGATTTGTTTATCCCTGATGAACAAGTGGTGATGACTGTGGCAAGGAGAAACATTGAGAGGAGCCGGACTCAAAATGGAACGCCATTCTCATTTAGGTGAAGTATTATCGTAGCTGCTGTTCTTAATAATAATAATAATAATAGTCAGTACTGGAGCAGAAGGATATGATATATTGTATGTGTAGGCCTTGCTAAAAAGATATGTCTTTAAAGTTAAACAGAGAGATTGTGTCTGTGTCCCAAACACTGACAGGAAAGATATTCCAAAGTTTAGAAGGAAATTTGTGAATTTAGTGGACTTTGCTATCCTAGGAACTACAAGAAGACCGGAGTTTTGGGATCTTAAAGAGCATGACGAATTGTAGCGTGTTAGATACATAGGATAGCTAAACAATTTGGGCTTTTGTAGGTCAGTAGTAATAGTTTGTAACTGATGGAGCTTCTGTGTACTTGTCTTTGAGTTGATGAGCAATATCTCTGTCTTATCACAGTTTAATAATCAGTGTTGAGGAGTAACGTTTCATATGGTTTCGTTAATATGTATAGCTGAGTATCATCAGTATAGCAATGGAATTTAATCCCATGCCTTCTAATGATGTTTTCTAAGGGAATCATGTATATTGTGAAGAGCAGGGGTCCTGAAACGGAACCTTGTGGAACCTCATAATTTACTTTCTTTAACCTGGATAGGTCTCCATTTAAAACTACAAAATGGTAATGATCAGACAGGTCGGATTTAAACCATTTTAATACCTGTCTCTGAATATCATTATCGCTTATGCTCCACAAGTAGGTTGTGAGATGGAGGAGAAGGAAAGATTCTGAAGTGAGTTAGATGGAGTGGTGGAGAGTGTACCGTGCCTAAGAATGAAAGATTGGTGTTAGGTGCAGACTTCACTAGTCATGTTGATGAAGGGAACAGAGGTGATGAGCAGGTGAAGATGGGTCTGTATGGCCCTAAGGAGAGGAAGGTGGAGATGGTGGTAGATTTTGCTTAAAGGATGTAAATGGCAGTGATAAATACATATTTGAGAAGAAAGAGAAGCTATAAGGGTGGAGGAAGGTGCACACAGGTAGTCTATATCTGTGCAGGAGATTACAAGAGATATGAGACTGTAAGGTGGCAGGTGATAGTGTATCTAGATAGCACCAGATAGTGATCTGTCGGATGGTTTATGTGGTGAAGAAGAAGAGGATGAGACTGAAAAAAGAATGAGATGGTGAAAGCTGAAGGGGGAAAACTGCAGTATGAGAAGAGGTCAGACAGGGGCAGACAGGGGTGGTTGTGAAGGGGTGTTGGATAATAGGGTAACTACTGCAGAAGTGATAAGGGAGACAGGTAGGGAGGTACTTAATATGTCATCTGGAAAGGGAAAGGAAGACAAAGAGATGTGGAAGTTGAATGAGGAAGTGCAGGAAAGCATATGGAGAAAGAGGTTGGTGAAAGAATGGAACTCAGTAGGAGTAAGGTAGAGTATTTGTGGTTGAATAAGAGGAAGGCAATGGAGTGGTGCGGTTGCGGAGAGAAGATTTGGAGAAGGTGGATGAGTTTAAGCAACAGGGGTCAATAGTGCAATGTAATGGTGAGTGTGTTAGAGAAATGAAGAAAAGAGTGCAGGCAGGGTGGAGCGACTGGAGAAGTGTTGCAGAAGGTGTGATAGAATGGGATCTGCTAAAGTGAAAGGGAATTTTTTAGTACAGTGGTGTACAGTTTAGAGACAGTAGCACTGTCTAAAAGATAGGAGATAGACAGGATTAGGAATGATTTTATTAGAGGGACAGTTCATGTAGGATGTTTTTGGAGAATGCTGAGGATGGAGGTGCCAGGCAGGAGGAAAAGAGGAAGGCCAAGGAGGAGGTTCATGGATGTAGTCCGGTGAGTTCATGGATGTAGTTCCTGTTTTGGTGAAAGAGGATAGGGTAGTATGGAGAAGGATAATCCCCTTAACGGGAGGCGCCAAAAAAGGACAAAGAATTCTATTCACGCCATAAAACGTAACGTCATTAAAAACGTCTCATTGGAGCAACCAAATCTTCTTTTTTTATTTATAGCTCCTTTTATCTAATACATACTTTTCTCCAAAGTATATTTTATAAACAAATTTGACACAGATCAAATTGACACTATAATCATATATATTTCTCCCCACCCTGTTGTACCATTACACATTCAAGCTTGGTAATATAAAAAACAGAACCAAAAATGAGTGAGGCTCTCTCCAATACAGAGAAACACATTACTGATACGTTTTCATCTGCCTTTGCACAAGCAAAGCCTTTCCTTCTCCAGTGTTCCCTCATATTTGACCAGAACCAACTGATATTCTGTATGTTAGTCACCAGGTTCAGATGGATTGAGACAGAACTCCAGGATTGTTATTTTTGGTCAAAAACTGTTTGATTGGGTAGCTCAGTGTTTAATGTGCTAGGCTAGTGGTAAGAAGGTTGGGGGTTTGAGCCCTGGTATCACCAAGGAACTACCCTTTGGCCCTTAATCCTCTGTGCTCCAGGGTCTCTGTATTATGGTTGACCTTCTTCCAAACAAGCTGGGAAAGAATTTCACTGTGCTGTAATGTATATGTGACAAATAAAGTCAATTCTATTTTTGAGCTCTTGCCGCAGCATTGCCACCGATTCTTAACTGGATTGAAGTTTGGACCATTCTCATGTAAGTTTTGTAGTATAATAAATTTCAGTTTTAAAGTGAAATCCCATATTTAGGTCCATTCTTTGTTAAGACAGCGTTCACAGACTAATCATATTTCCAGCAGAAATAGCACATAATTGCAAGGATGAAATTGTGTATTTTTGATTGATCAGATAACAAAAAATATCTTCAGCCTTAAAAATATATTTTAGTAAATTCAGATGGATGATTTAGATACAGTACAATAGCCTGTTGCCCTGCCAAACAAAGCAAACAATGAAAAAGAGCCTTAGAAGGAGCAGTGATCAAGGACCTGATGGTCACTCTGAGTAAGCTCCAGAGACCCTGCACAAAAATGGGTCAAAGCACCAGAAGGTCAATCATCACTGCCGCTGTTCACCGATCTGGGCTTTTTGGCAGAGAGGCTATGCGGAATCTCTTCTCAGTGCAAAACATCCACTTGGAGCAACTTGAAGGGCCCTCAGACTGTAAGGAATAAGATTCTCTGGTCTGATGAAATCAAAATGCTACTGTCTGGCCTCGTTAGTAAACACCAAACCATCAAACCAGGCACCATCATAATAAATCATAGTAAATTAGTTTGGTGGCAGAATCATGCTGTCACTAAAATGTTGCAAGGTCTGGGTGACTATTTAAGGTTTGAGGGAAAGATAAATATACCCTCAATACAAATCTGTTCCACAGCTTTCAGGACTTCAGTCTTGGTCAAGGATTTACCATTCAACATGACAATGAGCCAAGACAATGTAGACTGGCTTAGGTACAAATCTGTGAATATCCTACAGTGGTCCAAAAAAAGCCCTAACTAGAACACAACTGATAATAAGTGAAGACACCTGGAAGTGCATCAACCTGATAGAGCTGAAGTTCAACTGCAAAGAAAAATGGCAGAAAATCCCCCCATTCACTTGTACAAAGATTGTTATTTCATAAACCAATAGACTTGAGACTATTAATCGCTGCCTGATTGCTTCAACTAAGTACCGATAAAAGGGTAGAAATACTTCCTGCCTAGACACCTGCAAATGTCGGCCTGGACACTACAGAATGTCATCAAGCAGTTATTGCAAACAAAATAATATGATGCTGTCAACTCACATTTGACCATATGTGCAGACTCCACTGCTTGCAACTTCCTGAATTTCATCAGCCTTTCCTTTTACAAATGCCAGCAAGGAGGACTGATAAGCATGATGGCAAGAACTGTGAGGTGCCCAAGCAAGTTTGGAGTACACTCATGTGAACATCCATACACCTGAATATACATATGAATATTGCCGCCAATATACTGATGGTGGGTCCGAACTGGGATAACTAGAAATACCATGTGAGCCACAACATTCAGATTGGATAATGCTCAGTTATTGGTACCAAAAACTTCCCGTAAATGGAATATTTCAAATTTTAATTCTGTTGCAAACAATTTCTGTGCTAAACTGTGCGTAATGTAATTTTAATATAACCTCTATATTTCCAAAAGCATGCAAAACCATTACCATTCTAGCCATGTCGAGAGCTTCCCCAAGATGTTGCCATTGAAAAATTGAAATTGCCATTGAAATTGTATAAAATGTCTTTGTATTCTGTAGTATTACAAATAATATGTCTTAAAAACTAAACAGCCCAAACCTTTTCCATGACTTATGCACAAGTCCTCAAATAAACCCCACTCAATACATTGAGATGAAGTGACCAATCACACACCAGCAATTCCCATAAGAGTAGTCATGTCCCAAAATCTAGTGAAAGCCGTTCCATTAGAGTTGAAGTTTGTACAGTAGCATATGCCAAAGCAACTCTGCGTTAAAACTTAACCAGGGTTGTATTTAAAAAGGAAGAATTTGGACTGCCATTACTAGGAACAGTCTGCTACAATGGCTTAGGACTACAGCTGCTATGAACATTTTTAGTAATGTACATTATTATCATCAACAATAATGGAACCTGGACATTTGATGAGACTGATGAAAATTGGTTCCATGTTGTATGTGGTTCTTCTCAAGGTTAAACTCCTCATTCCTTCTCGAGGAGTTTTTACATTGCCGCAGTTTTCACAGGCTTGCTCATCATAAACTTAATAAGGTATAAATCGTTATACATTTAAACAGGTTGATTAAAAAAAGCCCTTTTCCAAGCTATGTATTTCGATAAATGCATGTCTTTTCTTCCACAAGTTGATATTATAATGATTTCGGTTGTCATTTTTTGATCTCCAACATCTTTACAAAAAGAAATTCTTTTTTAACAAGTAACACAAAGATCAGCTCTTCGGCACTACTTAAGAGGGTAATGATGCTGCTTAGACCCCAAATGGGAGGCAACCTCCAAAACTCTGTCAACAGGAAGGATGATGTTTAACACGTCATATCTTTCTCATGTCTTAAGAAAACCGAAAACATTTTTTTAAAAACTTACCGTAGAGATAACGGAACATGTTTATATGATAAATTGTCCCTAAGAACGCGAGTCCGGAAACTATTTCAATACAATAGTTTAAAAATAAGGCATTAAATGTAGTTAAAATTCTCTTAATCTACGTAAGTATTTCTCAGATCAGAGTTTATGTCTATGAACTGTTCATATTCGACACAGCTTTCATGTGCACTCATGTGTCTGCAGTGCATGCTACTTTGTTCTTGAGTTTTAACAGTTTAGCTGAACATCATAATCAGCCATAGCTATATATTATTTTCATAACAGTTATCATGTAGATTTTAATTAGTTTAATTATAATTATTCTGGAGTTGATCAGTATCACAACAATAGCACAATAAACTTATACTGATTAGCACATTGCAAGATAGAATGAAGAAATCATATCGGGAGTACTTCTTAATACTTTAAGGTGTGAATATATATAAAAAATGTCATGCCGAGGGGAGAAGAAGATGAAAGCAGCCCCCCATACGGCAGCAAGATGAGAGCGAGTGAGGGGGAGTATAACCACAGCAGGGCAGATCAACCCACCGCCATCATGGACGACATCCTGTCTCACCATGCGCCTGTCGCTTTCTCTGTCTCTGAAACTGGAGAAGCAGTTCTTTACTTTTCCTGAAGCAGAACCCACCTCAGCACCACACTCTCTGCCCCCCTTTTGTTATTCCGCTAAAGGTAAATACACATTTTTCTCAACAGTAAAGGTTTCTTTTGTGTCTCTTTATGCAATATATAACTCAAATCGTATGTAGTTCGGTATGTAATACCTAAGGATAAATAGCCGAAGAGACCGACATGACGTCTCATTCTTTTTAAATAGAGAAATAATAAAGACTCACTGTTCTCACTGAGTCCCAGGAGGAATTGAGATAATGAGAGTTAAAATGTCGGGACTGGAGGATCAACCGTTTAGACACGTGTGTGTACACAGCTGCTAAGGGAATCAGCAGTGTCTGTTTGGGTGGTGGAGATCAGATTGTCACTGGCTGATTGTGCAGGGCAGCCATTACAGATCAAGTGTGGCTGCTACTCACTTTCATTCCTTCTCACTTTTGAGAAATCAGATGATGTGTGTGTGTGTGTGTGTGTGTGTGTGTGTGTGTGTGTGTGTGTGTGTGTGTGTAATTAGCATTGTCTATACTAAGAAATAACCTTGTCCAGACAGTCAAAATAACATCCACTGTGAGCTGCAATCATCGTGTTAAAGGACATCTGAAGGTTTATACCAGGACAAAGAAATAGCATTAATCGAACGTTAATGTATTTTTCATTTGTATGTATTTACTAAAATAGGTACAATAATTAACTGTACTTTCCTATATTAACAAAAAGAGAATAATGTAATCTATAATGCTGATTAAGGTTGAGCAGTGTGATGCTGGTGTTGTTCTGTCTGTTTTGTGTTTGCGTTTGATGGCAGGTATGATAATACTGAGGGTTTTTTTGTAACAAATATTATTTCTGTCTTTAAAAAAATGTGAGTGATTGTTTTAGGTTGACGTATCTGACATACATCTGATGTTTTTAATCACATAAAAATCATTACATTTACAATGATTTTTATTGCTGATATGCTCAGAATTTAAAGTTACTAAATTCAAATATTTGATATACTGGACAAGCATATACGTTTGGATATTTGGTCGTTTCAGGACTTTGAAGGTATTAAATCATAACGATACGCCCTTAATAACTTGTCAGATGATAGTCACACGTTTCTCTATGCTTTAAAAATGAAATAGATTCTATAACAATAAAATAAAAACATTAGACTATAGAAAAACAACAACAACAACATTCTAGAATGTCTATTTTAGCTTTGTTGCACTGCAACCTTTTTTGGAGTAACATACACACTGGTCCTTTGTGGATTTGAAGGTAAAGTTTAAAAAAATAAAAGGTAATTCAACAAATTACATTGAAACCAAATTCCAAAAACTTAATGGCACATAAATAAACTGTTTGTTTGTACTCTTATTAATGTCCAGTCCTCCCAGTGAAATATCACCCAGTTACTAGTCAACATATTTTCAATATAATGTTGATATATAAAAATAAATGATATGGTCCTGGCATCCCAGTAAAATTTGATCCCATTATGTGCAGGTAAGATATGTACATAAAAATAGTCATTATAATATGTAAATACTGTATTAGTATATTGTACATGAATTATACATTAATTATCTCCCAAGCCATTTTATTTGACCTACTAAGGAAAGAATTCTATTTTCTTATTAATAAGCTATAACTCTATCTTTAACGGACTATTTGATGGAAGGTGTATGTTTATCTGTTCAGTCTCCAGCCTCAGTCGATATCGAAATAGAAATAAACAGAGAAGTCGGAGCTGGTGGATGGACGGAGGGCGTGTCGGGAGGCGGGCAGAGAGATGTGAAGCGTGTAGCCATGAAAAGTGGTGGACTTGTTGCGCTTTTATTCACTTGGAATCAAACTCGCAATGTAGATAAGATCTCACACATCTCTCCATATAGCAGTACATAGCGCGCCTGCCTCGTTTTTTTGGTGTTAATTGAGCGTAATTTGAGTTATTGTCGGGATATTAAAATGGGTTATTAGTACTGATTTCACACTAGACGTTAAATTGCTTGACCACTATGGATTACTGAAAAAGCACTCGCCGAGAGCGACTTCTGGCTTTCATATCTGCTGGGTAAGGGCCTGAATTACACTGCAGGGCATCTGTTCTAATTGATTGCCCTTAACATGTATCGGTATCTAATCACATTGTGGACATACAGTCTTTCGTTCAAATTATTGGCTAACAAAAGACCACAGTGTGTCATTGTCATTTTAATAGAATTCAGCATGAACGACCCGTTAAACCACATGCGTTATTCACAAGCCTTACAATAATGGAAAGCAAATCCGTGTGAGGGAATTTTAACTTGTATGCAAAAAAAAATATTTCTGCTGCGTGCAAATTGGCCTTTACTATCAAATAACGGGATGAAGACTAATATGACATATTTTCGATCGCTCGTTTTAATTAATTTAGGCCTAGACATATGAACTGCCTTGCATTCTGTAGCACTGTCTGAGGCATTATTTAATATAATTTAATAAATACAGTCTAAACAGAAAATAAAATCAAAAGTGCTGATGTATAATGTCTATAGATTTCTTTTTGCACTTTGCTCGAAATAATTAGACTACACGATCATTTGTTTTGTTTTGTAAATCAAGACAATATTCAATGACTACAGTTTGCAGCCTGAATAAAATTCCCTGCCCCATGTGTTACATGCATTTTCTATATGGCGGGGAAGTAAATAACAAATAACGTAATTTCTCGTTACTCTGGCGACATGATTTCAAACTAGCCAACGTTTATATGTCCAGTGAATAGACATGTAAAGAAAAACAAACAAACAAAAAGACATTCTTTTACTTGATGGCGATAGTTCGTGTTTCAGCGCTGCTACTGTAGATTCACTGTTTTTATTCACAGCTACCGGGCTGAGTGGGCTTTCAGAAGCAGATACTAATGTGAGGTCAGATCAGACCTAAGAACGGATTTATAAGACCTTGCTGAACAGTAATGCTTTATGAATAATGCTTTCGAAATGGATTCGACCGTGATTGTAATAAATAGGAGTTATTTTAGTGTAAAAAAAAGATAAAATATCGAAGTACAAATTGCCTCTGAATCACCAAGGTTCTAAGTATTTTACCCCCCCCCCCTCTCTGTCTCTCTCTCACACACACACACACACACACACACACACAAAACTACGCTACGAGAGGATAATCGTGATTTTTTCGTGATGTTTTTTGTTTTTGGATTGTTTTTAACAGGACTTTTTGGAGATTCGTTTGTAAAATGGGGAGTAAGACCCTACTGGCTCCCATCCCACTCCATCCGTCCCTCCACCTTTCCAACTACTCTTTCCTGCAGGCAGCAAACAGGCCAGCCTTGCCTCAAGCAGCCGACCACCTTGAAGGACTGTACGGCCTCCGGACGATGCAGACAGTGCAAATGAACCAGTGGACTTTGGGCTACACTCACATGCAGGGACTCCGATCAACCATCACCGAAATGTCGGCCGCGCAGGGCTTCGCGGATCTCCGGGTGTCGCTTCCTGTGTTACCGTTCACCGCGCACCTCTTCCATCCCAAACAAGGAACGCTAACACACGCAATTCCAGCTCTGCACAAAGACAGACCGCGATTTGACTTTGCTAACCTCGCCATTGCGGCCACTCAGGAGGACGAGTGTAAGAGCGATGACTTGTTGAAGCTCACCGCAGGGCTCAGCGACCAGAGATCCGAATTAAGCAAACTGTCGCCAAGTAGAAAGCCGCAGCGCGGGAGGCTTCCGTCAAAGTCCAAAAAGGAATTCATTTGCAGATTTTGCGGAAGAAACTTCACAAAGTCGTACAACTTACTTATACACGAGCGCACGCACACGGACGAAAGGCCTTACACCTGCGACATCTGCCATAAGGCTTTCAGAAGACAGGACCATCTCCGTGATCACCGGTTCGTAACAGAACTCGTTTTCTATAACGTGTTAGAGTGACATCAGTTATGTCCTTACTGTTGTGCACAATTTTCACAAGTCCGAACTGAACTCTAGTCGTAGCAGATGCACGTCTGTGTAATCCTTTATTGTGCGATTCAAAGTAAATTACGCAATCACTAAACTCAGATATTGCACACGATTTGTTGTTTTGATTGCAGATATATCCACTCCAAGGAGAAACCGTTCAAATGTCAAGAGTGTGGGAAGGGATTTTGTCAGTCTCGGACTTTGGCAGTTCATAAAACATTACATATGCAGGTGAGATATTGCCGATTTCTTGATGCCATTCTGTTGTAATATGGACGCGTGTGCTTGAATTCAATACGCGGTAGCTCAAGAGGAAAAACAGAACGTAATACATTCGGTCCAGACGACGTATTATTATCACATACTTGGATCATTTGAAACACTATTAAACAAATCCATTAGAGTCAGGTCTTGTTGGTCACGACTATATGTAATATGTTTCGTTATGCATTCGGACATTTTCATATGACAAATAATAATACATTCTTGTTTGTTTCTGTCCCTACGGTGTGCTTATGTAGACTTAAGCCGTAGTATATACACTGCATATTATTAATATTGCATTTAATCAAGCACTTGATTCAAACCTTAAGGTAATAATACTTTGCTTGCTTTAAATCTAAACAGGAGTCTCCTCACAAATGCCCCACATGCGGAAGAACCTTTAATCAAAGAAGTAATCTGAAAACTCACCTTCTTACCCATACAGACATCAAGCCCTACTCCTGTGAGCGCTGCGGAAAGGTGTTCCGGCGCAACTGTGACCTGCGACGCCATAGTTTGACCCACACGCTCCACTGGGACTAGCAACTCTCAAAAGCAAAACAAAACACACACAAAAAAGAACCGAATTCCCGTGGCACATAGAAGAATTACCACCAGATATTTGTGGACAATTTTCCTGTAGAACACGAACCTCAAAGAAATGACTGTTTTGTTTTGTTTATTTGTCATGCTGATTTTTTTTTATCTACTAAAGCGGTTACTGGAGGTAAATGATTATATTAACCGTGTTAAAATGTGGATGTTTGTTGAAAGGAGTGATAGGAAAAAAAAGTTGACAGTGAAACTGGTGATCTATTTTATTGCACTTCGCAAAAGGATTATTAAACTATTTCACCTCTCTTTTATTCTGTTGTTTTGAAAGTCTGGAACGTGATTGTGCATGCTTACATATGCTTACAGATAAAATCAGTGCAATGGAAGTAGCCTGTTGCCCGAATGCATTAATGAACAATACAGACATTGCATTGAATATACGGGAGGTAAAGACACCGCACTGAATTTCAAAGCATCAAACTGTATGTTGAAATAACTCAAATATACGAAACTATAACTAAAAGTGCTTGGTGATGCCATTTATTTTCCTTTTATTTTATTATTCCAAGCGCGACTGTCTCGGATAGCTCGCTCTCGATGTCCTCAATGCGGTGAAATCAGTTCTTGAACAGTCCAAACCAGAGCCTCTGCTGGTTTGAACACGTTACCTCCATTTACATGTACACGTGCATAACTGAAAACGCCCTCATGACAACATCTCGCAGTTCCAGTATAGGCTACTCATGTTTTCTAATAAAGAGGTTTCTAAAACTGTATGTGCACTTTCTTTAATTTAATCTTAATTGATCACCCTTGCAATTCACTCGATTATGCAACCGATGTACCACAAAAATAAAATGTATATAATGTCATCAGTTTGTTTGGTGTACGTTTGAAAAGGCTCGTCCCTGTTCTCAGATCCGAAATTAAACACAATACAAACGTCTATAGAAAATCTTCAGAAAATTGTTCCTGCAGATTAAAGCTTTGGGGCGCAATCAAGGCTAATTTGTCAACCTTTTAAATCGGTTTAAATGGGAAACCTTCATTAATGACGCATCAGAGGTCCACTTTGAACCTGCTTTAAAACATACTTTATATATTGTTATTATTGTTATAATAATAATATTATTATTATTATTATTATTATTATTATTATTATTATTATTATTATTTACCAAGATAATAACAGCAGCAGCAACAACAACAATAATAACAATTATTATTATTATTATTATTATTATTACAACTTGCCGACAAATACGAATTAAACATTTTGAAATTATATCTGTGAGTTGTTATTCTAGATTTCATATGCATTTTATTTTATTTGTATTTAGAATGAAGTTTGAGCACCCTGTTATACGAAGCACCGATACTTAGACGGATCATTGTACCATGTGCCATTTTGTACTGAATCACCACGAAATGTGACGTTTATTTGCACCATGACATCTTTTAATCAACCCATAATAAACATCTCAGCTGGAGTAGCTGAATGACATGAATAAATACATTATTCCGGCGGATTAGTAGGAGGATAAAATATCCGCAGTGGCAGTTGGTGAAGGCAACGAGCTAAACAGATCTCAAATCCGAGCCGCTTGGGCCGCGTATGTGAACCATTCTACTGTAAAAAAGAACACACTGGTTACTTTTAAGGAACAGGAAACAATTGTATCATTGGAATTTTAGCACAAGTACAATGTTTTTATCACAGATTGCAAACAACTCAGATTTCCCCACAACATGAAATTGAATGTAAAAACTATTTAAGAATATTTGACACTATTGTTTTACTGCTGTTTTATTGCCTGTAACATGGTAGTCTGAAACGAGTAAAAATGCATACAGCAAATAAGGCGATTTGGAATTGTAAATCTTAAGCAAGGCATTTATATTACATTATGATCACTATCTAAAAAGTAAAACAGTAAAATGTTCTTTAATGAGGTTTTATAAAATAATCAGAAATATCGTTCTTATGTTCATATTACGGACAAAATTTGTGTGTAAGAGAAAACCAGTAAAAACAGTGTTTTTAATTCAGTAAACTTCACCTAATTTAAAGACACGTTAGATCAATTATAATTCGGTCACAATTAGAAGGTTGTGTGTTTAAAGAAGCAAAATATACATTAGAGTGTTTCTGAAACCTACTTCTGTCATATAAATAAATTATATTATTGTATGTAAAATATTTTACACAATTCAAGTTTATCATTATCGTTTAAGAAAAGAATATTTATTAGATTTAGTTTCGAATTTTTTGTCTTTTATTACCGATATTTTACGAATTATCCAGTCCGATAAAATCCAATAAAAACAACGCAATAATATAATATACAACGCAAAACTATAGATAGATACAACTTTATTGTAATTGCATAGTGCAGGTACACAGCAACGAAATGCAGATTTAACATCTACCAGTGCAAGAAGTTCAGATACATGTACTTGTATATGTACAGTTTAATATAAATATGTAAATGTATCTACCGCAATTAAATAATAAGTGAGAGATGTGCAAATTGTGTACATATACACACGCTCACGCACACCCGCACGCACGCACATACACACACACACACATATATATACTATATATATATATATACTATATATATATATATATATATATATATATATATATATATATATATATATATATATATATACTTATATATATATATATATATATATATATATATATATATACATATTATATATATATATATATATATATATATATATATATGTATATATATGATTATTAATATTATTGGTTGCTGTTGTTAGTAGGAATAATGGCTGTAGCATAGGCAGTAGTACTAGTACTAGTCGGTATAAAGAAGTAAATGAGCATTCTATTTACGTCCAGAGAAACATTCCACTATGGCAAGTGCACAAACGCAGTTTGTATTTCAACTGCGCTGATAATCCACGACACTGCTGTTCCTGTCTAGACAGGGTGGTAGTCTATTTAAAACACACTTTATATCAAGATCTATTTGTCGGCATAAAGAATCACTTGCAAGTTTATAAACTTGAAACGAATTGAACGACATTTCGAAATTAAAATGAGATTTCGTTGTCAAATATTGGCTTAAAAAAGTTTATTATCGCAGGAAAATATTAAGAATTTGGGTATATAAAAATAGATTCAAATCGTAATAATTTTTAGTGGCTCTGGGAAGAGAATAGTTAAAATATTTCGCATTCTTATGTTCCCGAGGAATAGAGGGCAATATAAAAAAATTAATTACTTTGCTTGATTATTACATTTGTTACTCAAGTCCGGTGTACAATTGAAACAAACATTAATGTTTATTCGGGTCGCCTCCAAAAGCAGTAGGCGTAAATAAACTAAGACAGATAGAGAGAGAGAGAGAGAGAGAGAGAGAGAGAGAGAGAGAGAGAGAGAGAGTGAGTTCACATTTAAGAACCTTTTTAAATACACATTAAGAACCGACATATCTCGAATAAAGCAATTAACACCAAAGGCAGGCAGACTTTTCTTCAATGTGAACCCAAAATGTTAATAGTGAACAGTGTGGTAAACAGTTGCATTCAGTGTTTTTGTTTGTCCTACCATTCTCTGAAAATGGTAGTGCGTGTTATGAAATATGTAAAGAGCATCTGGTTCCAAAATTCAAGTTCCAGATGAAAAGATTCCAGCAGCTGATTATTTTGCATTGCACTGTTGCTACACTACATGGTTCATTGGATAAATGGCACTGAAGGTGTTAGCAAAGAGTAAAGTGAGCATAAATATAGCAGCAGTCAAAAGTCTGGACACTCCTTTAGTGTTTCCTTTTTATTTTGTTATTTTCAACTTTGTACATTTATCCTAAAGACACCAAAATTATGAGCGGACACTTATGGATTTATGTGTTAACCAAAATTTTGTTAATAACTCAGAATATGCTTAATATTTCCCATTCTTCAAAGTAGCCACATTTTACCTTGATGACAACTTTGCACACTCTTGGCATTCTCTCAGTCAGCCTCATGAAGTAATCACCTGAACGTTTTTTAACGATCTTGATGATCTTGAGTGCTTGTTGGCTGCTTTTCCTGCACTCTCAGTCCAAATCATCTCAAACCATCTGAACTGGATAAAGAGGAGATGATTGTGTAGACAAGGTCGTTTGACGCAGCACTATATTTCCCTTTTTCAAGATCTTTGAGATGTGTTTGGGGCAAAAGCCCCGTATGAAAAAGTCTTAGCCCCATTTAGTGATAAACTAGACTGAATGGCATGTCGCTGCCATATTCTGTTCTAGTCATGCTGCAATTTTCATTTGATCACAAATTCTGTACATCTAACAAATGCATGGTTAGAACAAAAATCTAAAATTTGGATTTTACCAAGTTTATTTATTATGTTTCTTGGCAAGTCTCTTCTGCGTGCTGTTCTTTCAAAGTATTAGCTTCTTTGACATAACTTGACCACGGACGCCTGAATCACACACGCCTGAATCTCCTCTGAACAGTGATTGTTGAAATATGTCTGCCACCTGCAATCTTAATAAACTTATTATCTGCGGCACAGGTATTGTCTTCTCTTTCTTGGACACTTCATGAGTGAGAATCTGTTTCATCATAGCGTTTTAGAGACTGCACTTTGGGGTACGTTCTTGAGATTTGTTTGGATCGAAAGACCTTTCTTAAAGTAAGGATAAACTGTCTTTGCTCTTAAATAAACTGGATGTTTCCTGACATTAAATGGATTAGTACTATAGCTGTAGTAGCACTAATAGGTCTATTTACTCTGGACTCACCCTTTGCATATAAAAAATGATGGTCAAAAGTACATTAAAAAACGAAAGCAATGTCACAAATGAACTCTTGACGAGGCACACGTGTGAATTGAAATTCATTCTAAATCATGAATCTGATGAGAGAATGCTATCAGTTTGCCAGGCTTTCAAAGATGCTAGATGATCTGACGTGGTAGTGCATGATCCATGTATGATGTACTGAAGGAGGGCTTACATACCTGCACTCTAACCCTAGTGAAGAATTCTTTTGCCCTTGTTGTTGACACCTGCTTGTAAACAGGGTAAATACTCATAATCACTGCTGCACAAGAAGAAATGACCAAATTGGTGGTGGATGGGATGTTTTTATTTGTTGTCACTACAGGATATAATTACTTTTCTATTTTTCTCTTAAATAATTAGTATAGTGTCCATATAGTTCCATGAAATATTAAACTTACCCTATCCAAACCACTCACGATAATCTAAAATGTAACCTTTGTTTAGGTTTATATGATGAAGACCATTTTCCTTAGCCAATCTCATCAATTAATCTAATAATCTAATCTAATCTAAACAATCTAATCTAATATTAATATTATTGGATTTGATGATTACTTTATGAGATGTAAGCTTTTTTTGCATTGAAATCTTTTAAATATCATCACAGGCAAAAGCTTTTTAAAAAAAAAGTTTTTAGGCTTTATATTTATCTTGGCAAACATCGCATTTCTCTTAAAAGGTCATGGTCTGAACTTTGACCAGGCTATTCCAGTCCATATTGCCTCAGGACATAATAATATTGTAGCATAAATAGAGTTTACAATAGGTCACATAATGTAGCCTTTGTGTTTTTATTTATATAGATAAGCATTAAATAGTTTAGAACTTGTACAAAATTTGTATTCACACTTGCATGTACTGTACTGTAGTTACCGGAAATGTAACGATTTGCAAAATGTTGACATTTTTAATTATATGTATATCACATATGTATCGAAATATTGCGAATTCGCAATGCTTTCGAACGCTAGCAATTATATTAGAAACTATAATTATTAACTATAATTAATAACTATATAATTACATAGTTTTCATAGTAGTTCATAGTTTTAATACATAGTGTTAATTAATCAATAAAGTGTTTAAGTACAGTCATTTACACATGAATATAATGAAAGAACCATCCCACATCGAAATTTCTCAGCATAGACAATCAGCAAGCGACAGTTCTGTACCAGCAAGTGACAGTTCTGTACTTAGCCAATCATGGCAACACAGCATCATGTTGCTACACAGTATAAAATGCATTCACTCTCTCTCAGTCTGCGTCTCTATTTCGTACTGAAGCATCATGTCCGTTTGCTGAGTTTACCCCTGGTTTACGCCAGTTACAGTTTATTAACTAACTGTACTGTTATTAAATCATTTGTTGATTATGTGTGGGAATTAGGTAAAGTATTGTACATTACATGTACTGTACTACGTTCATAAAGTGACGTAAGCTAGATTTTTATATTGATATATAGCGATTTTTCGGGTCTTCCTCTGAGTATCCGGGAAACTACTGTAGAGCTTTTTTAAAGATCCTAATCAATAACGCATGAAATTAAAGAACTACTTTTTGTTTTGCTATAAAACTGTAATTAATTAATATTATTATTATTAGATATTTTGAATTTGATGGCCAAAACACATCTCAAAAAGGTTGGGATGGGGCAAGAAAAGACTGGAAAACTGGGACAAGTTTTGAATATAGAAATATATGATCATAGAAGGTTTGCAAATCATTCAGTTTATATTTACATTTTACAAATCATCCCAACTATTGTTTGGAATTAGTGTTGTAAACAATGCACACATATGCATAAGTTACAAATATTGCATAGGAATATATGAAAGTTGGAAGCAGAAATTGTGGAAGTGTATGCAATGTAATAAAGAATAAATAAAAAATGAACATGAATGTACATGAATACATATTGCAGATGGATGGGTTCAGTACTATATTGCACATTATGGGAGTTTGATTATGATCAAAATGGTTCTTATGCCTTGACCATTATTATTATTATTTTTTTACATACCAGAACCTGAGAAAATATCCACTTAAACATAAACAGGGATAGGTGAATCAGTTATTCAACTCCGACAAGAACATCAACACTTTCATGTATTTGAGCGATTGTAAAGTTATACTCAGTGGTGGCCGGTAATGATATAATGAAACAATCTTGAGTTTGAATACTAATTACCTAATATCACAAGCAGTCCGTATCTGAGGGAGGTAAGGAGAATATGAATTGATTGTGATACCAGGTAATCCAAGAAAATCCATGTGAGGAGATGACATCACAAAGACAGTGAGTATAGAATACCAAGTATTGAGCCTTGCGGGACACAAGTGGAGAGTCTGTGTGGGGCAGATCCCCCTATATTTTACCTGCTATAAGTGATGCTGCTCCTCGGATTCCAAGGCTCTTAAAGTGGACTGTGTCAAATACTGCTGAAAGGTCTAGGAGGCTGAGGACAGTTTGGCTGATCTTGCAGCATGTAGTTTCTCAGTGACTTCCAGAAGGACAGTTACTGTGGAATGTGCCACTTTGAAGCCAGATTGGTTGGGGTCTCGAAGTTTGTTCTGCGAGAGATAGATATACAGGTGGATTAAAAAAAACATTCTACAATTTTAGATAGAAAGCAGAGAAGTGATAACTGTCTGTAATTGTTGATGCAGGTTTCTTCACGTTGGGAATGACAGTCACTTACTTGATGGGACTTAGCCATATTCCAAGGATCAAGGATGATTGTAGAGCTGAATGGTAGTAGGTCATGAGAAATGGTCTGGAGTGTGATTGAAGGGATTGGATGCAACAGGCAGGCGGTAGGACTACAAGTTCGGATGACTTGCAGCATTTCTTTGCCAGTGGTTTAGAAATTTGCCAAAGAAATAGGGGAGTCCTAATTGTCTGTTATACGCATAGTCAGGGAGAGAGTGAATGTCAGGTACATCTCAATCTTCCTTTTATGGAAGAAGGCAGTCTTCTGCCATTAAGAAGCATGAAGCAGGTAGGGTAGGGAGGTTAAGTAGTGAAGAGAAGATGTTAGGAAGAGACGAAAGAGTACAGGAAGCTACAGAGGAGTGAGAGATGGAATGAATGTTATGGCAGAAAGTGTGTTTAGGTAGGTAGGTTTTTAGTGATAGTGAAGGAAAACAGGTGATGATCAGAAGTGTGGAAATTGAGATAGCAGTCCTGTCTGTAGCTGTGGCAGCATGAGTGAAAACCAGGTCCAAGCTTTTCCTCCCATGTGGGCAGCTATTAAATATCAAGGAAAAGAGTCAAGGTGTGAACACCATCTCCATGATTACCTCTAATTATTCCTCTTGCTATGTGAGAAAAAGCCTAGGCAAAAAGAAAGCATCTGGTGTTGCAGTGTTCTGTGGGGATATCCAAGTCTCTGTGAGTGCAAGAAAGTCAAAGGTATTGAGGGAAGTTAAAACTGGGATGAAGTTACCTTTCCTTACGTCAGACTGGCAATTCCAGAGCCCACCTAACACCGCTGTTTAAGATAACAGAAGAGGGTAGATGAAGTACCTGACAGTGTGAGCTCTGTTCAGCAGAAGAGAGTGTCTGTGTCTGTATGACTTCAGAAATAGGTTTAAGACACATACCTGGTCTGTCACACGAGATCAATATACGATTCCTAAAGCACCAAGAATAAAACTGGTACTTAAATATTCACCATCAATTAAATGTCACATGTTTACTTTCTACCAGAGATTGAAAATACTCTTGAGTAATCACCTTAAAAAACTAATAAGGGAGGGAGGTGGTATCCCAGTAGTTAATGGTATTGGATCTGGACCGGAAGATCACGAGTTCAAACCCCACCACCACCAAGCTGCCACTTGTGGGCCCTTGAGCAAGGCCCTTAACCCACAATTGCTCAGTTGTTAGTCACTCTGGATAAGGGTGTCTGCCAAATGCTGCAAATATAAATGTAATAAGCATTGCCAAAGCTATACAACCAACATGGGAGAACACTATAGGTTTAATGATGCTATTTAATATAACAATGAAGAGAACACTAAAATCAGTTGAGTTAGGTAAATGCCTAAAAGGTATAATCCTATCTTACTAGAAGAAACTATATCAAATATTTTTTTAAATGCTTTTTAATGCTTTAAAAGCATTAATTCCCTCATCAAAAAACACTCTTAATGAAATAAAAATTCTAAAAGAAAAAACAATAAATATAAAGTCTAAACACTTTCTGCAAACATAAGGAACAGGAAAAGTGTACATGCCGTCAGTATGACAATTACTTTTGTGCAGTAATATAAAAACAGTATAAGGATTTTGGAATATTTATAAGGATATGTGTAAGTTTTGTGGACCGATGAGATACATTTTAATAATAATGATAATGATGATAATAATAACAACAAATGACAAATAATAATAATAATCTTGCGTCATATGTTGTTTTATCTGAATATCGTGCCCAGTTTGGTGCAGCACTTCAGGCTACAGTGTACTACTATATGTGGCAGAATGTCCTGGAATCACTTCTCATCTTATATCAACAAAAATCCATTTCTAGCCATCTATAGGTTAAAAAAGGGTCATATATTGACAATAAAAGAACCCATTTAATAGATGCTCTGAATGAGTGATGATGGTCATTTCATATTCCAGTCCATGGTATTAGCGCCCTCTTCATGACAAAACGTCTAAATAGCAACACATTCAGAACAGATTTTCTCTTCTTTTTTTTTTTTTACCTACTACACTCCTCCTGTTCTCTTTTAAACAGGTCTGTTCTCTTTCCCCTGCGCTGCTCTATGTGTATGTATATGCTCTGTATATTTACTCCATGCAAATAAAACACAATAAACAGTTTCGGATGTCCGTCGTTGGCTATAGCCGAGCAAGGAAGTGATGTCATTTTTGGGCGGAAGTTATGATTGAGTATGCGGAAGCGGTTGATATTTGCTGTGTAAAATTGGGCAAAGACAATGAATAAAAGTTGAGCCATCACCACTGATTTCATCCAGAAAAGGTACATCTGTATTTCCCTTCACTTTACTGTAGATCAGATCGGACGCAGTGACACGTTTGGTTATTGTGTGTGCTTCAGTGTGTGTGGTGTTGGTGTTAGCGGTGTACCAAGACAAGTGTACAAACAACCTGACTGAGTGTCGGAGTTTTTATCCTCAGAGTTTTATTATCATAAATACACAACACTCCAAACACTGAGCACATGTAAGTGTCTTTCACTCCTACTCTAGCGTCCTTTTTCAAGCTACATTGTGTGGATGTGCATTTATAAACTTGTGCCTGATGGGAATCAATCTATCTAATATCTATCTATCTATCTATCTATCTATCTATAATCATCTATATCTCTCTCTCTCTCTCTCTCTCTCTCTACTCTCTCTCTCTCTCTCTCTCTCCTCCCTCTCTCTCTATATATATATATATATATATATATATATATATATATATATATATATATATATATTTGTGTTTTCGAGTTATGATATTAACTCGTATAGACTGTCGAAGTACAGACGTACATCCTTACAGCACGACGTTACAGTACACCTCCTGTAACTCCTGTCTTCTGTCTGTTTCTCTCATCGGACTGGGATAAAACTTCATGACAACACAGTGTGAACACAGAGGTGTGATCTGAATATGTAGAATTAAACTTGGTTTTGCACTCTCTCTCTCTCTCTCTCTCTCTCTCTCTCTCTCTCTCTGTCTCTCTCTGTTGTTTTGTCTATACACACATGTGTATGTTGTGTATTTATGTGTATGTTATATATGTATAATATATATATATATGTTATATATATATATATATATATATATATATACACACACAGAAAGAGAGAGAGATAGTGTATGTATGTGTATATAATAAATAAAGATTATATAAGAAATAGTTTATTATACCTTTTCATGTGACAACAAAGAAATGACACTTTTCTACATCTTGTATAACAATGTTAATTTGCCATGCCTTCAATATAACTCCACACACAGCCAATCGTGTCTAAATCGCTGGCCTCAAAAGTAAGTACACGGCTAAGTGAAAATTAGCCGATTTCTCCTCTCGATGCCATGTGACTCGTTAGTGTTACAAAGTCTCGGTTGTGTTCATTTTGAGTTCATTTTGCTTTTCCTCTCTCAGTCTGTCAGTGTCAGACCATGCACCATGCACACTGCATCACAATAGACTTGCCTATATTCCAGCATGGTGGTGGCGGCAGTGTCATGGTCTGGGCTACGTGAGTGTTTCTGGGGAGCTACAGTTCATTGAGTCAGTACATGCCATCATGTCCTGTGACATACTGAAGCAAAACATGATCCCCTCCTTTCGGAGACTGGGCTGCAGGGCAGCATTCCAACATGATAATGACTACAAACACACCTCTAAGACAACCACTGCCTTGCTAAAGCATGTCTCCATTCTTTGAGCTTGATGAGCTAATTTGGACAATTTCAGTTATTGTCGTACTCACTGTAGTGGCCAGTGGTTTAGACATGAATGGCTGTGTATTGAGTTATTTTTAGGGCACATCACATTTACACTGTTATAAAACCTGACCACTCACTACTTTTACACTGTTGCAATGTGTTGTGACAAGAAAAGATATAATAAACTATATTTACTACTGTACGGTTTGTGTGTGTGTGTGTGTGTGTGTGTGTGTGTGTTTTTATATATATATATTTTTGTGTATATATATATATTTCATACCTATAGATGAGTTAAATCTAAATTGTTTTGGTACTAAACTATTCATGATTATATCCAACATTCACATTCTACAGGAAATACTTTAGCTCAATTTTCAGTCATGTCCAACTTTTAATTAAACTATAATTTCTAATCACAGGGCTCAGAGACTGTGAAGATGCTGGAGTCATATGTCACTCCACTCTTGATGAGCTATGTGAACCGCTACATTAAGAACCTGAAGCCTTCTGACCTGCAGCTCTCACTTTGGGGGGGCGACGTAGTGCTCAGCAAGTTGGATCTCAAACTGGACGTTCTGGAGCAGGTAAAAGAATCTTTTTTTGATTTGTACGTTTCCTATATTGGGTATTTTTGCTGTTTGTTGATTTTAATACCCTTGCCATATGGATATCAGTCATTGATTGGTTTGGTTTAGATTGGAGATCATGGTATTTCATTCAATATCTTATATGTATGTGTGATATATATATATATATATATATATATAATATCTAATATAATATATATTATTATTATATATATATATATATATATATATACACACACATACACAACACACACATTTACTTTGTTACATTACATTATTTTAGCATTGTGGTATCTATACATTTACATTTACATTACAGATGATTTACATATACATTTTGTAGAAATGTCATTTGCCTTTAATAAAATACACGAAATGGATAAATGACCATGATATAGAGGAATTAAGAGATTACTAAAATACTTTTAAAGCAGGATTTTATTCTGACCAGGTTCCTGTTTTATGCCTCTATTGGACTGCAGAAAGAATGACAAAAAACACAACAAAAGTCATCTGAATTGTTGAATTTTATTTTTATATGTTACATATATACAAACATATTTGTATAAAACCAGGAGCTTAAGTTGGTGGACATTGGGATTGGTCCATCTGTAATGTTTGCTTTTAAACAATCAGTCTTCGCCCACTCTCTTTTAACAACAGATTTCTTGTTGAAATGTAGTGTTCAGGCTGTTGAATAGGATTAGGCTGCAATTTGCGCCTTAATGTTCCTTCTCTGTATTTGTGTACATGTTTTACAGGAACTTAAGCTTCCATTCACTTTCCTAAGCGGTCATATCCATGAACTGCGAATCCATGTACCATGGACCAAGCTAAGCTCGGAACCAGTGGTTGTAACAATCAACACCATGGAGTGCATCCTGAAACTCAAAGATGGTTCTCAGGTGGGTGAAACATCTGCTAAAACCCACATCTTAATGAAATAATATGCATTACTAGTGAAGCATAAAAATATATCAGCAAATTAATTAAATGTATTGTTTCTATTTCAGCAGATTATTTAGTTATAACATTTTTCTTAGACTTTAAAGAGATCAGATGCAGCCCCCATTTAAAAAAAAACAAAAAAAGTCAATTGTAAATAAAAACAGAATTCTCTGATTAATCTCATAAACCCTTTTTTTCCATAAACCCATATTTTATTCATGATAAAAAACCATGTTTAAATTGAAGGAAAGTAATGTTTGTTTGACACTATTGCATCCCAAAGCAAGCTTTTAATCTGAGCCATAATGATGAGTTAAATTAACCCTCTCCTCATTGGTCATGGTGACATGATTTCTACATACTAAATGAGCTTTGGCCTGGAGAAGATGGGGGATCATGTTCACGTATTTTTTGCCTGGTAGAGCTTTAACCTGAATGTGTGAATGGGAGTGATTTCTATAGGTGTTTTAAACACCATGCAGTGGTTCATACAGATCTCAAGACTGTTTTTAATGCAATGTCGCTTGAGGACTCGAAGATAATGTGCACCTGAGATGGATATTTGCCCTTGTCCCTTGTGCACAGGAATTTCTCCAGCTTGTCAGAATCTTATCTTGCTTTTATTTACTTTCGATAGTATTTACTGTAATGTCATATTGAGGAACATTGCACTGAAATTCTTGAACGTTTTGAAAGTTTTAATGTGAATTTGAGTTGTAGTTCCTTAAATACCCTCCAAAAAAACAAGCCATCTGTCTTTCACATTTCCCCCCATTCTTCTGTTTAAATGGAACATAAAGTGAAGCGGGATTTAAAGCAGGATTTGTCAGCGTGTTAGTCGGGACCCAAAAGCGGGTCGTAAGATTGTTTTGTAGGGTTTCAGAATGAGCAGTCAAAATATGAGCATAAAGAAAAATTTTTTCAAGTTTTATTTACCCTGATTGAAAAGTAAAAAAATCAGTATTTTCCTTCGAGGAATAAACATGTCCAAGAACCGGCGTGATTTCGGTACATTGGTGACAGCAAAGAATAAAGCTTCAGGGGACATGATTTTAAAAGTAGTCGTCAAAGTTGTGAACCACATTAAACGAATTGCCTTCCAGTGTTGTGTGTTAAAAAAAAAGGGCTCTAAGCACATACAGCTGTTCCTTTCAACTCAATACACATAAGTTTGTTGGGGAAAAATGTTGCCATGGTTTTATATACTCAGAACAGAACAGAAATCGCCTACTTTTTTGGAAAATATCTTTCCTTATGGTGAGCTGTTTACTGTGAAACTCTGGTACCAGTTGCTTATCTTGCTGATGTGTTCAAACATCTCAAAAACATTATTCATGTCTATTGTAAAGGTGCTAATATTTAGTCTAACAAAGTTCAAAAGAGGTCAAAAGGAAGATCATCCTGTGTGACAAAACATGTCCTATTAGATGTCAATGTTTATGATTCTTTTCATCTCTCTCCTAACATGATGTTCATTCTGTTTACTTATTAACACTACACGCAAGCATTGTGTATTTCCCAGGTCTGTCAAAGTTAACACGTTATTAGCTAACTAACTATATGGAAACATAATACCGGGACATAATTCATAAGGAGCACAATTAAAACAAACAAAAAAAAATTAACATTGAAACGAAATTAATCTTTAAAAGAATAATTTCCAGTTATAAGTAAGTAGTCAAGAATGAATCATTTTATTAAAGGGAGAGATTTTCAATCTAATGTATATATTTATAACATCTGTTACAATTAGTTAGAGGATTAGAAACATGAAAAGTATTCATTTATGATACAATTAATCGCGAATTAACTCATAGTCATTGTTCAATTCTCGCGATTAAATATTTGAATCTATTGACAAGTTATTTAAAAGACATTCTTCATAGATTTCAAAAAATTGGGTTGTGGCTTAGGGACCATTGGAATGTGTGCGTCTCAGGGCCAAAAAAGTTGAGAATCATTGATTTAAAGTTTTGTCGTTTTGGCAAAAACTGAGAAATGAGAAATCATAGTTGACCTGGAGTCACTTCTAATCTGGTCCCCCTGCCATATATGAGAAAACATTTATATTCATTTATAATTGAATGTTTAATGTAATATTTTATGTTAACTTATGCTGCAAAAATGTAATTACATTTGGAAATTAGAGTCTATTTGATGGAAGGAAGAGAATATAAATGAATTTGAATGTGCCCAATTGGAATATGGGCTAATTTATACCAAATAAGAGTTTGGTTTCACTACTCGTATCCAGCGCTGAATGACTGTAGTCGCCAACACTTCTATACAACGTGTAACTTGGCGACTACACTCGTTCAGCGCTCATTCAGATACGAGCAGTGTTACCAAACTCTGAAACGAGAAATTAAAAAAAAAAAATCCCTTTACTTTTTGACTTCTTCTCGTATATGTGTAAATATTGTACTCTTCAGAAGATTTAGTGATTTTTAACACTTTTTTGAGTGACTGTTCTTTGTTTTCTCCTCTTCTTTCCCAAATGTCCAATTTCGCCCCAATGGACTTTCAGCAACTTTCGTCGATTTGTCGATGTCAAAATAATTCGTTCCTCTGTAGAGTGCAGAACGCCCAAAGAGTTAGGAGTTGGTTTTAATCCTTGCATTGACTTTAAGGTCAATTTATCCTTTTCAGCAGTCTTTGTTTGTTGTTTGATACTTTTCATTGTGGTTGTGGCCTAAATGCTTGTTACGTGGCTTCCTAATGAATCCAGAGCTTGGAAGAGGAAAGCCTAAACATCAGTGATGTATGATGTTGAGCATTTTATTGTGTATTTGTTTGGGCATTTGAGGCAATACAGATGATAAGACACCACCATCATGTATTTAAATTTTTTTGGTGCTGTAATAAATTGCGTGCAAACACTCGTTTACACTCACAATGGTGTTATTAGGGAAATATTTTGTGGTGGGGAAATTGGAGGGGTGGGATTGGGGTCAAGATCTTCCAAATCAATTGTCTAAGACAGTTGTGGCGGTAGTGCCGCAAAAGCTATTGTTATAGTGAACTATAAGACATTTATGTAGCATTTAAGCTGAAACTGTCACAATGTTGTTTGTGGTCCTGCTCCTGTGAGGCAAGGTTTTTTTGTTTTGTTTTGTTTTTGTGTTTTAAACAGATACCCTAGCTCTTATCTTCTACACTCTAGCACTAAACTACTTAAGTGGCCTTTATTGCTATTTATTTATGACCTTTATTTTAAAGCTCATCAGCTGAAGTTCTCCTTTTCATACTTCCTGTGGTGTACTCGCATTCCAACACACAATTTACACACACAAACACACACACTTTAGCTTTTTGACCCAAGATTTTAAGTTTATTTATACAACCTAGAAGGGGCTATAAACCTAGGATGGGGCTACTTAACATGCCTTAGCCCACTCCTAGTCCTAATTCTGCTCTATCATCTAACACTCTCACCTTCTTGGCTTTCCTCTGTTCCTCATATGGAACTTTTACAGGGAAAATGTGTGTTTTGTGTAAGCAGGATGAAAATGAGAGCAGTACATCCAGTTGGAGTGCCTCCGAGAAGAGTGTGCCTAAACCGCGAAGGGTCCAGCAGAGTTCCCCTGACCCTGACTTACCCCCAGGTGAGTGATGTCTCCAGGGCCAAAGTGTTAACTCTTATCAGAGACAAACAACCATCTTGTGTGGGTTCTGTTTACTCACTAGGATTCTTGGTAGCGCTAATCAGGACTTGCATCATCATATATATGTGTGTATGTGTGTATATATATGTATATATATATGTGTGTATATATATATATATATATACACACACACACTATTATACTATATATATATATATATATAATATATATATATATATATATATATATATATATATATATATATATATATATATACACTATACACACATATATCTATATATATATATATATATATATATATATATATATATATAATTTTGGTTTATTTTCTGATCTTTAAAACACTGTATGTTGCAGTGATTTATTTTTAATAACAAATGACAAAAGGACGAACGTATTAATGGACGAACGCTCAAAATCAAAGTTAATTATTTTTAATGCGCGATTATTGCATTTCTGTTTGAGCATTTGTATTAAAAATATCAATATCATTTCATGAAAATCATGATTAAATATTTTAATTGATTTGCAGCCTTAATCATTATATTATATTATATTAATATTATGCCTTCATTATTATTATTGGTATAGCCTTTACCGACCATTTCATAACAAAACAATGCGATCATTTGAATAAACACATTTTCCTGGCTGAGAGAGACCTGCTCTTTACTAACTAGTGTCAACACAAAGACAAATATTTATTTTAAGTGAAGCGATCTGAAGGACAGCGTCTAACTCTTAAGTGTTCATAGCGCCCTATGAAGAGCCATAGAGGAGCTTGTTCAGTAGAGCAGCGAATGGGGTTATTGTGTGCTTAGGGAGGATTTGCTTGCATGGGCCTAAACGAGATGGCATCCCATGTGACTCGGCGAACACACATTCCCTTACTTTGTCCTTATGATTTTAAGAGTGTACAATTCACCTCAAATACGCCAAGAAAGTGAAGCATAAGAAATGTATATATATGTGTTGTGTTCTAATTGATTATGTAAAAGAAAAACAACTGAAGTTATTCTGTTGGGTTTTCCTGTTTCTGCATTGCTGTCTCTAATCCAGGTAGGAAAGAGACTTTAAATATTAATTATTTCAAGGATAGAAGATAGAGATTTAATCCATCAAAGAACATTGACATGATCAGTCTAAGGAAGCAGAATTGGTCAGCACACAGATACCAGCGTAGCAGATTAGAGCAAGATTCAAATTTCCTAAATAAGTTCAGAGTTTGCTTCTGTAAATATTTATTCCCCCAATGAGAGGTTGCTCCTCTTTTACCGACTGAAGAATGCACTGCATCAGTAAATCTTCTGGGGTAATGGGGTGGGACTGGAACTACACCCATCTGATGGACTAGGGGGAGGATCTGCACCTCACATTTCTACCCCCACCATATAAACTCATCAATCAGTATGTTGTTAAAGGTGGTAGTATTAGAATTACTGCACTAAGATTGGGCCGGTCTTACATTACTGGAACAATTAAAATCGTTTTTTAAAGTTGGCATGTTTTTTTACTGTTTTATCAGATTTTCATTAAACAATTTAATAATGTTTAAATGACACCAATAGTGTTTTATAAATCTGTTTCTCTAAAAGGGACCTTGTTGAATATTTAGGGGGTTTGAGTTTAGACAATTGAAGGGAGTTTGCGGTGAAAGATGGGAAAAACACAAGTCTCAGTATTCTGTCGAAACCACACAGCAAAGCCATCAGAGACGGCAGAGAGTGTAATTAATTAATTCATTCATTCATCTTCTACCGCTATATCCGATCTTTCCTCGGGTCACGGGGAGCCTGTGCCTATCTCAGGTGTCTATGGGCATTAAGGCAGGACACACCCTGGATGGAATGCCAACCCATCACAGGTCACACACACACTCACATTCACACCCACATTCATACACTAGGGACAATTTTCCAAGGTGCCAATCAACCTACTGTGCATGTTTTTGGACCGGGAGGAAACCGGAGAACCCGGAGAAAAACCCCCTGAGGCACGGGGAGAACATGCAAACTCCACACACACATGGCCGAGACGGGAATCAAACCCGGACCCTGGCGGTGTGAGGCGAACATGTGCTAACCACTAAGCCACCGTGCCCCGGAGAGTGTAATTCCAGAAGCAGAAACAAATTTAATAGAAAGTAAAGAAATCACCCTCAGTGGAAAACATCAATAAAACCCTCACCCTATTGCAACCCCCTCTCTCTCCCATTCTCTCTCTCTGCCTCTCCTCTCTTCTCCTCTCCAAGAACTCTTTTACCTCCTCTCTACCAAAAATCTAAATAAACGTCTCCCCTCCTTCCGCCTCTCTCTCGCCTTTCTCCTCTCCCTAATCTCTCTCTCTCTCTCTCTCTCCTCTCTCTCCATCTCCTCTCCCTCTCTCTCTCTCTCTCTCTCTCTCTATCTCGGTATATATATATCTATATATGTGTATGTATGCTCTGTGTTGTATGTGTGTGTGTGTATATATATATATATATATATATATATATGTATTATATGTATGTATGTATGTGTATGTATGTATATATATATATATCATATATATATATATATATATATATATATATATATATATATATATATATATATATATATATATATATATATATATATATATATATCGATATATGATGACACACACACCACACGGAGATGAGAGAGAGAGAGAGAGAGAGAGAGAGAGAGAGAGACGAGAGAGAGCGAGAGGAGAGAGAGAGAGAGAGAGAATATACACAGAATGAAAGCTTTTTTTTCCCGGCGCTTTTAAGTAATTTTATAACGACACAGAGCAGTCATGTGATCACTTGAACGTGTTAATCAGTCAACAATATCGGCAGAAGAACTTTAAAAATGCCTCGTGTATTATTTATAACTTATGTATGGGAGAATTTCCTTACCGTAACGCTTCTTCTTACAAATTGAAAGCAAATTATTTGTCTCCTCTTTTTTTTTTTGCTGATCCGATAAAATGGTCCGATCCGTGATTGAAAACCCGTAATGTGATCCGTGTGATCACATTCATTCATTCATTAGTGTCACTGTTGCTCAAGGAATCGTTACAGCCCTAATATACACTATATTTGACACCATTTTCAGAGATGACGGATAATTTGATGTCGCCCCTCGTTTTCATTTTGTTACTTTTTCTCTGCAGGCTATGTACAGAGTCTGATCCGCCGTGTAGTAAATAACTTAAATGTTGTGATCAACAACTTGATTCTGAAGTACGTGGAGGATGACATAGTGCTGTCGGTCAACATCACGTCGGCGGAGTGTTACACCGTAGATGAGCAGTGGGAGCGGGCCTTCATGGACATCGCCCGTAAGTTTTCAAATGTTACCGAGGGTAATTCCATGGAAGTGAGTTCAACTTTGAGTGTTACACCTGTATAAAAGATGTCCGTCTTGCTGCTAGCTATCAGATACGGTGTCCATATTTAAAAAAAAAAAAAAAAAAAAAGAAAAACATGAGACGGTCATGATTTTTGTTTTGCTGATTTCAGCATAATGCCAGTGGAATTTCCTTTTAAATAAGCATAAACATAATGCTAATGATGAGTTATCGATGGTTTTCATTACATTATGGACTGATGAGATTTTCTACGTTATGTTAATTCTTATTTCTCTTCATGTTGCAATACCTTTAAACTTTTCTTCTTCTCTCCGAAGCGCCGAAACTTGTTTTGAGGAAAGTGATCAATTTCGCAGACTGCACAGTGTGCCTGGACAAGCGGAACGCCAGTGGGAAAATCGAGTTTTATCAGGATCCGTTGCTTTACAAGTGCTCCTTCCGAACCCGGCTCCACTTCACTTATCACAACATCAATTGCAAAATTCCAGCCATCATAAAAGTAAGCTGCATCTCTCTTGGATTTCCCCATCATCTTTAAGCCTTCGATTAACCAACACCTGAGCAGTGTAATAATAACGCATCGTCATTAAATGATCACATTTGGGATGTTACTTATTTGTTATTTATCATCTTTTTCTTTATGTTGGGGGGAAAAAGCGCTTTAAAAAAACATTTTTTACTTACTGTAATACCAAATAATTGCAAGACAGTGGTCTGGCTTAACCTCCTTTTGAAACACCTTTGGGAGAGGAAAATTTTTTTTTATTTTATTTGCATATGTGTATATTGTATATATATATATATTATATATATATATATACTATATATATATATATATATATATAAACATTTGTTTTTATGTATTTTTTTTCCAGATGCACACAATGGTTGAGAGTCTGAAGTTGTCTCTGACAGACCAGCAGCTTCCCATGTTTGTGCGTCTGCTGGAACTTGCAGTGGCTCTGTATTATGGGGAGATAACTGTTCAGCAAAATGGAGAGAAAGAAGAGAACAGCTCTACAGCTGAAGTTGTTGTCAACATTTCAGGTTATTATATCCACCAAGAGTCACCTTATAAATCTCCTTTCTGTTCACACTATGTGCTTATAAAGATTACAGTATTCATATCATGCTAATACTCTGCACGCCATATTTAAACCATGTGCCTGACGGATATGTGGAGGGACGGATAGAACAGTGCATATAGTGCACTACCTGCTCCCTGCTTATACTCCATTCTTCTTGTTGCCTCTGCAGTTCACCGCACACCGGGCTGATGATTTTTCATGTAGCAATGCAGTACATTAAAATGTGCACAAAGCTCATAATGTAGGCTGTAGGATTAAGACACTTAAAAGGAAAGGAAAAGGTTAAACACTGACTACTGGAGCACTAGAGAAATATTTTTATATGAATGATTGCAATTTTCCTTGGGCTTCCTCAGTTCGAACATGGGCGGGTTAATGTGATGAATATTAGCGCTAATATCACATGATGCGTGATCACACATTAGCAGAATGGAGACAACAAGAAATTACACGGGTGTGGAAGGAGACATAATGAGAGATATTTTTATTATTTAAAAGTAAATTTAAACATATGAAGATTAAAAATCAAAGATTTTTGGGGGGAGGGGTGTATCTCAGTGGTTTAAGGCGATGGGCTACTGATCAGAAGGTCAGAGGTTTGAGCCCCAGTATCGCCGAGCTGACGCCCATGGCTCCTTGAGCAAGGCCCTTAACCCTCTGGGCTCCAGGAGTGTCATATCATGGCTGACCCTACACTCTGACCATCTTCCAAAAAAAACACACGCTGGGATATACGAAGAAAAGTGGTTCTATTATTCTGTTTTTCTTGCGCCGCTCTTCTTCCCCCATCTCACCACATTCCCCTGGTCTGTTTGGTCTCTCTCCCTCAGCAGGGGTGGCGAACGAGGGAATGGATCCGAATACATCAGGCCAGTTTTCAACTCCAGATCAATTCATTCCAAATGACAATGAGGATCAGGGCTGGGTCTCGTGGGCCTGGTCCTTTGTCCCAGCCATCATCAACACTGAGGATGAGGAGGGTTATGCTGAGATGGAAGACAACGGGAATCCAAGCCCACTACAGTCGGCTATGAGGGAACCCATAGTTTCTATTGGGTTCTACTGTACAAAAGCCTCAGTTACATTCAAGGTGTGAAACGAGCTCTTTGCTTTTATTTCAGAGTGTAATGAGTAAAACCAGTAATGATTGGTTTATTCATACATTCATACTGCTGCATCCGGTCTATGGTTGCATGGTGTTCTGATCTTTATATACTGTGTGTGTTTTGTTTTTTATTTAATTATTATTTATTTATTTTTATTAAGCCACATAGAACAAGGTAAATAATTACTGAGGTGTACTGAGGTGGTGTACAGTTATGGTGTATAGGTGTTATTATTAAATTGTACACAAAACAGGCTGGGAGTTGCGTGAGGGAACGATTTTGTCTATCCAAGAGTTTGTCATCCAGTTGTTTTGAATGATCTTTTTTTTTGTAAACTGTATGGAATTATCGTTGCGGTAGCACAGCGGCAGTGGCCTGAATCCAAATGCAAAGGGAAAAAATGCTTTTCGTTTAGGCCACCCTTAGGTGTAATTTGGAAATGTAATCAACTATATTGAAGTCAACAATAACTAGAAAACATATTTTGTGTCTCTCTTTGTCCTGGAGGAAGAGTATTTGAAGTGTCCTTGTTAACCCGGTGATCATACTCTAAATGTTAACTGATGGGTATTCCTTCTTCTTCTGTGATTCTGTAGCTGACAGAGAGCAGCTCCGAGAGCAGTTACTACAGCCCTCAGAAAGTGAAGTCACAAGAGATTCTGTGTGTGGAACAGGAAGGTATCACTGTTGAGGTAAAAGACAAATCCATAACAAAATCATAATACATCATTTAGATTCCTGAATTAACGCCACACTAATGCAGCGGTACAAAACTCATCTGTTCATTTTGTGAATGAGCCCTGTGTTACGTCCAAACTGATTACCCTGTATAGTGTGTATAATCATTTTCATTCCTGTTTTAATTCATTTTCAAATGTTTTTAATGTTGATTCTTACTTTTTTTTAAGTAACCATTATTTTATTATTTTATGGAAAGCACTTTGAATTACGAATGTGTATGAAATGTGCTATATAAATAAAATTGAATTGCCTTGCCTAATGCTGAAATGATGTATTCTTATTTTTCTACATTAAAACTTTGAGACCTTATACAAATCTGTGCCTTCTACTCCTACTCTCTTTTAGGCTCTGATGATGGGAGAGCAGTTTTTTGACTGTCAGATCGGGATGGTGGGCTGCAAGGCTTTATGTCTGAAAGGATTTATGGGAGTGTGGGACTTTGAGAACAAGACTGGCAGCAAAGAAGAGGTAATGCGCACTACATTTGTTTTATATTACATGCATTTAATTCTTCACAGTTTTATTGACTATCTCTGTGTGTGTGTGTGTGTGTGTGTGCGCAATTTGAATGGTTGGCTTGTGGTTGTACCCCTCTACAGGACGCTGTGTTTTTCCACTGTGGAGAGAATCTACATTCTAAAGGAATGACCTACTTGACCAATTCGCTCTTTGACAGCCGTAGCCCCGAAAACAACGATGCCCGCGCTGAATTCATACTCGATACCAACCTACACAAGGTATCACTTCGCTTTCGTTGTGTTGCTTGTCGATGCTGTCGATTTTTCCTTTTCATATTTCCCCTGTTGTCCTGTTTAAAAATACATCCAGATTGCAGCTGTGCATCGTGCTGATGTCAGAGTGTCTGTTTATTAGGAATAGTGCACACAGAGCCACATGGTATTAGATGGCATCTAATGTTTTATACGAGACCTTTTTATGAGTGTGTGTAATTGCATCTTTTAGTAAGATGTCTCTCTCTCACACACAATGATGAGTCCTCCCTTGGAAGTGTGAGGTGCTGATGTTCATTCCAGCTGTTTTATGCTCAGCAGCCGAATATCAGCGTGCCTTGGAGGTCTGCTTCAGGGCTGTGCCAAGAGAATAACGTCATCTGCAAAATAATATGGATGCTACCTCAAGCCCCATACTAAATGTCTCTACATGTTAAAATAAAATATTACATAAATAATGTTTTTTTGCGTTATAGTCCAGCTAGTGAACTGTGAAGTGTTTTTACTCCTCCTGCATTGTCTACTTAAAGCATTCTTATTTTGATCATGCCAAGTGTGGCTTCCTGTTTTGTGTTTCTGTGTAATCTGAATGAAACTGTGGTTTTATGGTAGGAAACCTACACTGAAGAAGCAGGACTACAGCGTTTTGGCGCCTTCTATCTAGATTATATCTACACAATGGAAAACGAGAGTGGAAACGGTACTGTCCCACACACTCGTCTGGCGTTGACTCATCCCTTCTTTTTTTATTTTTATTTTAATTTGATCTTGTCATGGTGAAAATGTCAGTAAGAATCACTTATTCCACACATTTACAGATATGTAATTGGAAATACTGAATTATATTCTCCACTGTAATCTCTCCATCTCTGAATATCTTTATCATAGGCAGTATGATAGTATTGATAGTATATGATACTATTAACAGTACAATGTATGAATTCTAAAGCTTGAAATAGACTTGTTGGTAGATACATTTAGAAAACCACCTGAATAAGGGATTATATTTTAATATACTACGAATGATTTACGATAATCTCAGTAAATGTAATGTTTGTTTGCCTTTATTGATATACTCGGCAGCTAGGCATCTTTTTTTACATTTATTATATATATTTCTTTAGATTTCTTGAGATAATTATATAAATGTCAAGCAAACATGATGTCAGTGTTATGGTAATTACAAAATGTGCATGCACTTCCCAGTCTCTTGCTCTTCCAGTGTAATTGGGATGGAACACATTTTTTTCCCTAGGAATGTTGATGTAGGATGATGCGTGGCTTGTCCCACGCCCGACTCTGTGACTTTTGCAATTTTGTAAAAAGTGAAACCCAAAACGCGGCTGTGCTCTGTACTGACTTCATTTCTCAGTTACGCCTATGCCAAAAGGCGAGAAGCAGGCAAAAAGGCCCCTAATCTACTAAATCCCGGCTAACTTTCTTTAGCCGGCCTCGGCGAGTCTCAAGGAATGGGCATATGTTTGATATTAGCACTAATCTGGCTTGGATCAGCGGGAAGAGGAAGTGCAGTTTTATTCTCTGCAGTTTTATTCTCAAGTTGTAATTTGAACCCTTTAACTCCACATTTTAGTCCCAACTCATGTCTCATGACCTCAACTACTTGCTTCATTATAGATAGAGCAACAGGTGGAATTTGAACTATAGCCACAGCTTGTAATAAAGAGCAGCTCTGTAAAAAAAAAAAAAAAAAAAAAAAAAAAAAAAAAAAAAAAAAAAAAAGGACATGAGGGAATAAAGAACTGAATGAAAACACAGACCAGAGGAGTGCTGCTATATTGGTCTGACAATATTGGTCTGACAATATAGTTGTAATTATTTATTGTATGATAAAGCTATGTTATTTATAATCATGTCCTTTATTTTGGGTTAAAATACATTTGTCATCCATGACCTTGAAAAAAGAACTAAAGATGTAGATGGTTATTTACCTTCTCAGATTAGGTAATGTATATGGAAAAGCATCATTATTTGAAAACATCCCAAAGTACATTGTAGAAAAGATAAAGCTTCACATGTCTTAAACATGATAATATTTGTTCAGTTATTTGTGTGACTGTTTTAACAGTTATAAAGCAGCGAGGAGGATGAACAATCCCACGGATCACAGTTTTTATATGTTGTACAGTCTAGTTACTTTGTGTGTTTTTACTTTTTGAGGTTGAGTGCCACATTGCTAACGAAAAAAAAAAATTCAGGCCGCTTTGGTTTTATGTTTGTGATCAGAAATGTTCATCTCAATTTCCTGATCTTTAGATCTACAGTAAATGTTTGAAATAGTTCGTCTCCGACCCCCTGGGCCACGGAGCGGCACCGGGCAACACAGAGAAAATACATAACTTTCATTTTATTTATTATCTGATTCTGAGCAATGTTTTATTTTGGAAAATGAATGCATTTTCTCCGCCACATCTGTCTATGACTCACTCTTGCCTCGGTCACATGTCTTACCTCCATGCGCTACCTTCTTAAAGGGACTGCTACGGCCGCTAAAACATAATACATTACCGCTATATAGAAACCCCCAAGCTAGCAATACAAACAAAAAACAAACATCTTTGGAAAGTTTCTTTGCGCAGGATAAAATAGGCAGTGAGGAGACGGACTAAGAACACAACGACTTCAAAGAAACACAAATTTGCATTTAACAGACAATACCAGGAGTCCTACACGAAATATGGATTTATTGTGACCGGTCGTTCCCACGCACCAAACCCCGCTCTGTATAATATGCTGTTTGAAAAGCTGCTTCGCCACTTGGAGACAAATCGTTCTGCATTAAAATACCAGTTTTTATGCCGGCCGCATCATTTTATTTTGTTGTATTTATCCTCCACACCTTAAAGGCCCTGAAAATATCGTCTGACATTAAAGCGGTCCGTAGTGCAAAAAAAGGTTGGGGACCGCTGTTTTAAATAACACGGCCCCGAGGCACAGTTTGGTTACACACACACTTATTTCAGGTGATCACATTTTTGACAAATGTGTTGTTTTGCCCAGATACATTAAATATGTAACAAGGTGAAATATGGCCAAGGTGAAAGATTTGCCGTTATCTGAAGGTTCCAACCTTTAAAGAGTCGCTCTACTGTACCTCTGTATCTACTACATTTATTTCCATTCGTGAATGTAAGTAAATGTTAAGAAATTTTTTTTTCCAAATTATTTTTGTCAGGAGAAGAAAAATATGTAGATTAGAGATGCATAGCACAAATGCTGTCATAATGCTGAGACAAAATGATATCCAGTGGTCTGACTAAAGTTGATCAAAATAAAAGGTGCCACCAATGGACAGGTTTTCTTAGGGCAGAAAAAAATACCACCAAAATGCAACAAAATGGGTCAGTAACTTATTTCTATAATCTCAGTCAGATCTCTGTGTTACTGAATAGGAGCTTCGGCGATAAAATATCCTTAAGTAAATCTACTAGACTAATATAAAAAAAAAAATCTGACAAATAATTTCCTGTGCACTTCACATCACAGTTTTGTGTTGTTATTTTTTCATGATTTTGCTGTTTTTTTCCATGGCTACGTCTAACCCCTCTGACCTTGTGTGCATGCATTCAGTAGGACAGCAGGATTATTCTCTGATGGGTAAGACGGACTCTGTTCAGCCGGTTCAGGAAACGTCAATAAAACGACTGGTGATTGGCCCGCTGGATCTGCTGCTTCATAGCAGTGCAGTCCATCGCATCTTGAAGATGGTCGCCTGCGCAATGGACCACGAGTATGAGCCGTACTACACACAAAAACCAGGTGACTGTTACGCAGCCTAAGAGAACTCTTATAGACACACCAGTTGTTTGTGTTTCTCAATCCTTCCATTTTTCTTTCTCTTTATGTTTCCTCGGGCGGATAGATGGAGTTGAGGAGAACAAGGAGGTTCCGCTAGTGAACGAGAAAGAATTGGAAGAATTTATCCCAACACGGTTGACGTGTGTAACACTACTGAAGGCTTCTGTTACTATTACCATGGCTGAATTCAACCTGTTACATATCCTACTTCCTGCTGTGATGGGGCAGAAGGTTCAAGTCAAGCACACACACAAGCAAAAACTGTGCCCACATTGCAGCCAACTACATATATTCTTATATTTTATGCTTTGTTTTTTATTTTTTTATTTTTTCGGACAGACTTTGGCTGGGCAGTTGACAACCACACAGTTCCATCCAGTGAGACCTCTGCCTGCAGTTCGAATGCAGGTAGAGAGGGTGAATTTGGAGCATTCGGTACCGATGTATGGCACGGAGCTCATCCGCACCGTCAGCAACCTCAGCCTGCCTTCAGACAACCTACTGCACCACTGCTACACACACTGCTGTCTGAAGGTAGCTGTTTTTTTAAAATATATATTATATTATATGTATGTGTTTGTGTGTTTCACATGGCCAACAAATCATTAATGTTTTTTCTATTGGTTTTATGAAGTATTCTTATGTTTTGAGATAAATTAATTGTGAGCCAGAATCATCACAATTAAAAGAACCTAAGGCTCTTAAACTACATCAGTTGGTGTGCATTGAATTTTTTTTCACAATTTGAGTTGAATTATTCAAATAAATGATCTTTTCCATGATATTCTAATTTATTGAGATGCAGATGTGTGTATATTCAACTGCATTTTATTTATATAGCACTTTATATAAAGCATTTGTTTATTTTTAAATCGATTTCTTTGGTTGACATCTATGTATTGCAAAAGTTTGAAGTAAAGAAAAAAGACTGTTTGTGGGAAACGCAATCTCAGTCGAAGTGAGTCACTATTTGGACATAGTGTTTCATCAGGTGGCAGAAATACTTGTGCATCTTGAACAAGTGAGAGTCTATTCACCCAAACCCGGAGCCCAGACATGTGAAGCATATTGTTGTTATGTGGAGAGATTGACCAGATGTTGTCAGATCTTCCTCAATGTTTTCGTGTCCTTTTGTTTATTTTCTGGGACATCTTTTTTTGCCAATGCCACTGTGACGCCCACTTCTGTATATGTACCATAAAATATCAAGAAAGTCATCTGGTTTGGAAATTATATTTAGGCCTCCCCTTGGCACCAGTGGGATTCTCTACTTTCTTTTTGTATTTCTTTTTATAATTATATTTTTTATATTATTATTTAATTTGATTGCCATATCATGTTAAATCTGAGAAAAAGAGAGCTTACATAATGAATCCATTCTTTATGCACCCCCCCCTGCACATTGATTTGGCTACACCTTGTTTATACTATTTACATCTTAATTATAACTTTATAACTTTATTATTATAATTATTATTATAAAACATTATAATGATTTGTTTTCTGTTTGATAGATGTGTTTGATACAGTTGAGATTTATTTAAAAAATTGTAATATAACTATAGAAAGCCAAAAATTTATATATATATATATATATATATATATATATATATAGATAGAAATATAAATAATATAAAATAAATAAATAACAATAAAAATACATATAAATACATATACATACACACCCACACACACATATACATATATATATATATATATATATATATATACATATATATATATATATATATATATATATATATATATATATATATATATATGTGTGTGTGTGTGTGTGTGTATATATGTATGTATATGTATATATGTGTGTGTGTGTGTGTGTATGTATTTTTTGGCTTTCCATAGTTAGAATATATATTTTTTTTAGTAAATCTTGAGATGTTACTTTTAAATCTTGAGTTCTCTTGTAAGTGTTACTTTATTCCAATTATGGATTAACAAACTGTCTTTCTTTCCCCTTTCCCTCTCTCACTCTCTCTTCCTCTGTAGGTATTTGAGTTGCAGGTTGGATTGACTCTGCTGGATATCGAAGGCACACCTCCACTGCTACCCATAATTCCATGCTTTAGCACTGCACTTTATGGGAAGATACTTCAGTTTCCCATGCGCTGGTAAGAGAACACACGTGCGGCAGGATTATATTCCAGACACAATCTCACACACGCACTGTGATATGTCTCTTAACAGATTTTTATATGAGGAAAGAGAGAGTCGTAGACGGACGGCAGTAAGTCAGTGTGATAAGTGTAATTCCTATGAGAGTGAGAATTCAACATTTTAGAACTACGGGACGTTTTTTTTACACACACAAATCATCTCTCTTGTGTTGCGTTTGTGAAAGGGCTGTGTAAACCTCTAATTTCAGAGATGATTTCACCCTATTATTTTGACACAGTGTGTCTGGTGTCTGCATATGTTTTCAACTAAAGCTCTGCTGGGATCGACACATCAGACCGGCACTGAAAACATTTTCTGTGTCTCTTTTTCTGAGCGTTCCTGCATCATTAGAATACTTTTCCTCACATTTGCTCACATCCTCGCATTTTTCCTGATAATTCAATTCATTTTTATTTGTATTGCACTTTTAACAATGGGCATTGTCTCAAAGCAGCTTTGCACAGGTAATGTGAAAGGTAAAGCCTCTTAAACTACTTCATTTGATGTGCATTGTATACACAAATAATTCAATACACAAATTTCACAATTTGAGTTGAATTATTAAAGTCCTGTGTAAATCTCTAATCTCAGAGATGATTTCACCCAATTATTTTGGCTCAGTGGTCAGTGTCACAAGTGGTCAGCTTTACACCGGTAATGTCCTATGAGCTTTAATGGAGCCTCTTAGACTGTTTATGGTTGGCATTGCAATGACTAGGAAAATGTATAATTTTTTTGCAGTGTTTTGAGTGTATTTATGTGGATTTCTATGCTCTAGGATTGTAACAGTAGTCAAAGCCTATGTTGGATGTGAAACATCTCTCATCTTCTAGTTTGTAAATTCAGTACAGTAAAGCCTCGAGTGTAGCAGTGTATGAGTAATTCAGTTTGCGAGCCGGAATTCCTAAAAAAAAATTAGCATCGGCTTAATTTAGGGTTCTGAGTGATGGGTATTTTGCGGGCTGAAATCTGAGGGAAGGTTCTCACGAGACGCCCATCAATGCTGTGCCGCTCAGTCATGCAATCATGCAATTACAGTTGTCTCTTACACTGTCTTTGTTTTGTTAGTATTCATTAATGAACAAGATCGCATACACTGTACTGAACACACTTTATTGTAGTGCATTTATGTGTATTACATTCTTACAGTGCTGTATTATTAATTAGTGCAGAAATACTGAACATTAAGTACACCATTAATTACTCTTTTGAAAGGTAAAGTACCCAAAAAGAATGTTTTCCTCTTAAGGCACAATTATTAAATGCTATTGTTAAATAATCTTAGTGCACATTAGTATTTTTTTTTTTTTTTTTTTTTTTAAATAATATTTTTTCTGGAACGGATTATCCGAATTTACATTATTTCTTATGGGGAAAATGGGTTTCAGTATACAAGCTTTTAGGATAACGAGCTACGTCATGGAATGAATTAAACTCTTAAACTCGTATGCTGAGGTTCCACTGTACACTCAAAGGACTCTCACAGTCCGGAATCATTCCAGCCCCCCCTCTCTCTCCTCTTCCCTAAAAAAGCCCATGTGTGTGTATTGTTATACTAGAGATGCCTGTTTGAATCATATTGAGAGTATCATATTGAGATATATATATATATATATATATATATATATATATATATATACACACACAATTAAATTTTTATTATAAATGTGTGCATTGCTCTTGAAATCCACACTCGCACCTGGGTGCACAGACAGTTTTAATAACACAAGGCGCTTTCCATAAGGTGGTACAAATTAGTTTTAGATGTAATTATGGTTGGATCAAATTAAAAACTTTTCGCATGAATCTGCTACAGTCAAGTACATTTGATCAGAATTAGGTATTAATAATCATCTTTATTTTGAAATCGTTTCATGTACTTTAAAAACAAGGTATTGTATCGTAGCATTAAAAGTGAACAGAGTCCGTCCCCCCCATTCTTTTTCCTTATAATGTTCAGACTGTGCGTTGGAGCTTAGCAGAAATGCTAAAATCTCGAAATATGCAGCTAACTACTAATTCTCACTCAAGGTCTGCTCTCCGAGATGCTTTTCTGCAATTTTTTTTTGTGTTAGAGCAGCCTTCATGGTAGCATGAACCAGTCCACAATATGGCTCTATCAGCTCTCCCGAGGTGAAGGGCAAACACACTCCCATAACCAGAAACACATGAGCACTAAATAGTGTGAAACAGAGAAGAAACCAGGAATCTATCCAGCGAAATACCAACATAATACGTTATGTTTACATAATAACGTTGGTCCTGAAAAATCCCTACATTTGAGAATGCGACATTAACTAATGGAATTGATTGAACATTCTTTGAATCTTATTCTTTTTAATCAGTAACTGCATTTTCACATCCTCTATGGATTCTGCTGTCAAGTTCAAAAAGTTGCATATTTATTTCAAATACCAAGGTGTTAATGACAGTTCAGCAATTTAGCAATTTTAATGTAAAAGATATTTACAATGTGTGTGTGTGTGTGTTTTTTTTTTTGTAAATAATAATAATAGTTCTACTTGCAGATGAAATTTAAACGGTCTTTTATTTTTATCTTACTTACTATAATGTCACTTACTGTATATTACCAGGGGCACGGTGGTTTAGTGGTTAGCACGTTTGGGTCCAGGTTCACAGGGTCTGGGTTCGATTCCTGCCTCGGCCATGTGTGTGTGGAGTTTGCATGTTCTCTCCGTGCCTCAGGGGTTTTTCTCCGGGTTCTCCGGTCCAAAAACATGCACGGTAGGTTGATTTGGCAACTTGGAAAATTGTCCCTAGTGTATGAATGTGTGTGTGTGTGTGTATGCCCTGTGATGGGTTGGCATTCCATACAGGGTGTATCCTGCGTTAATACCAATAGACGCCTGAGATAGGCACCTCCCCGTGACCCGAGGGAAGATCGGATATAGCGGTAGAAGATGAATGAATGAATGTATATTATCATAAATGCATTGAAAGGATTCTCTCTATACTTTGGCTTTTTCTAGTAATCACAATGTAGGAATAAAAAGACTACATGGACACGTCCTGCAACAGCTTTGTGTCTCCTTGTTCAATTAAAGGGAAGATGTTATTTTCTATATTATTGGCTGCCTCCACCTTTGGAGATCTATAGATCTATATATGAACAAGAATGACCGTTACTACCAATCATGTGCTGAGATTACGGCTGTCAGTCGTTTTGATTATTTCACTGCGATTAGTTGCATGGTCGTCACGAGTTAACTCATGATTAATCACACATTTATTTATTTTTTAAATGCAGCTTAAATTAATTATTTTCAGATGTTTCATTTACTAATCAATGTGGTCATGGACAAATCTGGATGTTTCATGCAAGAATGAAAAAAAATTCTTGTTATTAGTGAATAAAAAAGACGTCGCTATGGTGTTTAAAAATCACGCAAATCAACAGGACACTAAACTGAGCTTTGGCTGTGTTTCCACATGGGCGATTTTGGTGCTTTATTTTTAAGACGTGGTTCATCGTTTTAAATTTTATTGATTAAAAATGTTTTTGCAGTGTAGGTTATTTCTTTTATTTTTATGCTAGTAAAGAATTTTCCAACAAATCCGAAAATCAATTTCCAATAGAAATGTATTCATGTATTAATTGGATTAAATTTATTAATCCAATAGATAATGAATTGACAGTACATTAATAGCATTTTTGCCGTTAAAATGCAATAGCGTTAAATCGTTATTCATGCCTTCATTTGGACAGCTATATTTTAAATTCATTTCCTACATCTCTTTTGTTTGTTTGTTTGTTTTGTTTGTTTCAGGCCGAAGAGGTCCTCGGTGTCCGTAACGGAGTATCTGTTTGAGCTACCTAAATTCACAGTGCAGGCTACTCACGCTCAGATGTTGCTGCTTCACTGTTTGTGGCAGAGTTGGACGCACAGTACAGAAAGTGGGGTTGGACCCTCCGTTAGCGACTCACTCATCACTGAGATCTTCAGAACACAAGGTACGAGTGCACACGTCCCCCCCCCCCCCTCCCATTACACCACATTCACACTGTGAAATCCTAGACTTCATGATACCATTATTAATCTGAAATGTGTAGAAAAATGTTTTGAAAGCACATTGATTAGCGGTGCTTGCTAATCAGGATTGAATGGATTCTGTAGCAATAAATCAGTGTCATGTTTTTTTTCATTCGGATTTTATTAGTCCATGAACATCCGATCACAGTACGCCATTAAAATGTCATAATAATAAACACAATATAGATGTTTGTAAACCTGAATGTAATGAAATTAGGATCCTTTGAAAGGGGAGACGCTCCAATATAAAGTTAGGACACGTGTGTATCTATAGGTACGACATGGTTGATATCAGAACACCTAAATAACCTCGTACACAAAATGTGTCCTAGTGCAAGCCGGGCTACAGGTCGCTTAAATAAATATATGAAAATATAAGACTGGATTTGAAAGACATATTGCGGGCGGGAAGTATTTGATCCCTTGCTACATTTGTACATTTCCCCACTGAGAAAGAAATGATCGGTATATAATATTATTGGTATTATTAGTGAAAGACAGAATAACAGCTACCTGTGCCTAGGGGACCCCATCCATCTCACCTAATGGATCATGAGAGTGGTGAGGAATCAGCCCAGAATTACCTGAGATGATCTTGTTATTGATCTCAAGTCAGCTGGGACCACATTCACCAATAGCACAGTTTGTAACACACTGCACCATGTGTGCAGTGCCGGCAAGGTTTTTGTGATGAGACCAAAATCGAGCTTTAACCCCCCCTCCCCCCACCACCCCGTCAAACATGGAGGTGGAAGCATTGTTTTGTTTTCTGCTAAGGGAACACAACAGGGCATTGAAAATAGGTCATGGATGGGTATTCCATCATGACACTTACTTTAAACACATGGCCAAGGCAAAAAAAGAGTGTCTCAACAAGAAGCACATTAAGGTCCTGGAGTGACGTAGGCAGTCCCCATAAAAACCCATAAAACAAATCTGTGGAGGGAGATGAAGGTTTGAGTTTCCAAACAATCCAATCAAATAACAAGGAGAGACCTTAATGACTTTTAATGATCTGCAAAGAAAAGCGCAACAAAAGCTTCCCTAAGAGGTTTACAAACCTGGTGGCCAACTACAAGAAATGTCTGACCTCCGACCTCAACAAGGGTTTTGCCGCCAAGTTCTAAGTCATGTTTTGCGAATACTTCTTTCCCATCATTTAATTGCATTTTACTAGGATTTTTTGTTATTCTGTTACCATTCAAATAAACCTAACATTAATATTATACACTGATCTTTTCTTTATTAGTAGGCAAACACACAATATAGCATGATTTCTCCCACTGTAGGTGCTGCAACAGTATGGATTATATATATTGGGATACATTTCAGATATGCGCCCCTTTTTGTGCAATATTGTCTCAGCAAAACCAGTATTTGTCAAATACTTAAATAACTATGAAACAGCCATCATGGTTTTCAGATTGTGGCCGAACATGTGGATGTTCCAGAATGGTTTTATTCTATACGTCCACAGTGGACACGTACAGTAGGTTCTTCATTTGTTGAAATTCATAATTATTCTCACTCATGTATTCATTTATTAAATCATGGACAGTATCACAGTGTAGTATTCTTGTCTCCAGAAAAGCTGCTTGCATTTTTGTGCTGGTACAGATTTTTAAGAATAAGGAACCCTGAAGATAATAGGAAAGAGCACTACAGATGCAGTATTTGTTATGAGGATGTTGGTGGAGAAATTTAAAGAACTTTGTGGATCCAGAGAAAGTGTACAACAGGGTTCCGAGAAAGGAGTTGTGTTATTGTATGAGGGAGTCAGGTGTAGCAGAGCAATAGGTGACGGGGGTTCAGGTCACGTATGAGGACCGCATGACAGCATTGAAGTGTGCAGTAGGAAGGACAGACTGGTTCAAGGTGGAGGTTGGATTGCATCAAGGATCGGCTCTGAGCCCTTTCCTGTTTGCAGTGGTGAAGGACAGGTTGACAGACTAGGTCAGACAACGGTGTTTGCGGTGGAGAGTCGGAGGTACGCTCTGGAGAGAATGAGTAAGAAAGAGTGTGAGTGTGTGTGTGTGTGTGTGTGTGTGTGTGTGTGTGTGTGTGTGTGTGTGTGTGTGACAACAGGTGGTGAAGGTGGGTGAATTTTAGTACCAGTCAATAGTGCAAAGTAATGGAGAGTATGTTGGAGAAGTGAATAAAAGAGTGCAGGCAGGGTGGAGTGGGTGAAGAAGAGTGGCAGCAGGGGAAGAACCAGCCCTATATTATATGATACTAAGAAGTAAAGCTGGTTAGAATAAATTGCACAATGCTTTATAACTATTAGCTGGTGTTTGTCGTGTTAGGCCTCAGACTCGCACTCGTTTGGGCCGACAGTTATGAAGAGATTCCACTGAAGTGCTTCCAAGCTCCTGTGACATTGTCCATATGCCAGACCTCCCTAGACGTAAGCCTTTATATGGATGTTAAACACTTCCAGCTTTATAACTCTCCTATATTTCCTCAGTACTGGAGGTGTTTCATATTATTGCATAGTTCAAGGTCCAAGGTTCATGGCTTTTTTATTGTCAATGCTGCCATATGTGCAAACATACAGAGGAATTGAAATGTGTGTTTACATAAAAATTAAATATAGAAAGTTTGCATGGGAATAAAACAGGCTATGTATGTATGTATGTATGTATGTATGTATGTATGTAGTCTTAAATCTTGTATCTGAATGTCTATACATCTTAATACAAAATTTAACCAGTGAATTGTTAAAATATGGATATATGTCCATATATATATATATATATATATATATAGATATATATATATATATATATATATATATATATATATATATATATATATATATACACACACACACACACACACTATACATATATATATATATATATATATATATATATATATATATATATATATATATATATAAACATTTGTAAATTGCAGCATATACATTTAAAAATATGTATAAATAGAGGTATTTGTGATAGCTGTGAAATTGTAAGCTGTGCACCAGTACCAGATTTAAAGAATTGATGATCTGTAGATTTTAAAGTTTGGGTGTAGGTGGGAGAGGGGAGAGGTAATGGACCGAGTTCAGATTCCTGACAGCCTGATGGATGAAGCTGTGTGAAAGACTTGTGGAGCGAGCCTGCAGCTACCTCGTCCCTCAAGGCAGGATGCTGAAGTGAAGGTTTGATGGATGTGAATCATCAGTTGCGATCAGTTTGAGTGAAGGCAGAGAGAGACACACGGATGATCATGCTGGCTGCATTCACTATTCATTGCAGACTCTTCCTAGAGGATGCAATGTTTCCTCCATTACCACACAGTGATGCAGCTGGTGATGATGCTTTCAATGGTTCCCCGGTCGAAGGAGCATATGATGGGAGGTGGGACTTGCACTTTGTGGAATTTGTGGAGAAAGAGAGACAGGTCTTGGCCAGTGATGTGGTGTTTGTCATCCAGTAGAGGTCTTCCTAGAGATATGTATCCCATAGAACTTGGTTCTTTTCACCGTCTCCACTGTAGCACCGTTGATGGTTAGCGGGGGTGCTGAGGAGGTGCTCTTCTGAAGTTGATGAAGTTTCTTTGGTCTTCTCCACGTTCAGAAAGAGATAATTTGTCTTTACACCACCTGGCTCACCTCGATCCTCGTTCCTCATTGTTGTTGTTGATTAGGCCCACTATGGACGTGACATCTTCTAACTTGATTTGGTTGGTTCAGAATAATGGGTCAACAGGATGAAGAGGAGTGGGCTGAGCACACATCCCTGTGGCACCCCTGTGCGTAGCGTGGTGGTCTTGGATGTCTTTCAGGCAACCCGTACATTATGTGGAAAAAAGTCCAGCACCCAGTTACAGGCGGTGGAGTTGAGTCCCAGGTGTCGCTGCTGGGGGATGAGTGTGTTAAATGCTGAACTAAAAACAGCATTCATACATAGGAGTCTTTGGAGTCCAGGTGTGTAAGGGCTGGATGGAGAGTGGCTGAGAGCATCCTCACTGGACCTTTTGGTTCTGTACGTGAACTGGGAGAGAGGAAGGATGGATTTGATGTGTTGCTTGTCCAGTTGCTCAAAGCACTTTATAATGAAGAGGGTCAGCGCAATGGGCCCGTAGTCGTTGCGGATGGATGAGTGCTGCTTCTTTGGGACTGAAATTTTTTGTGGTAGTTTTGGGGACATTTGGGGACGGTTTGACTCGGCGAGATGTTGAAGATGCTAGTTAGTACATCTAGAGCTCGATTTTGGATACGGTGGAAAAATGTGTTTGCTATTTTGACCTGTTTTTAGCCGGTGTTTTGAGGCTGTCTCGGCCATGTTTATCCCCCAGCACCACACACACGTCTTCCCATTCAACCACGTGATTCTGTTTGAGGTGCTGGAATAAATTTTTCAGTGGGCGTTGGATTGTTGTACGTCTGACGGTTTGCCTTTGATTGATGAAACCACACCCCTCGTGGAAACTAGCTTGTTGGATTCGTCAGAGCGCGCTGCCATGTTGTGTTTGTGTGTGTGTAGTTTTCCAACATGGACATAAACCATAAGCTTAATCGATAATGATGTAATAAAGTACATCCTTGAGTCTTTTAGCACAATACTATAGAACCCCACCAGGGATGTAGTTTGGTCCAGCTGCCTTGCGTTGGGTTGATCCTCAGGAGGGTCTTTTCCACGATAACTGGGGTCAGATACACAGCCTACTCATGTGGGGATTGATGGGATCTGCTGTGTGTTCCGGGTCTCAAATCGGCCAAAGAAATCATTGAGACTGTTGAGCAGAAGAATGCCACTTTCCCAGGTCCGTGGTAGGGGCTTGTAGTTTGTGAGAGTTTGGATGACTTTCCAGAGACTCTGCATTGTGGCATTGCTTCTCTGATTCCAGGCGACAAGTTGGCTCTTGCTGTTGCGGAACTCTTGCTGTTGCGGGACCTGCAGTGTCATCGAGTCCTTGTGCGCTTCTCCTGTCAGCCCTTTTTTTCTGTTTAACCCGAATAGTGACAGTTTTGTTGTGTGTGTGATGTCATCATAGTAATTAATAATGCCATCATCATCATCATCATAAACTCTACCAGCGATGAACAGTGTTTGCAAACAGCGACAGCATTTTGGCACCAAACATCGCTGATATAAACACACATACCCACAACGCGAGTCTTACCTCCTGCAGCACATGCTCGGTCAAGACGGGGAACATGTTAGCTAGCTGCTAGGCCTAGCTCGTTTGCCTTGTTTCTGCTTCCTATCTCGGCGTCGTGGCGTCTCCTCTCAGGGTGGGGTGCACCATCTTTTAAACTTAAACATTTAAACTTATTCGAGTTAATTGATTTGTATTTTTGGCATTTGCTGTATTTCAGTGTTATAAATATTACATCTGTAACTGTTAGTGTTGTCACGATACTGGAATTTCTAACTTCAATATGACACCATAAAAAATATTGATATTCGATACCATAAATAATGATTTTTTATTTGAAGACAAATTACACAATTTGAGTCAATTTTTTTGAATGATTGATTGAAAGTTAAATTGACATTTGACCCCATTTAAATATTTACTTCTAAGATTTCTCTGATTATATTAACTTGAAGACGGTGAAAAAAATAATATCAGCCATGTTACAATATAATCCGCTCTGTTTCACTCACTATATTCAGTCACAGCAGAAGCTTAAATCGCCAATGAAGAAACTTAACACCGCCAACTAGTGCTTCGGAAGACTTACTGCAGAAGTATTGTGGTGTTATTAGCGGCTTTTTGTTAGCAATGCTCTGTAGCTACACTCGCATATTGGCCTGCTTGTGTCCTTTTGGAACATCTTCCTTTGGAAATGTCCCTGTTCATTTCGATCTTCATGTTCATGCTTCATATCCGAAATATTTCCAGAGCACACCTGCTGTGTTCTTTATTAACCAAAGCCGGTTGCGGGGGCGTCGCACTCGCCATCTTACTATTAGCTTCACTTATGCCATTTAAGCAGAGCGAATGAGGCGAGACGTGGGGTGTTTGTCATTGGAGAGACGTGATTGGAGGGGTCGTTGGAGAGACGTGAATAGTGACAGCTCGGCTTAAAAAAACAAAAAACACAACAAAGCTCGGCTTGTATCGGCGTATCAATACTTAAGGAATGTATTAATTCAGGAATGTAGTATTGGTACCGTTCAGATATTTCTGTATTGATATTTATCGAAATATAGATCTTTTTGACAACACTAATGTGCGCTCTGTATTGTTGAAAACTGTAAAAATTCTTGGAGCAATGGAATTGTTCTGCTTTTTCTCTCTAACACATATCACAGACCTTTTTGCTTCCGGACATAACAAGCACTTGTGAGAGGTTTGTGTAACGTCTCTCAATGTATTACTGACTTTTGTAAGAATGTCACAGATGTACTGCAGATGCCTCATACGTGCACACAAACTCATACATGTGCTGTGCAAAGTAGTTAAAGTAGTTCTCATGACTTGACTTGACGTGTGTGTGTGTGTGTGTGTGTGTGTGTGTGTGTGTGTGTGTGTAGTCAGCAAGTGTGTGTATGTGTGAGTAAGACTTAGGCAGCTTTTAGTCTACCCGCCAGCTGTTTGATGTTTGATGGGGTTTTTGATCCCCTCGATACCCAGCTGTATGTTAAGGCAAAGCTGCACCTGCCATGGTGTATATACACATGCACACACACACACACACACACACACACACACACACACACACACACACACACACACACACACACACACACACACACACACACACACACACACACACACACACACTCTCTTTGCTAGAAGGCTAAAAGAAGTAACTAGTGAGAGAATGAGAAATGTTTCCCTCCACATTTTTTTTCTAAGAGTGACATTGGATTCCTTGATAGTGATGAAGTGCAGGTCATATGTAGGCAGGTCCTGCTGAGTCGCCCCCTCCCCCCCCCCACACTCTCTGCCCTGTGGATGTGTGGGGAAATGAAACGCTGTGTATTTGGCACGGACGGCCCGTGGGTGGACTGGAACAGGTGATGCAGACGGTTTAGGCTGAGTTGCCAACACTGTAATGTTCTACTCCTTATGGGGTTTGACGGAAATTGCGTCTGAGAGAGAAGATTGAATGTTTACCATTTAAACATCATTCCTCGAGCTATTTTGGCGTTCTGATCCACCTGGAGTTAAACGCAGATCATCGTACGACCCCAGTTTTTCAACCCACAGACAGTTTTCCGCTTTTTTTTCCCTTTCTTGCCTTTCATTTTACTCGTTGTGTGTGTGTTTTTTTTTTTGTCTTCGTGGCGTCGCTGAAACATTGTGAACAGCTGCACATGCAGAGTGCCACCTGCAGTAAAACAGACTGGCTTGTGGTTCGTGTGTGTGTGTGTGTGTGTGTGTGTGTGTGTGGAAGGTGCATGATCGCTTAGATTAATTGCTTGTAGTTGTTTTACAGAGAACAGTGCTTGTAGGCTTTAGTGTACAGCACATGGTTTGATAAGTCTTTCTTGGAGCAACAGAATAATAGAGCTTTAAACTCGGGCTGTAACGGTGCCTCAAGTAACTCCGGTAATTCGTAAAAAAATTCATTGAGGCAAATTAATCTTGAATGCATTTCTCGCGGACCGTAATTACTGATGCATCGCCCTCTAAACATGGAGTGCTGTGGAGCGCTAGAGGAGGCTGCGGAATGAAAAAGTGGAGGAACATTTTGGATCATTTTATATTTTTATTTATCAGCGTCGGCTACGGAACAAAAAACTCACGGATCACATTATGTGTTTTGAATCCTGGATTTCATTCTTTTTTTGGATCAGCAGAAAAGGGGGAGGAGATAAATAATTTGCTTTCTATCTTTAAAATTATTATTTTTTTACCATAACCTGTGTATGGGATGAAATGCTCCAATACATAGGTTATGAATAATGCAATAATTCTTCTGCTCCTTCTGTAGTTGATGACTGATGAACACGTTCACGTGTTCTGTGTAGTTATGAAATTACTTAAAAAGCAATATCGACAGGAAAAAAATCATCTTCCATTCTGCGATCATTAAATATTATGCATTTTTTCAAATAATAATCTGGGGGTCGCCTGTGTGCCGAACCGTGAGTCGTGATCAGTACGGATCAGGGATGTCCCTCCGCAGTGGTGTGTAGAGCAGGTAGTGGAGCATGTTTTTAAAACTGGCAATAAGTACACAGATTTACTTTGTGGAAAATTTCAGGCAGCTTTTCTGAATATAAGAATACGACAACACTATACTGTATAAGATTCAATAAATAAATACACGAGTGAAAATAATTCATTCATTTATTCGTTCTTCTACTGCTCTATCTGATATTCCCTCGGGTCACGGGGAGCCTGTGTCTATCTCACCCTGGATGGAATGCCAACCCATCGCAGGGCACACACACACACACACACACACACACACACACTCATACACTAGGAACAATTTTCCAAGGTGCATGTTTTTGGACCGGGGGAAACCGGAGAACCCGGAGAAAAACCCCCTGAGGCACGGGGAGAACATGCACAAACTCCACACACACATGGCCGAGATGGGAATCGAACCCGAACCCTGGCGGTGTGAGACGAACATGCTAACCACTAAGCCACCGTGCCCCCGAGTGAGAATAATAATGAGTTTAATTGAATGCACCATATTTATATTTTGATGTAATAAGGCAATTAAACTTGTGTACAATTTCAGCAATAAAATGCAGATTTATCTAAAAAGAAAATCCAATTAGTTGTTTATCTTAAAATCCTTTTTTTCCCTCTCTATTATTTAGTATTGCTCTTTATCAAAGAAAAAGTTCTTTTAATCCAAATAATTGTTAGACTACTCGATTACTAAAACATTCAATATCAACATCCCTACTTTAAACTATACGTCTACAGCCTGTTGTCTATAAGTGTACTTGCATACTGCTGTACACCCGACCATAACACCCGCACGAAGGTCGTTGTCATAACTGGAAGAGTTTTGTTTTATTATCTGCTTTCTATTGTACCTTAGGAACCTATTCCACTGTTCCAGCATGACCCATATGGAAAGAAAGAGGTCCATGATGGCATGGTTGTGTTAAACTTGACCTCAACCCCACTAATGATTTTGGGATGTTTTTGGAACATCCAGGTCTTCCATGATCACAACATATAGGAACAGTATCTGACCTCATAAATGTTCTTTTGGTCAAATGGGCACAAATAACCAACAATCATGCTCTTTAAATCTAATGGAAAGCTTTCTCGCAGGAGTGGAGGTTGTTATGAAACAGAAGTACTGCACTTTGTAAATAAAATGTCTATTAGCTGGCTCTTCTGAATGCTAAATTTATGAACTGAAAAACATTGTGTTTTTATATTTCCCAAAATCTGCTGCAAGGAGGTGTAAATACTAAGTGAATTAATTGGCGTACATACAAGACTTAAGTGCTTTTTAAAATCAGGACCTTGTGTGTATGGGAAACACATGATGATGGTAAACAAAAGTAAAGTTTGATTCTTCTGATATGTCCAGCCTGCATATTTGAATCAGCTCAATTATTAATCAGTTATTAATGCAGTATTGTCTACAATGTGCTATGTGTAAATTAGACTCCACAGTTTACCACAGAAAGTATTAGCATTGTTTTCTTGTGTGCGTAGTATATAAATAGTGTGTGTGTGTGTGTCTGTGTGTGTGTGTGTGTGTGCAGGTGTGAAATGCGCTCCCACTTTGGAGATATCAGTACAGAGTGTGGAGCTAAAGGTGTGCCAGAAGGCAATGTTATGGTGTGCATCAGGAATGTTAGGAGCAGTAACAGTGTGTTCCAGGACACAGGGTGAGTACAGCAGATATAACGCTTTATAGTGTTTTTTTGTTTTAATGATGAAGTAAAAAAAAAGTCAATTCTATGCCGCAGTTCCATGTTTATGAAGTATAGTGTGTTTTGACGCAGGTATGGGCGAGCGTCAGAAGGAGCAGATGGTGGTTGTGCTGCAGGGCCCGGCTGACACTCGGGAGTTATACAATAGACAATGGCTTTGTGAGAACCGTCGTCCACAATCGCTTCTAGCTCCGGACCTGCTCACTTTCTCACTGCAGATTCCTCTGCCGACCGGAGACTGGCATAATTCCGGTAGGTAGACACACACATTTCTATCTCTCTCTCTATCTGTCTGTCTCTGTCTTTTTTACTCTTTATTTATTTATTTCTACTCATCTTTGTATTTACATCGATTTATAATGTCATGCACTATTTTCATTCTTGTATGTGTGTATATATGTATATATGTGTGTGACATAAAATCTGCATCCATCCATCCATCCATCCATCCATCCATCCATCCATCTATTGCTATCTATGTCAAGTCAAGTAGGCTTCATTGTCATTCCAACAATGTACAGTGCAGTATACAGTGAAATGAAATGTTTCCCCAGGACTAAGATCTGCATGTAACTCTGCACGTAAACACACACAAAAATAGAAAAACTAATTAGAAAAAAAATGACAAAAATGTGCAAAAATGGATTTGTTTCTAAGCAATGAAAATAAATAATATACAAACCGGATTCCAAAAAAGTTGGGACACTATACAAATCGTGAATAAAAACTGAATGCAATGATGTGTAGGTGCCAACTTCTAATATTTTATTCAGAATAGAACATAACACACGAAACAAAAGTTTAAACTGAGAAAATGTACCATTTTAAGGGAAAAATATGTTGATTCAGAATTTCATGGTGTCAACAAATCCCAAAAAAGTTGGGACAAGGACATTTTCACCACTGTGTGGCATCTCCCCTTCTTTTTACAACACCCAACAGACGTCTGGGGACAGAGGAGACCAGTTTCTCCAGTTTAGAAATAGGAATGCTCTCCCATTCTTGTCTAATACAGGCCTCTAACTGTTCAATCGTCTTGGGCCTTCTTTGTCGCACCTTCCTCTTTATGATGCGCCAAATGTTCTCTATAGGTGAAAGATCTGGACTGCAGACTGGCCATTTCAGTACCCGGATCCTTCTCCTACGCAGCCATGATGCTGTGATTGATGCAGAATGTGGTCTGGCATTATCTTGTTGGAAAATGCAGGGTCTTCCCTGAAAAAGATGACGTCTGGATGGGAACATATGTTGTTCTAGAACCTGAATATATTTTTCTGCATTGATGGTGCCTTTCCAGACACGCAAGCTGCCCATGCCACACGCACTCATGCAACCCCATACCATCAGAGATGCAGGCTTCTGAACCGAGCGTTGATAACAACTTGGGTTGTCCTTGTCCTCTTTGGTCCGGATGACATGGCGTCCCAGATTTCCAAAAAGAACTTCGAATCGTGACTCGTCTGACCACAGAACAGTCTTCCATTTCGCCACACTCCATTTTAAATGATCCCTGGCCCAGTGTAAACGCCTGAGCTTGTGGATCTTGCTTAGAAATGGCTTCTTCTTTGCACTGTAGAGTTTCAGCTGGCAACGGCGGATGGCACGGTGGATTGTGTTCACTGACAATGGTTTCTGGAAGTATTCCTGAGCCCATTCTGGGATTTCCTTTACAGTAGCATTCCTGTTTGTGGTGCAGTGTCGTTTAAGGGCCCGGAGATCACGGGCATCCAGTATGGTTTTACGGCCTTGACCCTTTCTCACAGAGATTGTTCCAGATTCTCTGAATCTTTGGATGATGTTATGCACAGTTGATGATGATAGATGCAAAGTCTTTGCAATTTTTCGCTGGGTAACACCTTTCTGATATTGCTCCACTATCTTTCTGCGCAACATTGTGGGAATTGGTGATCCTCTACCCATCTTGGCTTCTGAGAGACACTGCCACTCTGAGAAGCTCTTTTTATACCCAATCATGTTGCCAATTGACCTAATTTGTGTTAATTGGTCTTCCAGCTCCTCGTTATGCTTAAATTTACTTTTTCCAGCCTCCTACTGCTACTTGTCCCAACTTTTTTGGGATTTGTTGACACCATGAAATTGTGAATCAACATATTTTTCCCTTAAAATGGTACATTTTCTCAGTTTAAACTTTTGTTTCGTGTGTTATGTTCTATTCTGAATAAAATATTAGAAGTTGGCACCTACACATCATTGCATTCAGTTTTTATTCACGATTTGTATAGTGTCCCAACTTTTTTGGAATCCGGTTTGTAGTATTTTAATGTAAATGGTGTGAGCACTCAAAGAGGTCTATTTAGTTGTTCTATCTAGTGTTCTCATAGTGATAGATTTGATCTATCTATCTATCTTACATATGTGTAGGTGCACACACACTCTCTCTATCTCTCTCTCATACACACACGTACACACACACGTACACACACACGTGCACACACTTAACAGTTCTTTCCTGTCTCTCATTCAGATGTATGTCAGCATATTGCTTTAATGTCTGAAGCTGAAATCGGAGCTGTAGCATCTTAGGGAATGTGAGAGGGCACTGAAGACAGATTTATCGAAGCTCACAGGAATCAGACACCAACATTATAGGCCCCTCGCTCATCAGACACGTTACACTCTCCGTATTTTACATTCTCTCTGATCCTTAAAGATACACAGGGGATGTAATGGAAATCCCGTGTAATATGGAGACTGGAGAGCCGTATGCAGAAACGGTGTAGATTGTTGTGTGGATGTTGTATTTGTCAGTTATTCTCTCACTGTCCTACATAGGAAACGTGCTTTTTCAGTCAATTGTAAGTTAGAAGCCTGTGTTGGCAGGATTTGAATGTTGAGCAGAAAAAAAACCAATAAGAATAATAATAATAATATATTCTCGCCTTATATCAAAATCTTGCCACAAAGTTTTGCTTTATTTGAATTCCTTCTCCCGGCAGCGTCTTGTAAGTTTTGCAGATTGTAATAGATGACATCACACTGTTCACGTTAATGCTGCGTGTATACGGTAGTGCAGTGTAAACTTTCTTCTTTTGATTGATCCCAGAAAGACCTGATTTTCTGATTGTCACTACATTTCTTGTCACTCTGCTGCACACTTGAAACTCACCCTTTCTGAGCAAGTTGTTGAGGCACTTTTTCAGATTCAAACATTCAGCTGTGCCACGGTAAAACCGGGAGTCCGTGACATGCTGAGGAGAGAAGCGACTGAAAGCAAATCTTAGTGAAGGCATTTAACCCCTGAAGGAAAGGAATGAGGTGTACTATAACCTGGACTGTACAATAAAACAGTGTAGTATAGTGTGTCAATGAGGGGGGGGTGTCTCACTTTAGAATGCTATATTATAGAGCTGGGTGATATGTCATATAAATTGAATCACTGATTTTTTTTTTTTTTTTTTTTTTTTTAGAGAAAAATAAATTCTATTTTGTATACAGTGGGGAAAATGTGTATTTTTACCTGTTTTTGAGTGTTTTGGGCTGCTTCTTTTAGTTAAAAAGCGGTAAAGTTTCCATTTCCATACCACTTATGAAACCACGCCCCTCTTGGAAACAAACTCTTCGGATTCGTCCGAGCGGCGCTGCCATGTTGTATTTTGTATATATTTTTTATGCCCCCAATATTATAATTCATCACTTCTTTCTGTTCTGACCCTAGTATCACTCTGCTTTCACTGGAGATCAAATTCCAAGTGTTGCACTAACAATTACGGTAAATTACCTTGACACGGCATAAGTAATCTCCAGATTGCGTCAGGGTTTAACATGTTTTCTCATCTCTCACTTACACAAGTCTGTTTAAAAATGGGCTTCCTTTGAATTCCTACAGACCCATATGTTTTATATCTTATTGTTTACAAGTGAATAAAAAAAAAACAGAAATTCCACTTTACTTAGAACATGGAAATTGTGCCCTCCCAAAAACCCCCAGTTGACACACCAAAGGAGTTGGAGGCTGGAGCACAGTCAGATTTATTACAGAAGGATCCATGCTGCACATTTTGGGGAAAAAACATTATTTTATAGACATCAGGGCAGATTTTTATTTTTGTACTTGACAAATGTAAAAATACTCATTATCCATAACCATTTCTATTTCTAATAATACTATAATAGTTATGATGAGGGCCTACGTACATACATTATGCAGCAATTTACTTAAATGCTTTGATAATATTGTTTATTATTTAATAAATATTAATCAAATGTATATTCAATCATATATGTGTTGAAAGCGTATATATATATGTGTACATATATATATATGTTTATAAAAACAAATTACATGAACACATAAAATGAAAAGGCTTAATAACTAACATCATCTAATCTCAACTCCATATTTCGACCCTTAACATTTTTCGACATAAAATCGACATTTTACAGAGCGAATATTACTTTAAGTCTTTAAATAAATATCTAAAACAGGTTTGGGGAAATCTGTCAGCTCATTTCTTTCCTGATCTGCAGGTGTCCTTGTTAAAAAAAAAAATTAATAAAAAGGGGGGACTTTTCCTGGGTGAGTTTATAATAATAACACGGAGTGAGGAGGAGATGAAGGCAAGGACATTTGCACTCCTGGACGCAGCAGCTGCAGGACAGAGACTGATTTATGTTTTTTTTTTTTTTCTCCTCCTCCTTCTTCATCTTCATTAACACTATAATCATAATCTAAACTACCTGGAAAATAATACTGAATTTGCAATGCTATATTTTGCATGTAGAAAAGTGAGGCAAAGTTCTAAACTCGTATAATAATCTAAAGAATAGATTATTAATTTGGAATTCGGAAAATATGTTCTAAAGGTGTTATTTTTAATAAGCATATACTTAATAACACCTGTTTTAACACATTACTCATTGAAAATGTCCATTCTCCATTATATAATACACACAGGTCAGTTAAGGTTCATGTGGTGTTGGAATAACAGCTTCAAAGTACATAGCACGGGGTAAGACCCGGCGAGGGAACCCGAGGTAGGAAGTGGAGTGAACCACTACGTTTAGGCTTCTGTTGTCTGGATCAGGCAAACAAACAAAATCTCTACCTAACTTTGAAATGGACAATTGAAACATAAATGGCTCTGGGGAAGTTCCTGAAGGGTCATTCTGGCTTGAAACAGAACCCAAACATGTGCTAAATTCCCCCTGCACTTTTTTTTTTTTAAAGAGGTGGAATAGTGTTTATTATAAAACAGCTTGCGATATGATTTTCTCCGTATTCTGCTTTCAATTCTTCTCTCCGGCACACTTTGCTCCAGGTGGTCTCCAACGTACTTAGCCTAATGGAAGCAGATGGCACAGGTTTCTGGTTGTCTTTTGAAGTTTCTTCATCCCTGAGGGAGACATCAGGTCCCTCGTTTCCCCCCCCCAAGCGAAAACCTAGATTGAAACCTGACTTGGTCTTATTGTTTCTGCACGTGTGTGTATGTGAGTGTGCATTTGCGCATGCTTGTGAGATATGGCTTTATTCAATGCTACTGTATTTCCTTGTGCTAGCAAAAAGGTCAGAAGATCCATCTTACTAAATAGTTCTAGGCAGTAAAGTTTTCAGTGCTTGCCAAGCGAACACTGCTTTAAGTAGTAAACCATGCTTTTATTTCTGTCAGCCTCACCTGGTAATTCTTGCACTGTAAAAAATGCTCTCCTTGAAACAAACAAGATTCGTCTATATCTACGTCAAATTGACCAAAATCAAGCAAATCTACCAATGGAGTAAACAAAATAGACTTCTTGAACAGTTTCTAGTCGATAATAAATTCCACTATATCGAATAACCAGACAAAATATCCCGCTTTTAAACCTTTTGTAGCTTGGTGTTGGTGGTGGTTGTGGTGGTGGTGGGATTTGAACCTGCAGTCTTCCGGTCCAGAGGGCAATACCACTGAGCTTCCACCTCCGACTTCCTGCTTGCTAGGTTTTATAAAGACAAGTTGAAACCTTTCTAAAGATTGATATATTCTTGATATAAGAATTTTTCCAGGCAGTATTAGTCTTAAAATTGGCGTCACGTTTGACTAGTGAATTTATTCTTGTACTTAAAATCTGTCACTAATGAGATTTTGCTCAAAAGGAGTTCACATTTTCTTGCCTAGACTGAACAATTATAATTTTGTTCCATAGTCTAATGTGCAATGTGATTTGTCTTTCATGGCACAAAAAAAGACACATTTTCTAGAAATAATCTTTTATTTCCGTTCTTCGATTCCAGTTATTTGCAGTGTGTTTGTACTTGTTGAAAGGCACGCAGTCTCTGAAGAAACCGGTTTACATTGGGTAATAGATCGAGGTTTAAACTAACTTTATCTTGCTCATCTGCCCGGCTGCAGTGCTGCTTCTGCTCTAGAGCATTTTCAACAGTTTCCCCCCCTCATTTCTCTGATACATATTCAGGCAGATCCAGTTAATATTTAATTGTTGTCACATGCAGGAGGTTTTTCATACATGTACTGCTCTTCTTTTCTCTGCAGTTATCATACAATTTACTTAATCTCACATTCTTTATGTTTGGTCAGACATTGATTTGTGTGTGTGTATGTGTGTTAAAGTGGTCATCTTCACCCAGCTGAGGGCAAACTAACTGAGTAAATGGGTCACTGTGTCTGAAATCAAGCGTGTCCAAAACGCCTCAGCAGAAGCCGAGAGAACAAGGTTAATGTTTGTTGATTTTAAATTATGGTCTGTTAGTTGACGTTAGGGAGAAGCTGAGAGGAGTAGGGCAAGATGTCTTATCATGCTCTTAGTAAGCTGAAGATCGCAGCGTGTCTAAACATTATTTTGGATGGGCCGTTTAACTCCCTGAGGTATACCCTGGTGGACGTTCAATGATCAGATGTTGTGCATTTAACTTGCTTTTGCAGTCATTTGTAATATTATAGAGTAGAAGGTTTTGTGTAGGGTTTTAATATTTCATTTTAAACCAGTTCAGTTTGTTTGCTCGTAGTAATGTTTATCTCAGGTTGTTACGCATTCTTGGTAGCATTGCATTCTTTTTTTTTTGTAATTAATTTTCAGACATAAAATCCGTAAAGTGCTTAAGTAAATGTGCTTTATTTTTTCCTCTTTCCAGTTTTACTAAAGAGTATCAAAGATTACTGCAACTTTTACTCTTGCACACACTCAACTCCATTTACCAAATGTTCTTTTTTACTCCATTCTATTATGAATGACAATCACCATTACCACCTAGCTATGGCTTTATCTGCCATGGTTTATTTATTTCGCAGAATATGTGACAAAGAAATAGATTTTCCAACACGGCGTAATAAATTATGAAGATTCCGGTTGGTATAAAGTCATTCAAGAAATTGTGTAATCGAATACATTCTGTCTATTACAGTGAATTACTAAATCAAATCAAACCCCGTCTTTGTTACATTTAGACGTTTATTGAGTATTAGTCTTAAAATTAGCATCACGTTTGAAAAGTCACTTTATTTTTATTTTTTTATTTTTATTTTTTATTTATTTTTCCATGTATGTTGTAAAATCTAGCCTTCACCTCGCGTTGCAGGTCACAGTATGTTATGGTCCTGTTATCTTTTAGCGTCCTTGGCTCAACTATAGCCAGATCAGACACCTGGTGCTTTAGTCTGATGTCCTTATACCAGTTACAGATTAGAAGTGAAGCCATGACAGGAAACATTCTGCAAAGTAAAGATGCATTCTGTTTACTTCAGTATACAGTGTATGATTTCAATTCTTGTTTAATTGGAATTATTGTTGAAAAATCTCATAGCAGACTGCTTTTTAGTATTTATTTACTAGAACAGAACAGAAAAGCCTTTATTTGTCACATGTACATTACAGCACGCTGAAGTTATTTCTTCGCATATCCCAGCTTGTTTGGAAGTTGGGGTCAGAGTGCATGGTCAGCCATGATACGCAAACCCTGGAGCGCAGAGGATTAAGGGCCTAAGGGCCTTGCTCAAGGGTGGCAGCTTCGCGATACCGGGGCTGGAACCCCCAACCTTCCGATCAGTAACCCACTTCCTTAGACCACTGAGTTACACCCCACCCATCCCTCCACTACTTTTCATTGATACGAATAACTAAAATAGTTATTATACTATTATACTTAAACTACTTTTATACTAAAATAGAGACCAAAAAAGTTGGAATAAGGCATTTTTTTTTCTTTTTTTTTTGCAATAACTGTATAAAGCCAATGAGACAAAAACTCCTGCATTCTGCTTCCAGAGTGCTTTTTTTCATTATTAAGAGTTTAAGAAGTTCTTTAGGAATTGTGTACAGTTGGGTCCAAATTGACTTTTAAAACTTTTTTGTTTTTGTTTGTTTGTTTAATTATGTGTTTTGGGTCATTATTTTGTTGTCTGATGATGTAGAACTGTTCATTGGCAAATATCACATTTCTGTAGTCTCGGGGATTCAAACTGCTGCTACAATCATGTTCAATTATTAATAAAGGTTAGCAGGTTCGCTCCAGAAACAGCACAATGTTGTATCTTTCCGGTTATGACCAGATCCTGCCTTTTCCCACATGTTAATTTGGTTAAACGTTTGCTGTTTGAGTTACATGTTCGATGTCGTGTTGTAAGTACGCTTGTGTTTGGTTTCCTTATTTTAGCTTGAAACAGCAGGCAGTGTTCAGTGTTCCGATATTTTTGAACAGTTGGTGGCGAAAAGTGCAGTTTTCGAGTCAGTAGCCCATCTGGATCTGGCACAATCGGAATATTAGGAAACAAAGGAGGTGATTTGTATCTTTTTGGTGTTAAACCTAATAGTTACAATTCTAATCCCATTAATAATCAATATACTGGAACCAGTGTTTAAAGATAAACACTGGATATGCATGTGCATATCTAAGTGCAGCTGTATGATGTGGATTACAGTCAGAGGTCTATACCTGTTGTAATATTGTTGCAGAGTATATTTCCTTCCTACATGTTATCTTTGTGAACACGTGTTTATCTTGGATCGGGGAAAAATCACCATTGTGAACTCTCATTACAGTTTCGGGTTACTGATTCATAGTAACACATAACTCCAGTTAGAATGAACTGTGCACCCAGGGCTAGTTTTCTGTCCTGGTAGCTGAACAAATTGGTGTCTCCATGGTTGGTTAAAGATGTAAAAACAAAATGCCGTGTGTGGGATGGATGGGAGCCTGCCTTCTGCCCAGTCAGGGCTAGACATTCTCATCATCTGTCATTCTCTCCTCCCATCCAGATGAGTTTGGGGAGGGACAGCTAATGAGCTGAGGAAGAAAGGCTTTTAGTGGGAATAATTTTTTTCCGGGAGCACTGACAAAGTCATAAAGAAAAGGTAACTGATTGAGAAGCCCATGGGAACACATCTGGGAGGTTCCTTCTGTGCTGCCTGCTATATACTTTGCCTTCATGGTCTCTCTACAGTGTTTGCAGTATACACTAATACATGCACCGTATAGAAATCTTGGGTAAGGAGAAGAGCGATGGAAGAAATAGAGTGGGGAGAGATTTGTACATCGTGCTTTACATAGAGTGTGGCGTCCAGATGCCCAGCGAAGTGTGCAATCCTCCTACAAGTGTTTCTTAAGAGAACACTGGAGGAAAGGTGGTAGGTCAATATGCCAGGTTCAAATCATGCTTCCTCTAGTGGGCCCTTAAGCAAGGCCCTTAACCCTCAATTGCTCAGTTGTAAGTCGCTCTGGATGTTCTAACATTAGTTGCTAACAGTCTGCCATATGCACTTAATATAATGCAATGTAAATGAAAGAGAAACATCTTGTAGATGGAGCTAGACTATCTGTTTTATATTAATGGTGAGTAATATGCTCTGGTGCACACGCTCCCTTTGAATTAGTGTCTTAACCGTCTTCTTTTATTTACTTTTTAGAATCCATTATTTATTTATATTATTTATTTATATATATATATATATATATATATATATATATATATATATATATATATATATATATATATATATATATATATATATATATATATATATATATACTAATATACACACACACTCACACAAGTATACATCGTTGCCCCTGCTAACGTCTTTAATCTGTTCCTGAAAATGCGACTTTAGCTGAAACAAACCTTAGCCGAGGCGCCACTATACTGTTTATACACCACTATAAATTAAATCTAAACACTAAATAACGTAAATAACATAATCTGTTGTTCACAAATGGATGTCTGATTTACAATAAATGGCACTGCCGAGCAGCTACAATCCTGATGTTAACTGGGGCAAACGTCGTTATCCGTTACAAAATATTGGTCGTAAAACACGGCGCTAACCGAAAATGACGTTGGCAGAAACATCTGTTAGCCAAGGCGCTTGTGTGTGTGAGTGTGTGCGCATGTATGTATTTGTGTATGTATGTATATGTGTATATATGTGTAACTATCTATATAGTTACATTTATGACACTTGCCAGACTACCTTATCTATAGCGATTTACAGGTATTATAGTTATACATCTGAGAAGTTCAGGGTCAAGGGCCTTGCTCAGGGGCCAAACAGTAATAGTTTGGTGGTGCTATGCCCTTCCTATCGAAAATCAGGATACCACTTCTCATCTAACACCGACTATTATATCAGTGTATCCTGCATCTCCAGACATTTATGTTTATGGGCAATATGTTTTTTTTGTATCATAACCTTTATATTTGCCTGCATGGAAATAGAAAACTCCTGTTCACGCAACTCGTTTGTTTGTCCCAATCTGATGTGTTCTCTGTATATGGTCTTATACTGGATTATCTTTTTAATCCTAACAATGTATTTGGTTACATCTTTGGAGTGTCTCGTGTATTATTTATCAAATAGTAAATTACCGGAAGTCAAGTTTATCATTGTAATAATAATGCAGTAAATAGTTAATATATTAACTATTACATGAAGTGAAAGGTTGATGTGGGGTTACAGGTCTGTAAGAGTGCAGGGGCAGATTAGTACACAGGAGGCAAAGTGACAAGGAATGTAAAAGGTACTGATAGATAAACTAGTGAATGAGGTGAGTGACGGCGGAGATGATCCATAGTGCCTTATAGAAAAAAAAAAAACAATCTCAGGAATTTAACAAACTTTAACTACTTTGACCCCAAACCAAATCACAGGTTGGAGTTAATTCTCTCTTCACTTGCCAGGTCTCCGCTGAACACTTAGATAAGAAGCAGACATTGTGTAGTGTGTGCATTAATAGTGTTGCCCTAGGAGGGAGGGGATTTAGTGAAGGCGCTGGGCTACTGATCGGAAGCCCAAGCTGCCACTATTGGGTCCCAGAGCAAGGCCCTTAAACGCCATATCATGGCTGACCCTGTGCTTTGACCTAAAAAAATAATAAAATATACAGTGTACATATTTGTGTGTATTTGTGTTATAGTGTTTTGCATGCATGGCAGGGGACTGGAAGATTCATGAGGTGATGTCTCATATTGTTTTGGTGCTCATTGTAAGGTCAGTCAGGATAAGTGCTCGTCTTCCGCACGCAGTGAGTGTAAGTATTGTTGAGTAGCAGGTCAAGGGGGAATTGAGGGTGAATTGTATCACCAGTCCCTCATAAATCAGGTCTTGCCTCTTGTCGTTAAAAGGTGTTATCAGCACTATAAACATACCGCAGAGCCGTCATTAATTCTGCCTCTAAATGCTGGGAAGAAGCACTCCAAAACCTCATAACACTAAAATCTATACAGGCTTTAGAAACCACATATGAACAAAGAAATTCAAATCTCCCATCAAACGGTCTTGCTTGAAACCGAAGCAGCAGTTACAATAACAGGAGGACTACGGCTGCGTGTGTTTTATGTGTGCAGCTGCTTTATGACCTGTGTTTGGGGTGAGAGTGTTTAGCGGGTACATGTGTGGTTTGCATTGCAGTGCTTATGAGTAATTACCGAGCCTGTTTCAAGTGTGCACAAGCGCTCCAGCGCAGGAATGCACCGCATACTGAAGTCTCGAGTTTTAGCAAAGCCTGGGATGAAGGATCGCCTTAAATTCAAATCACAGGTTTTAACCCCCAACACTCAGAGCTTCAAGAGCGCTGTACTATGGCTGACTTCTCCAACACGCTGACGATCTGGAGTTTATTAAACGTTTTGTCTCTTGTGGTATTTAATAACATTACTGCCTCCCTGTGGCAATTTGTAGGTCCGGGCAAAAGTGTTTTCGATGCCTTGTGCGTTACAGACTCCAAAAACACATGGATGTTTTTTTGTTGTTGTAAGAAACAGAATGAAAACATTCATGCAAGAAATAAGGGGGGAAAAAAACCCTCCTCTTTTTATTCTTTTTATTCTCATCTCTTTGTCCCAATCTTTTTTGTCCCTTTCTATTAATTTGGTCTTTTGATTATTACCAGTAAACTATAATTATGTATTAAACTGAAGTGTGCATTTAAACAATGGAAACGCTACATATTGAGTTTATATAATAAATATTAAATAACTTGGCCTGTGGGAAAATTGTCTTGCGTGAAACTGGTCCATGTTGCAGAAATATTTGTGGCCCGCAGTTCTTGAGATACAGAAAACATCCTGTAAGCACAGTTTAGTACCTTTCTGATGGGAGAAGAATTCCTACTGGTACTTTAGTTCACCGTATTCTGTAATTCACAGTAATTACACTGGTTTGTGAATTACACTGGTTGGAGCTGAATGAAATGATGTCATAACGTGTTTCTCTTTGCTTACAATGTTGATTGTAGAGCAGAAAAACAAACCTAACACCTTCAGCACGTATTGAGGTGAATAGTCTACAATAGCATATGACCACTTATGTCGATCATAAACAGGAATACAGGAGGGTACAGTGGAAATGGAACCTTCACTTGTTTTCTTGATTTCTTCTTTTTAATCTCGTGATTGCTTTTTACGTCGTAGGTGCAGTGCTGCTTGTGGGTGTCCAAGGCATTGCTGTAAATGTGGATCCTATTTTGTCTACTTGGCTTCTGTGTCACTCTCAGAGACCCACAACGAGCCGGCAGACACAACAGGTAGGGCATGTTTTTGTTGTTGAACTTCGTGTCACTCTGTCTGACACCCCCCCCCCCCCCCCCCCTTCGCCTTTTTGGAAGCCCCTAAAACAGAAAACGCTTAACATTTTTCTTACTTACTACAAATTTTTGCCTTCAAATTTGTGCCAGTCAAAACAATTCATTATTTCTCCGTTTGTGATCTGCTTTCGTGTTTAATCGTATGCAGACTGTTAGCAGTGGATCCATATTGATGATGAAGACGAGGGAGGACGATGCCTCAGTGGCCAGTACACCGCTCGCCAAGCAGCTTTCCAATCAGGCATCAGACTACATCAGCAGCCCGATGAAGACAAAGACCGTCACAGGTACAAAACTGAAGCAGGGCAACAATACTGATGTCATACTGAGTAAGATTGTTCAGAGCAACTCATGCTGTTATAATGACATTTTAAAAAAGCAAGAAATATTTGTATATTTGCAACAGTTTCGAGGTTCATCGTCTGGAAAGCTTTCGCAGTTATAATTGTATTTGCGCTTGGTTCTTTGTGTAAATTGATTAATTGTTTTATTTTTTTTTTATTAGTGGTGCTTGGAAAGAATCACTTAATTTATTTCACGAAACCATATGATGTCATTTTTAGTGATCACTAAAAATGTGTTACTCGCACACTTGTGTTGGTTCGCTGTGAATCCTACCTGTATGCTACCAAATGCTGTAACTCGAGGGGCTTGTGTGTAATACAAATTGCTGCACCTTAAAAACTGGAAAAAGACCCCTTGAGTAAATCCTTTAACAAATAAAAGCAAGATGTACATAAGATGTACAATGCAATATCACACTGACCTGTCACTCTTGTCTAGCACTTGTCTAGCACTATCGAGCGTCTTCCATCAGTGTGAAGCTCCTTGATTATTTAGCTTACCAAGGTCCTGGCAGATGATTAAACGTGTAAAAGGTCCTGGCAGATTGCCTGGTGAAATAAAAAAAAAAACAACAAATGCAATGACCTGATCACAAATCCCTGTAATTATTCCTGTGCAAGCCCCATAATACACCAGGGATTTTTGCTGTTCTTCACTGATGACCCTGATATCATGAGTCACGCACCCATAAATTATTTTGAACCAAGCAGTCTTTAGAAAACTTCATGAAAGTGTGAATGTTTCCTCCTGTCCCAAAAGTGGTGCACTTTGTAAAAACCGAAGACAAATCTAGGTGTACTTATTGCGATAAACTAATGTGCTGCAAGTAAGGTGTCACAACAAATTGCCCAATTTATCTCACTGGTTTCAGCAGAGAACAAACTGGTACCTCCACTTTATCTATTGCGTGTCACGAGCAGATGCTAAATTAAAGTAACAGAGCTAAAGTTCAACAGCCGTGCATTTGCCAGTGTCCTTCTCTAAATCAGGCTTTGATGGATATTTGTCTGGTTACACCCCAAGTTCACAAAGTCATGACCGTATACTCACTTGGAATGTTTCTGTTTGTTTCCTTAAGACCTGCAGCATTGTGCAGCATTTCTGATGTTCCTGCTTCCACTATGGAGTGCGTTTTCTGTCCATTCTGGCTTGGTTTATGATGGATTTTTTTTTGTTTCACTGAGATTATATACGCAGCATCATTTGGCTTTATGTTTAATCAAGATCTTTAGGTTGAAGGTAAGAAAAATGAGATAAGCTCTCATTAATATTAGATAATATTAGGTCTTCCACTGGGGTTCTCATTAACCTCTGATTGGCTGAGTGTGCTATAGACGTAATATGAAGACATTTTTAGATAGTGGAATAGTGCTATGGCTATGGTGTTCACTGGTTTGGCTTTTGATATAATACACTACATTGATCATGCAAAAAGCTATAATATGTAAATGAGCACATTAACAAATCCCTGTAATTATTCCTGTGCAACCCCCATAATACACCAGGGATTTTTGCTGTTCTTCACTGATGACCCTGATATCATGAGTCACGCACCCATAAATTATTTGTATTTTTATTTGTATTGTATATGAGTTTTATTTGTATTTATTTTTTGCGGCCATGTCTAAACGAATGTTGAATCAAGGTAAAATGATGTCGCCCAGTTTGTGTTAATATAGTGAAAATATAGTGAATATGAAACCCCCAAAAATGTTCAGTTCTTCATTAAGAAATGTTCACATATTGGTGAACAACTTGTTAGCACACCATCCCCCTAATAGTTTGCACTACCCCCACTGACCGGAATAACTTCAGTGAGACGGAGTGGTCTGAGGAAAGTTTGCCCCGATTCTTAATGCAGAATTCTTTCATCTCTGAGATATTTGACGGTGTTTAGGGAGGGGGTAGCTCAGTGGTCTAAGGTGCTGGGCTGCTGATCGGGTTCGAGCCTCGGTATGGCCTAGCTGCCCATCTTGGGTCCTTATCCCAGCTACCAACAACAAGCGGGGATATGTGAAGAAAGAATTTCACTGTGCTGTAATGTATATGTGCCAAATAAAGGCTATTCTATTCTGTTTGAGGGGTTTCTTGCATGTAGAGCCTGTTTCTAGTCGCAGCATCTTAACTGGATAAAGATATGGCCATTACAAGCCTCTCCATTTCTTAGTTTCAGCTTGGGAGATTTACCAGAAAAAAACCCTATTCTGACCTTTTTGACCAATATATTACACCGTCACAAAAATGCCATAAACTAAGGTGTATCGACCCAGCAGGAAAGTTCCCTGTCTCCCCGTCATCCCCTGGCAATACAGTAGTTATGAGCTTGAGAACAGACAAAACAAACAAACAAACAAATAAATAAATATATATATATATATATATATATATATATATATATATATATATATATATATATATATATATATATATACACACATTTGCAATTGCAGATATGAGATTTAATCACTTATATATTCTCATGCAATGTAAAAATGTAATTTAACAGAAGTGTATGTCTCTCTTTGCATTCCTTTAGAGTCTCGTCCTCTTTCTATCCCACTGAAAATTACACAGTCAACAGCTAAGAGTGCAGCGCCTTCGGATGAGTGGATAAAGAACCTAATCACACAGGCCTGGGATGCTGTCAAACGTCTTACACTGCAGGTACCCGAATCCCAAGCATTGTCATATTCCAAAATTCCCAGAGTTTATCTCATGTTTCTTGAATCTACTACATACTGGAGAAGGTTTTTTTGTGGGTATTTGTGAGAATCTTGCCCTTATTCTTTATTCATCATGAAGGACTTTCTCCTTCCACTTCCTTTTTGGAGTGCGTCTATTAGAGAAGATGCACCACTGGGTGTCCTTGTCACTATAGCTTTGTGCCTTCTTTAGAGTATGGTTCGGGGCTTCCTGGGCAAGAATTCTTCGCTGTCAGGAATTTCGTAATAGGGATACATGTTTATTCATTGTTTTCTTCGAATTGTGCAAGTTTACTGCAGAATGAACATTATTCATAGTACAAATCAGCGACACCTATATTTTAGCACTTTAGATTGTTTGTGTCTCTCACTGCATGTCTGTCGTAAACATTGAAGTCAAATCGGTGCGCCTGTTCTGCGTTTTAATTATAATGCTTTATGTGACCCTCAATCGCAGGTGGAGCTGCAGTCATGCTGTGTGTTTGTGCCTAAAGACACCCTGCCATGCCCCTGCACCATAGTGTGTGGTGATATACCCGGCACTGTGCGTAGCTGGTACCACAACCAAGCCTCGATGCCAGGGACTCTAGTCATCTGTCTGCCTCATATCAGTGTTATGAGCGCTGGGCATCGGCATATGGAGCCTTTACAAGAGATTCCCTTCACTGTGCCAAAACCTGTACTGGAGGAGGGTATGAGGATCACAAGCATGCAAACACACACACACACACACACACACACACATGTACAACACACATTTCTATGTAAATAATCTTCTACATAGTGACTACAAATTAGAATTACAGAGTCAGCTGACATGGAGTTAGTAACACCGTGGTTAAGGCACTGGGCTCCTGTTCAAATTCCAGCACTACCAAGCTACCACTAGTGGGCCCTTGAGCAAGGCCCTTAACCCTCAGCTGATTAGTTGCTCTGGATAAAGGTGTCTGACAAATGCTGTAAATGCAAATTACAGAGTTTTTTTAAAAAAAAAAAAGAAAAATACACGTAAACAGGTGAAGGCCGGCAAGCAAGGTGGTAGTAGCGGAGGAATCAGGGGGTCTTTGTGCCTTTGCGTAATCATTGCTGCCCTTATTTAAGGAAAATGAGCCGTTGATTCAAAATTGAGCAAATGATTGTGAGCTGAAATGCTTTTCTCATTACAGTATGTGCTTCTCTGTACATGTATGCAGGCGACGCTTTCCCCTGGACAGTTACAGTAGGCCAGTTCAGTATATACACATTGCTGGGGCATCAGCGCTCGCTCGCTCTGCTGGAGCCCGTAGGCTGTACCTCCACACTAGCGGTCACCTCTCACAAACTGCCAACTTCCACCGCTCTCGACTCCAGGCATTCCTTCATCATCTGCTTACATGTAGACCTGCAACCTCTTCATGTGAAAGTCTCCAACCCACAGGTAAAGCACTGCACATCGCACAGTCCTACACCTGAATTCTTATTTGTGCGCTAGTATCTTCTCCAACTGTGGTTTTCCTATTCAAAATAAAGGGTCTCATTACATTTATAAATAGATGTGACGGCCTAATTATTATGTGTGTGTGTGTGTGTATGTATGTATGTATGTGTGTGTGTGTATGTATGTGTAATGTATGTATATATATATATATATATATATATATATATATATATATATATATATATATATATATATATATATATATATATATATATACTATATACACACACACACACACACACACACACACACACACATATATATACACACACACACACACACACACACACACACACACACAGTATATGTACCCTCCAGTTTCACTATTTATTAAATGTTTAAGATAAATTGTTTAAGTTAATTTTGGATGTCATACTTAGGAGGCGATGTAATTCATTCTTGAAATTTCTTTATCCAAAATGGTATTTTGCTTCAGGAAAAAGAATGCTCACTCATAATTCTTAATGGTCATTTAAATCTCAGTAATATACATGTATTTAATAATTACGCAATCACAATCAACAAAAGATCTACAAACAGGATCTAGCAACATCAGTTTTGGGGTTATTTTAATCCATACATGGGATTACATCAGGGTTACTTTGCTCTACACAAGAACTTAGTATTTGTAAAATGTATTTGAGGTAAATAAAATGTAACCCCCTTTAACTGTGACTATAGTAATCAGGCAGTTATTCACTTAGTCATTATTCAATCATTCAGAAGGAGTCTGTAATACATGTATTTAAATGTAAAATGTAAAGCACCAGCAAAAAGCACCATTCAACAACTTGGACTTATTTATGGTCTAATGAGGGCATTAGTCAAGCAGTTTGTTAAATAATTATGTACTCTTCCGCATTCCTCATGGATATTTGTTGAGACCAAAATTCAGCTGTCCGAGTTCAAAATAAAGTTAAATCTTGCGTCCCGAATGGAGATACTTTCTGCTGTTTGTTTGTGTTCTAAATAATGATGTGATAATAAAGATATTCCTTCTCACAGGTGCAGCTGTTATACGAGTTATATCTGAATTGGAGCAGTGTTTGGGATTGTCTCCAACGAAGAGGAATCTTGTGGCATGCGTCTGGCGTTCAAGGGGAAACTCCTCCCCAACCTGGCGGCCCTACGTCACCCTTCCACAGCAGTGCAGGCACCATCCCTCCTGATAATGGCAGCTTAAGTCGATCGGCTGACCTGGGCTCCCACACGGAGGTCTGTTATACATATTCTGTATCAGATGTTCACGCCATTTAGACCTGCTGCTTACACTTCATACATTTGCACACTGATGATTACATTATGGGGGTGGTCGGGTGACTACAGTGTTGGTGTAGTGTGTGTAGTATTTGACTGTTTTGGAACATAAGTGAGAAACTTTCTTTGTGCACCTCAGGAAAAAAAAAATCAATTGAAAATGAATATACACACTGTAGCTCTTAACATTCAGTCAGTTGATTGGCTTCTTTAGGGTCTGCCAGTAAACCAGTCAATTTAAACCATGTTGGTTTAAAGTGCTGCTTTAAAAGGCTACAGGCTTTATTAGTTACATAATGTTTCCTTACTGATGCATACCTTAATTGTAACCCATAGCATGAGATGTCCATCCTGGTGGCCTGAAATAGTTATGATGTTCTTTATTTTTATAACAAAAACATGACATGACAAAGTGTTCCAATGAGAAAGATCCAACATGGTGCTCTGATATAAAGGACATCTTTACACTGTACATGGTTCATGGCATACCATTTAAGGCCACATTCCATCTAGATGTCGGGAACTATCCCTAACACGGGTCATATAACTGGGACGGAAATCTGCAGGCCAGAGTGTTGACCAAATACATACAGGGTCGGGGTTCGATTCCCGTCTCGACCCTGTGTGTGTGGAGTTTGCATGTTCTCCCCGTGCCTTAGGGTTTTTTTTTTCTCTGGGTTCTCCGGTTTCCCCCCCCCCCCCGGCCCAAAAACATGCACGGTAGGTTGAATTGGCCCCTTGGAAAATTGTCCCTAGTGTATGAATGTGTGTGTGAATGTGTGTGTGTGTGCCCTGCGATGGGCTGGCATTCCATCCAGGGTGTGTCCTGCCTTAATGCCCATAGATGCCTGATATAGGCACAGACTCCCCGTGACCCGAGGGAAGATCGGATATAGCAGTAGAAGATGAATGAATGAATGAATCATGGCTGTGCATTATCCAGGGTGACTCTACACCAGTTGGGGAGGACCCTTCTTTCTCAGAGCCTCTAACTCTAGAGCAGAAAACGAGTACAATTGGTGGATCCAGTGGGAAGGTTAGCTTGTGGATGCAGTGGATGCTGCCAAAACTGACTGTCAAGCTGTTTGCTCCAGATCCAACCACAAAGACAGGTAGAGTGTTCTCCTTTTTTTCTCCTTGTGTGTGTATATATATATTATATATATATATATATAATATATATATAGTATATATATATATATATATATATATATATATATATATATATATACATATATATACATATACACACACACACACACACACACACCACACACACACACACATATATGTGTATATATATATATATATATATATATCCACCTACTGTAGTGGATGTGCAATTATATTTTATTCTAGTACAGCAAAAAAAAAGCATATTCCCCGGATTGTCTCACACACACACACACACACACACACACACACACACACACACATGTATACAAGAATACACACAAACATTATTTGGACACCTGGCTTTTAAACCAGCTGTTGACCACATGTTCCAATATTTTAATTCACTTGGAATTAAAGCAAAAGGAGCTATAAGTTGTTGAAACAGCCAGAGTTACATTTTAGTAAACTATTAACCTTTATTGTTTATAATATTAAGATTAACAGTTTATTGGTCAATTTATTTGTTTATCTATCCAAATGTATTTAGTATATAATAAAAACAAAACAACTGACCTTGTTATTACTATACTTTCATACGGATTAACTGTACCCAGGTCTATTGTGTATTAAGGAAACTTCATCATCATTAGTGTGTGATGGAGGACGTGGTTAATTTCTCACTATTTTCTATCATGTGCGTGTTTAATTCAGATTGACAGTTGCTTGGCGTGAGTGTAAGTGGTAGTTGGTTCTGTCTTTTGTTTACAGAGATCTGTGTGCTCAGTGAACTGGAGGATTTGAGTGCGTCAGTGGACATGCAGGACGTGTACACTAAACTGAAATGTAAAGTGAGCAGCTTCAACATTGACCATTACAGAACCAGGTAGGACAAAAGCGAAACACACGAGGGAAAATGATTTGCAGTATGTACTGATCGTACGGCTTGTTGTTTTCAGCAATGCTGAAGGGCGAACGCTGTGTCCGTGGCCGCTTTTACGGACATCGTTGTTGTTTCATTTTTCGAGAGCTTATACAGTACTTAGACGAGTGTGTATGTTGAGATGATGCGAGGCTTTATGTTTTAGACCAGGCGAGGCTGACTGTTTTGAAGGAGTCATTCTGCAGTGCAAGGAAAAAGCAGTGGTGAGATCCAGCAGTTACAGAACCTGCTTAAACTAAACCTGTACAGAGGAACAGACACAGTTATTCTGCAGCATAGAAAGGGCGGTGTGTGTGTGTGTGTGTGGGGCAGCGGTGTGTATTACCGAGCTGCTCCGATCCACATATACGCTGCAGACTGACTGCAGAACGTTCCCAACGTGCATTGCAGTGTTTGTCTTCTTTTGTGGTTCTCCCTCCTCTGATCGGCGGTCCATGTGACTCTCGCCTGATTTGATTCTCTTGGTGCTGAAGATCGGGTGAGGCCGGGTTGGATTGCTTGATGCTGCAACTGAATCGGGGGCGATCGATGCTTCTACGATTTGCTTCATGTTCGTCCGTGTTTTAGGCTTGTGCATTATTTATAAAGAAAAAAAAAAACGTGTGAAAAGACCAAAACAATGTGCACGCGCTCCGATTGAATGAATACGAGTAATTTTACTTTTTATCTTGTTTCCACAGTAATATGTGGTAAATGACAGTTTAATAGAAATAGATATTTTTCGAAATAAAATATTGCACATGCCTAACAGACCTGTTTTTGTGAAAATCAAATATACTGGAGGAGAAATGTGTATACCAAACCATTTTTGCTCAATAATCTGCCTGAGTCTGTAATTCTCACTCCACTGATTCTGCTTCCGTTCTCTTCAGTGTCTTCTGTTGCCGATGATTAAAATCTTGTCTTTTTTTTTTTTTTGTCTAAACTTGCATTGGGGTTTTAGTGGGAAGGCTGGTCCTTTGTGGCCAGGTGTGTGTAGTGGGGTGCTGCTATCCTGCACGGACAAACTCAACCGACGTACTCTGCTGCTCCGCCAAGCCAAGCACCAAGATCCCTTCAGCCAATTCTCTGCCTTCTTTTCTCCTGTAAGCTCTTCTGTTTCCTCGGTGTTTTGTCAGTTTAACATTTTCAGCAGCCTACATGCGCACAGCGACACCGTTTCTAATGTGTTTGGACGCCGTTACAAACTAACATCAATCTAAATATCAAATATTTGCGTGTGTTTGCGGTCGGCTGCTGAATGCTCAGTTTCCTCAATCAGGCAACGCTAATTTATCCTCTGCAATTTTGTCCGTCTTTTACACGCTTATGTTGTTAATGCTGCCGTTTTTGTGCCATAACGAATCTGTTCACACCTTTATTTTAATAATAATAATATAATACTGACCAGAATTCCACAACACACGAGCATAGAGATGCTGTAGCGATTGTTATGAAGGTTTTTATAGACGTAATTGCTGCATTTTCCGCTCATGACACCAAGTTTTCAAAGCGTTTTGTGTAGCAGAACTGCAAGAAGCTAATCTAGTTGTGATTAAATAAAAAATGGCACAATTAAAAACATTACAGTATGATACACCAGTCATGCAGAAATACATTTTTGTAATGCACTTGAGCATAGTATTGTATAGTGTTTCTGTATTTGTACAGATGTGCTGCTCCTATGCAAATACAAGGTCACTACTTTAGTTTATTTAATAGGACTAAATGAACACTTTAATATCGCAAAATAATTTTAACGGAACGTATTTTATTAATGTGCGATTAATTCAGCGCAATTGTCTTTTGCTTATTAAAAACCAAAATAAACATTATAAAAACACATTTATTCTTAATGCCCATTCTTTGCTCAAAAAACAAACAAACAAACAACAACTCTCAAATCAAACACAGAAAACCGACATAATGTACACATCCGGAAATTAAAACCGTCCGTGTGGAAACATAGCAAAAGTTTTGTCGGTACGCTAACGAATTCTGTCATTTTAATCATTTTATGTTCATGCTCTGTGTTGAATTTAGTTTCACTAATACTGAAAAAAATCACTTGCATAAAGCAATTAAAGACTTGAAAAGTATTCATTTAAGGTACATTTAGATCAGATAAAAATGTGCGATTAAGTTGTGATTAAATAATGGAATCGATTGACTGTCCTAGAATTTAGTCTATTTTAAACATTTTTACACATTTTGTAATGGACAAAATGATTTGTCGTTTTATATTAAGACGAATCCTTTATTTAGGACTATGGTCATTTAGGCATTTGTTTTATGATGTGGTGTCAAAGAGATTAGTGGGAAGAAGTGGGAAGCATTTCCATGAACATATAGCCCCCTTCGGCATGGCTTTACTATAATGCCTTATTTATTTATCGTATTATTACCATACTGCCAGGTGGTAGCTCGGTGGTTAAGGCATTGGGCTCTGGACTCAAAAGTTGTCATGCCCCATCCGAGCTGCCACTAGTGGGCCCTTGAGCAAGGCCCTTAACCCCCAATTGCTCAGTCTGCCCCAGCCATTAGGGCTTTACAAACCAGTGCATTCCTGGTGCCCGGATAGATGGAGAGGCTTGCGTTAGGAAGGGCATCCAGGGTAAATCATGCGTCAAATCGCCGAAAGAAAATAAATAAATAATCAACTATATAGCAATAAGTAATAGCAATAAATATATAAATCAGAATCAGGGCTCGATGAGGCAATAAAATAGACATTATAAATATAGTTGTTATGTGAAGTCCGTGTATGCCTTTGACATTTGACCGGCTGTCTGTGGTTTCCTGGTTGAATAGATGGCAGCGAAGGCTTTGGAGGCCTGCCACCAGCCCCATGGCTTCCTGTCCCTGACATACACACAAGCTGTAACATGCAATGTCCTCCACAAGTTAACCGCCCGGCAAGAGAGAGCCGGACCTCAGAGGCTGAGCAGCGGCGGAAGCGACGGCTCCCCGCAGCATCTGCACGAAATCCTGCTGACTGCCCAGCCATTTGACCTGGTGCTCTCATGCCCCCTACTGGCTAGCATAAGCCAGGTGTTCCACACCGTCTCGCCTCCCCCTTCCCGACGGACAGTCAAGGAGTGTCGCTCAGCAGGCCAGCCAATGAGAGGCCGCGCCTTTTCCTCAAGCACTTTGCCACTCATCTATGTCAACACCAGCGTGATCCGGGTTTTCTGCCCCCTTCAGGACAGCAGTGAGCTCCCGGATATAGGGATTTATTTCTATTCGAGCAATACATCAACTGCATAAGTGTTTTTAATAAGACACCAGGTGAGTGTGTGTGTGTGTGTGGTAATTTCATTTGTGGTTGTGCAGGTTCTCAAATGAAAGAGAAGATGGAGGACACACTTGTTCTGAAGATTGGATCGGTCAGCGTGGCACCGCAGGCAGATAATCCACTCACCCGCACCATCCTGCGAAAAGATATTTACCAGTGAGTACACATAGCGCACTCACGCCCACAGTCAGTTTATCAGTGATGCAATACACACAAACACACACACACACACACACACACATTGAGTGAGGCAATAGATTTATTGATGTTTCAAGAAAACACAAATTGAAGCTCGTCTGAATTCGACACTAAATTAACCACACATCTCTCACATCTCTCTGGTTGTGCATGCAGTCAATCAGCACTTAAATCCTTAACATACAGTACTGATTTTTATTTTTTTTTTTTTGCATTTTTGTGACAGTTGAATGATTTAAGATGTTCAAACACAATTTATACAGTCATGTGAAAAAATTAGGACACCCTTTGAAAGCATGTGGTTTTTTGTAACATTTTTAATAAATGGTTATTTAATCTCCGTTTCAACAATACAGAGAGATTAAAATAATCCAACTAAACAAAGAAAACTGAAGAAAAGTCTTTTCAAGATCTTCAGTAAATGTCATTCTACAAAAATGCCTATTCTAACTGAGGAAAAAGATAGGACACCCTTGCCCCTAATAGCGAGTGTTACCTCCTTTGGCTGAAATAACTGCAGTGAGACGGTTCTTGTAGCCTTCTACCAGTCTCCGACATCGGTCTGAGGAAATTTTACCCCACTCCTCAATGCAGAACTTTTTCAGCTGTGAGATGTTTGAGGGGTTTCTTGCACGTACAGCCCTTTTCAAGTCACCCCACAGCATCTCAATGGGATTCAAATCTGAACTTTGACTTGGCCATTCCAGGACTCTCCATTTCTTCTTTTTCAGCCAATCTTTGGTTGATTTACTAGTATGTTTTGGGTCATTGTCATGTTGGTATGAGGTTCTTTTCTTGGAATGCTGTGTCAAACATGCCAAACATGTCCTCTGCTGTTGTGTCCAAATAATTCAATTTTGGACTCATCTGTCCAAAGAACATTATTCCAGAAGTCCTGGTCTTTGTCAACTTTATCTCTGGCAAATGTCAGTCTGGCCTTGATGTTTCTCTTGGAAAGCAAAGGTTTCCTCCTTGCACACCTCCCATGCAAGTTAAAGTTGTACAGTCTCTTTCTGATTGTAGAGGCATGTACTTCTACATCAACAGTAGCCAGAGCCTGCTGTAGTTCTCGAGATGACACTTTAGGGTTTTTGGAGACCTCTTTTAGCATCTTGCGGTCTGCTCTTGGGGTGAACTTGCTGGGGCGACCAGTCCTGGGCATGTTGGCAGTTGTTTTGAAAGCCCTCCACTTGTAAACTATCTTCCGGACAGTGGAATGGCTGATTTCAAAATCTTTTGATATCTTTTTAAATCCCTTCCCAGACTCATAGGCTGCTACAATCTTTTTTCTGAAGTCCTCTGACAGCTCTTTTGCTCTCACCATGGTGCTCACTCTCACTTCAACAGTCAGGAGCACACCAAACTAAATGCCTGAGGTTTAAATAAGGCAAGCCTCATTCAACATGCAGAGTAACGATCTACTAGTTATGTGTACCTGGTGTGATATACCTGTGTGAGATCTGAGCCAATTTAAGAGGGAATACATGTGAGGGTGTCCTATCTTTTTCCTCAGTTAGGCATTTTTGTAGAATGACATTTACAGAAGATCTTGAAAAGACTTTTCTTCAGTTTTCATTGTTTAGTTTGATTACTTTAATCTCTCTGTATTGTTAAAACTGAGATGAAATAACCATTTATTAAAAATGTTACAAAAACCCACATGCTTTCAAAGGGTGTCCTAATTTTTTCACATGACTGTAAGTACACAAATGTAACCTGAGAGTAACCTAATCCAAAATGCAGTTAAAAAAAAAAAAAAAGATTTACTCATTCATTGAGGAGAAGGAGGTGTAGCTCAGCGGTTTAAGGGCTGCTGATCGGAAGGCCGGGGGTTCGAGCCTTGGTATCACCAAGCTGCACTTTGGTCCTTGAGCAAGGCCCTTAACCCTCTGTTCTCCAGGGGAGCTGTACCATGGCTGATCCTGTGCTCTGACCCAGCTTCCATGCGACATGCGAAGTAAAGAATTTCCCTCATGGGGTCAATAAAGTATGTATTTTTAAAATATAAAAAAAAAAATGAAAAATGATCTGGACGGTTGTGGGAAAGAAATTTGCACTGTGATAACCACATATTTTACTGCCTTAAAGAGAGCCTTAAATAGATCTTAAATAATACTTTAAATAGATCTCAGAAGGCAAGTCATCATGCCACAATCTACATAAAATGAAGAACACAGGAGAAATAAAGAGATTAACATGTGTCAGACTGGAAAGTGTTACACAGCCATTCACAAAACCTCAGTGAGTGCTGTTACTCACAAATGAAAAACAATAGTGAATCTTCCCAGGAGTGTTCTGATATTACTCAAGAACACAGAACAACATTTAATAAATTGCATGTCTCACATGCCTCAGATAAGTTCAGTGTTCATGATTCAACAATACAAAAGCCACGACTGTCCAAAAAACCTTGATTATTCCCCAGAAACAAGCTATTCAGACATTAAACAGATCTTGAGAACCTTCCACCGTACTGAATTCAAACAATTCTGCAAGGAAAACTCCTCCACAATGAAGTGACAGGCTCAGTGCTATTTATCACAACTGCCTGATTACTGTTGTTGTTTTCTCCAAGCATGGTACAACCAGTTATTAGGTTTAGGGGCAGAAACTTTTTCCACATACTGTAGTACCAGGCAGGTTTGTGGCAGCTCTATTACCGTAATGAATTAAATCATCATTTAAAATGTTATATAATAATAATAATAATAATAAAATCAGGAAGGGGCAAATAATTTGTCCACAGCACACTTGTCTCTGCATAACCAAACTTTATTGCAGAAAGTTTTAAAGCGTCTAAAAAGTCCCAGCATTATTATGTTCAGCCTTTATTTGAAAAAGAAAAGAAAAACATCAACAATAAATATGTGCCTGTATAACATTTTTAATACTGTAGTTGTGTCCAACAAGGGAGGAAGAGGATAATTAACTTGGTGCTTAGTGCAGTCAAAACTTGCATAAAATGCAGCTACAGTTGTTTTTTTTTAAACAGGCTTCACACAGCCTTACTTTTAGTTGCATTTTTACATTTACAATACAATTCTGTTACCCACAAATACCCACGTACCGCCTTTGTCCTTCCCTCACACACACAATGCTACTGCGACTCGTGTTACCTCCTGTATTGATTACTGTAACTCCCTTCTTTTTGGTCTCTCCCACAAATCCCTTCACAAACTACAACTCTTTCAATTCTCACCTGCCTGAATGACATCATCCTGCTTTTGCGGCACCTTCACTGACTCACTGACTCCCGGTCAGGCGCCGCCTTGACTTTCAAATTATAATTCTGACTTTAAAGGCTATTCACAATCTTTCCCCTTCTTACTTGTCTGATCTCCATATTCATGTTTGCGCTCGTTCTTTAAGATCTGCCACTTTTCTTCAACTCTCTGTTTCTTCCGCCCGTCTCACCGCAACCGGGGGGATAGGGCATCCTGTTCTCTCCGGCTCTGGAACTCTCTACCTCCAGAAATAGGAAACATTGACTCTCTCTCTCTATCTTTAAATCTCCCCTGTTCAAAACATCCCACTCTCTGTAGTTTGCTTGCCGTGTCGCTCTCATCTCTCCTATTTTAGTTTCTTTGTTTGCTTCTCATTGTCTCTGTGTGTTTCCATGTGATGTCATACGATGTTTTTATGTGTTTTTTTTCTTTACTGCATTTGTTACTTATTGTGTGGTGTCCCTGTGTTTTGAGAAGGTCACCTATAAACAAACTGTATTATTATTATTATTATCATAAGCTAAAATTTGTTAGTAATATTCATGTACCATATAGCTATGTGTGGAATTCTGGGATGTGTTGTCCAGGCACTTATTTCCAGGTATCGGTCTTGTAAACTCGGATGTGTATTTGTGACCCGTATCCCTGTTCTGTCCCCTTATATCTGTAAGTCCTGGTGACACAAGCTTTCTCTACAAGTTTTTATGTTTTGTAGAGCTGTACAAAGTGTCAGTGAGCAGCAAACCTTGTGTGAACGTTGTGTATTTGTATTTGCATTTTAACTTGCCTGTGGACTGTTAACCAATAAGAGCGTGCAGAGGAGAATATGGAATTATGAGATCTGTGATGTTGGAATACCTCGAACACTGTTTTTCTCTCCTCTGGTCTCCTTTAGAAGAGCACTGAATCTTGGTGTCCTGCGTGACCCCGGGTCGGAGGTTGAGGATCGTCAGTATCAAATCGATCTCCAGAGCATTAATGTGGGCACGGCGCAGTGGGAGCAGCTGCAGCCTCAGGGAGAAGGAACGAAAGGCAGCGCGCCACCAGAGGGGGAAAGAAGTTCTCAGAACCCTGCACTGGAGTGGAATATGGCCAGCAGGTAAACCCCACAAGACAATAAACACGACACAGTAGTGCTGACCATGTTGTATACAAAAAAACATAATAATTTGTTCCTATGCGGTAAGAGATAAATAGTGTGATGTGTTGTAGACTTGAGAAGATTTGAGCACTCAGAGTGTGCAAATTAGCATGGTTTTTGGTTTTGTTGTTGTCCATAAGGAGAGTGTGTGTGTGTGTGTGTGTGTGTGTGTGTGTGTGTGTGTGTGTATCAGTCCAGTTCATTTGTGTTGAGGAGTCTGATGGCTTGTAGAAAGAAACTGTTACACGATCTGGTTGTGAAGGCCCGAATGCTTCTGTACCTCTATCCGGATGGCAGGAGAGTGAATAGTGTGTGTGTGTGTGTGTGTGTGTGTGTGTGTGTGTGTGTGTGTGTGTGTGAGGGTTGTGTGTGATCAGCCACAATGCTGGTGGCTTTAGGGATGCAGCGTGTGGTGTAAATGTCCAGGACAGAGGGAAGAGCGACCCCGATGATCTTTTCAGCCGCCCTCACTATCCGCTGTAGGGTCTTGCAGTCCGAGATATTATATTTGTATGGAAGAAAAAGTGTAAAACAACCTTGTAAATGTTCGTAACCGTCTCGCTTTTAATATTATATATCATATAATATTCATGATATATATATATCATATCATATAATATAATCATATAATATCATATAATCATTATAATATTATATATATATATATATATATCAAAGAGATCCAATAACTGCTTTTTAAGCGCTTTTTGCCCCACAGCTTTTCCTGGGTAAGATATTAGGAAAATTCTTTAGTTGTACTTTATTTGGTGTTAATCAGTAACTTTAATGGTTCGATATTATAGTTGCTATTTAACATTATCTTAAATGTGATTGGTTGATTCTTAAAACCGCCACATTCACCATGAATCGACGAGAATGACTTTAGCATGATTTAGTTTCATGATTAATAGGGGTGTAGAGATTTACAGTATTCATAAGGACTGTTTTGGTTAATGTGGTCAGATCTCTGTCAAATTCATACAACTTTGCTGTAATGCCATAGTGCTGAGAATTTGGAATTTGGATACCATATGGCCGAGGGGGCACGGTGGATTAGTCGTTAGCATGTTCGCCTCACATCGCCAGGTTCCGGGTTCGATTCCCGTCTCGGCCATGTGTGTGTGGAGTTTGCATGTTCTCCCCGTGCCTCAGGGGGGTTTTTCTCCGGGTTCTCCGGTTTCCCCAGGTCCAAAAACATGCACGGTAGGTTGATTGGCACATTGGAAAAATTTCCCTAGTGTATGAATGTGTGTGTGTGAATGTGAGTGTGTGTGCACGCTGCGCGTTTGCTGCAATGGGTTGGCATTCCGTCCAGGGTGTATCCTGCCTTAATGCTTATAGACGCCTGAGATAGGCACAGACTCCCCGTGACCCGAGGGAAGATTGGATAAAGCAGTAGAAGATAAATGAATGAATGAATGAATATTCGTATTAATTATCGTACAGTCCTATAACAGGGCAGACACGTGGCATGGTGCTTGGACAGGAAATAACAGAAAATGGAGGATTACACTTATCGGAAGCAAACATGGTTTAGTTTGCAGGCCAGGTAGATTGATGATGATAAGTTGAATGTTAAACATTCCTATATTGACATGTTCCATGTAAGTTACAGGTGTAGTCGTCGTTGTGTACGCACGACATTCATTGACATTCATTGCGTTTGTTACAACGGCTGAAGAGCAAAACATTGTGTCATTTTATTGTGTGTTTGCTTTCCAAGCATTCAGAAGCACCCAGAGAGGAGAGCAATCCTCACCCCTATCCTGACGGACTTCTCTGTACGCGTCACTGCCGCCCCTGCAATCATCTACCGTAAACCTGCTGCTTCTGACAGCGGCACAGTGGAGGTACAAACCAGACAATGTTTACATAACAAGTATTAGTTAGTGATTAATAAATGGTTTATACCTCACCTAGACACTCTCACAGAAGTGTGTGTGTGTGTGTGTGTGTGTGTGTGTGTGTGTGTGTGTGTGTGTGAGAGAGAGAGAGAGAGAGCTTGTGTGCAAGGCTTTCTGTCTGTGTTTGTTTTCTTTTGTGCACAGTGTAATCATTGATGTTATGGTTTATTACTTTTGTACACGCTTGATAAATGTCAGATTTCATATCTGCTAGGCATCAGACAGGGTTGATTGTGAAAGTGTCATTCCCTTCTTTTTATATATCCTTCTCCTTTTCTGTCTTCCACTCTCTGTAGGATATTGTGGTGTGTGGGCACAGCTTGGAGTTGAATGTCACATCAGCCCTGGAGATGTTTCTAAGTTTGTCTCAGGTGCAGCTCATCCAACAACTGATCCTCTCCAACATGGTTATTTTAGGGACTTCGGAAAAAAGTACAGAGGTAAACAACAGGATGGAATTAAAGGGTTTATACAATTAAAACAAAGGTAGTATTGTTAACACTTAATGCTATAAAATGCATCCTTTTTGCAATTGCCTAAAGCAGGACCTCCAGTTCTTTTGGGTAATGGACCCAAATAAACCCTACCATTTAAAAAAAAATTATAATCTATTTTTTTTACAAATGTATAAATAAGGATTACTGTAACAATTGACCATTTTGTCATAACTTTCTTTGTGGTTTGAGATCAAAATACATAAACTCCAGTCTAAAGATTTTATCTGAGGGAAAACTGTCTCATTATCCCAGTTATATTCAGTGTTTTGCTGCCATTTGATCATGAGTGTGTGTGTGTGTGTGTGTGTGTGTGTGTGTGTGTGTGTGTGTGTTTACTGCAGTAGTATATGACCTCAGCGCAGGTCTGTGTTTTTGTGAAGTACATGTTTGCTTTTGAACTCCTGCAGTTTTAGCTTGTTGAATCGTAAACTCACACGTTACTCACATCGTCACCAAACGCAGCGCACACTGTAAAACTCTGCTCAATATACATCCTTTTACTGCTTAGCTAAACACACCGAAGTGGTTATTTATTCGTTAAGACACTTCTGATTGGACGATCGGCACGAGGCATCCGCGGTGTAAATGAGGTCATTATAATTTTCTCTGATAATTGTGTCTGCCGAATTCCGTTAATGTTCTGCTGTAACGATGCTGAGGGAAGACACTTTCCATTTCCTCTGATTGTGTGTGAATTTGGTCTGTTCTCCTACCGTGGAATGAATCGCGATTGTTTTCGGAAGGAAACCAAAAGAAAAACCCGCCGAGATGCTGACTCGTACTCAAAAACCTGACTCAAATATACCGTAAATTCTGGACTATAAGCTGCTACTTTTTTCCTAGGTTTTGAACCATGCGGCTAATAATAAGGTGCGGCTATTCTGCAGATTTTTTCCCGACCGCTAGGGGCTCTAACCAGAATTAGAATCAAAACTAACACAAAATAAATGCAAAGAAGAAGAATGCGCTAGTTCCTCTTTAGCAGATATAAGTGGGTAGAAGCGGATAGAAGGAGGACAAACTCTATCTTTACAAGGTTAAGGTGACGTCATTTCACACACAGGAGAAATGAAGATAAATACTGTAAATAGCGCTTATTTTCTCTTGGTTCTGTCCCGTTTTAATCAGCAAAGTTGCTGCTCGGTGCTCTCTCTCTCTCTCTCTCTCTCTCTCTCTCTCTCCTCCCTGCTCTTCCCCCCCCCCCCCCCCACACACACACACACACACACACACGCACACGCACAAATCAGCCAAAGTTGTTCTTGATGTTCCCTTTCCCGATATAAGACCGGTTCACCCTACAATCCCTGTCCGGGCTCGTAGCACATACCTAGTGTCGCGGACACGGACGCTCGATATATGTTTATGGTACTCTCCGGTACTCTCCGGTACTCCCGGTACCACGGCGCGCAGAGCGCAAGGCTCCCTAGCCTGTCTGGCCGCTCCGTATGAGCGGCGTCTCCTGAGTTCTTTATTCTAATAAATCCTGTTTTGTATGAATTCCGGATCTCCGCGTCTCTGTGCAGCGTCCACCGTTACACCGTGTTAAAATACAGGTTAGGAAAGGATCTATTTAGGTACATACAGGTACATTTACAATTCAAAAGCGGATGCGGCTTGTATGCAGGTGCGGCTTATAGTCCAGAATTTACGGTAATAACATATAGAGGTCTTTCATTTTATTTGATTGTGTCCACTTAATTAAATAGTTTTTTAAAGCTGTTTTCACAGGCGTGTGTAGAGTTCACAACAACTCCAAACTCCAGGTGCATTAATACACAGTTTTCTAACTCGCACACAAATAATATCCAAAATAATATTCGGAAATCTGAGGCAAAAATCGGCTACATACATGCTCATTTTGATTGACACATCCTTCGGCCAATTAATTCGCACATAATACGGTATACTTTCTACTTCTTAATGGATGCTCAGTACAAAATGTATTTCTGGCACTCCAGAGGCAGCAGAAGCCTGTTTGAGGCATTAGTTAGATAAAACAGTGTCTCGATCTGTCAGTTTCCTTCTTTCAGTGTGGCCGTAAGCAGTCTTCCTGCTTTTACTGGACCAAGAATGTTTTTTTTTTCCTGGCATTTTCCTGGTCTGGTTCTCTGACACACAAAGATACACCTGAGCTGTTTTTGTATCCCTATACACACTTCCTTTTTACATATTTCCCCAACAGTGTCACTGTTTGTTAAACCGTTTCCAAGGCAGTCCACCAAAACACTGTATGACCTAATTTGGGGTTTGTTGTTTCAGTTGTCTGTATGATGTGACAGTGTTGGAAGGGTCTTTTGTTTTATGCATTGTTTTTTTGGGGGTTTTTTCCGAGGGTTAGGAGGTAGATTTGTAACTAAATCCTAGTTCTAAGATTTGGTGTGGTTTCTAGTGGAATTTCCTCTAGTGAAGGCATGTCGCCCATTTTGAGTTCACGGCTGTGACACAATTCAGAATAATCAAACACGCGGATCCGACCGAAATTCCCTCCACTTTCCGCTTCTTTCATTTTATATAATAATAATAATATATAATAATTCCATTTGCCCAGAAGCCAGCCAGTATTGTGAACTGGCTTTGCAATTGCAGTGTTTATGATCCTGAACCGCTTTCCGATCAGGAATTTGAATTTGGTTTCTATATGGTAAATTAAACGGCCTGATGCTTAGACGCTCTTAAAACCCCAGAAGTTGTATTGGCATCATTATTAAAACTCCCTAAATCCTTAATGAATGATCTGTATGCATGTAATTAAGTAGTTAATATGTTTCTAATTGAACTATTGTTCATCTCTAATTTCCGATTATTTTGATTATATTTAATGAATTCTGTTTACTAGACAACATAGATTTCCTGATCAGTCCTTTGTCCTTGTATTAATGTATGTGTTACACAGTAACGCTCATCTGCGCCAGTCAAACAATAATGCAAGACCTCGTTCGTTTGTCAAGTTACAATATGTTGCAAATTTCTGCTCGTCGTGCAAAACACTCGCAGTCCAAGGTTTACTGTGCGTTGTAGATGCGTGGATAACATGATCTTGTATAGAGTTACAAAATGGGGACGTGGGTAATCCATCACATGGCTTATAGTCAGAAAAAAAACGAATCTACTGAGCTGCAATATGCCAATTCCTGAACCTGATCATGTCTTTTCATCCTCATTAAAGTTTCAGACGGTAGAACAAAAATGCTTTAGTGGAGCTTCAGTGATGCCTGAACTGATCCCTGCGAAATCTGAAAATCTGATTTTACCCCAGTGGATTTACTTGGTGTGGCCTAACATCATTATCATCATCATCATCATCATCATCATCCTAATAATAAGAAGAAAAAGAATAATACATTTTGTTTAAGGCACCTTTCAAATCAGGTCACCGTATATCAAAGAGCAATCAGTAGAACAACAATAAATAACAATATCAATAAAGAATAAAACAATTAAGAATTGGTGTAAGTGTAAACAGTAACCATATAGGATATTCTAACGTGTATCACTTAAGGCACTTTTGCAACTGAATATCCAAGATTCATGGTTAACACACAGGTGTAAGCCTAGCGGTCCCTGCTGCTGAATGCTAAAGACCTGCACGGCACATATTTTTCCGTTTATATATATATATATATATATATATACAGTCCCTGACAAAAGTCTTGTCGCTTGTGTACAAATTGACCTGAAGTGCCGCTGAAATATATTTCTAATCAAGATTTTTTTACAAGAAATGGCTCATTTGAATCCCAACAGCTTTTGTAATAATGTTTCAATGCAAAACGAAACTGTCAAAAAGTATTCTAATATTCACAGCTTGGTAAAGCCCATTGAGTCCATTTTTGCAAAGACATAAGTGTTGTCGCCTTGTCATATGAGCTTCACCTGTGACTAATAATGGATTAATTAGGTCTCAGGTGTGTATAAAAAGAACCCCAGTACACTAGACCTTCACCTCAACTGCAACTAGACCTCTGCAAACATGCCTGAGATTCACCCTGAGACTAAAGTGTTGCTTATCAAGAGGCTGAAGACCAGATCCACTGCTGATGTGGCAGACACCTTCAATGTGTCTCAGCGTCAAGTACAGAGGATAAAAAACAGATTTGAAGAGACTGGAGACGTTTTTGACAAGCCCAGGTCAGGCAGACCCCGCAAGACAACTGCTCGAGAGGACCGTTTGTTGGCTCGAAAATCCAAGGCCAGCCCATTTTCCACTGCAGCAGAGCTCCATGAGACCTGGTCACCTGAAGTCCCCGTGTCAACCAGAACAGTTTGTCGGATTCTCGAAATGGCCTCCATGGTCGAATCAGTGCCCAGAAGCCAGCACTAAACAAAAGACGATTGAAATACCGTGTGGCATTTGCCAAGGCCCACAGCCTGCTAAAAGGATGGACGCTGGAAAAGTGGCAGAAGGTGGATTTTTCAGATGAATCTTCTGTTGAATTACACCACAGTCGCCGCAAATATTGCAGGAGACCTACTGGAGCCCGCATGGATCCGAGATTCACCCAGAAAACAGTGAAGTTTGGTGGTGGAAAAATCATGGTCTGGGGTTACATCCAGTATGGGGGTGTACGAGAGATCTGCAGGGTGGAAGGCAACATCAATAGTCTAAAATACCAAGAAATCTTAGCTACCTCTTATATTCCCAACCATAAAAGAGGCCAAATTCTGCAGCAGGATGGTGCTCCATCGCATACTTCCATCTCCACATCAAAGTTCCTCAGGGCGAAGAAGATCAAGATGCTCCAGGATTGGCCAGCCCAGTCACCAGACTTGAACATCATTGAGCATATGTGGGGTAGGATGAAAGAGGAAGCATGGAAGACTAAACCAAAAAATATTGATGAACTCTGGGAGGCTTGCAAGACTGCTTTCTTTGCTATTCCTGATGACTTCATCAATAAGTTGTATGAATCCTTGCCAAACCGCATGGATGCAGTCCTTCAAGCTCATGGAAGTCATACAAGATATTAAATTTGGATCTCACAGCACCACTACTTAATTTGCTGACATATTTTTGTATTTGCAGTAAATTTGTTCAATTTCTGTATAGGCGACAAAACTTTTGTCTTGCCAAAATTTGACCTTTCTGTTTTGATTAAATGATAAATCTTTTTTCAGTGAAACTAATTTATTTCAGTGCATTAAACATCATTTGGGAGGGTTTTAGCTGTTCATACGAGCTATTTCTAACACCAATTGATTAATTAAAAGTCAATAATAGCAAGGTTAATAGCAGGTGTTTCTACAAAATAGATAAGCGGACAAGACTTTTGTCAGGGACTGTGTATGTGTGTGTATATATATATATATATATATATATATATATATATATATATATATATATATATATATATATATATATATATATATATATATTCATTTATCTCTTCTTCCACTTTATTCGATCTTCCCTCGGGTCACGGGGAGCCTGTGCCTATCTCAGGTGTCTATGCTCATTAAGGCAGGATACACCCTGGATGGAATGCCAACCCATCACAGGGCACACACACTCACAATCACACACACACACACATTCATACACTAGGGACAATTTTCCAATGTGCCAATCAACCTACCGTGCATGTTTTTCGACCAACGGGAACCGGAGAACCCGGAGAAAAACCCCCTGAGACACGGGGAGAACATGACACACACATGAATATATTTCCGCCCGCACCTGCGTTCACTATCAAATATTGTCCAGCGTCGGGTCCCGTGGCAGTGCAGGTCTCTACTGTATGCGAAGGAGAAAAGTTACCCCCCTAATTCTGTTCAGTCCGGTTTTATGTATACAGCACATTTTAGACATGGATGCTATCCCAAAACAGCTTTACATAAATAAATAGATTACAAATATACAGGTTATATTTATAAAATTCCTCTGAATGGTAATCAGTTGTCTGTAATGCGTAAGCCAGTGGTGGACAATTAATACAATGGTACTGTATGATAAAGGATCACTTGTTCAGGATTGCCTAGATCGATTGTTTCTTAGGATTGTTAAGCTTCAAAATCAAGGGGGCCGTATCATTCCTTAAATGTGTCTTAAATTGAAATGACTACGCAATCAAATAATAGGACCAGACTATATAAAATATAGGATAAATATTGCATATAAAATCCTGAAATGGTGAAATTATTTTAACTAATGGCTGGTGAGAACTGAATGGGCTTCTTTTAAACATGTAATTTATTTGCTTTAATTTTAATTGTCATTTGAATTATTATTATGCAAGCTTTCGGCTTTAATATGAGTGCTTTTTCCTTCACGGCAGGTGAGCGTTGTAGGAATTGCAGCACTTTATATTTGTGGTTGCTCCCATGGGGCTAAAAGACATTTGACCAGCTGTTGTACAGCCAGGTGTGCGTTATTTCCTCCTAGATTCACTTCAAGCGAGCAAATAAAAGCTGTAGAATTTTAAATTATCCTAAGGAGAAATGAGAGAACATCTGGAAACGATATGATGAATGTACAATGAAAAGAACCACTCGTACACCATGCATTTTTGGTGTGTGTGTGTATCTATGGCTACCAGTTTAAAAAAGCAATAACTATGGGTTATTATAGGTTCAAATAAGTTTATATCACATTGTAGAACAGATGACCAAAATTGCAATTCATTACCAAAAAGCATGTATTAATTAAGGGTTCTTACTATATGTACAGTCTACAAACTATACATGCACAAACAGCCATCCATTGTTTTTTTTTATATTTGTTACATGGATATTTAAGTGTAATTTAGGAGGTCTAAGTCTAATTTTATTTGTTGTTTATTAATATAAGGGGTACGGTTCAGGCACACGGTGTGTTTTTCATGGATGGATGTCATGGATGCAGGGTTGAACGAAAGGAAGTACACAAGAATGTGTGGTTGGTGGCAAATCAACAGTATGAGCTCAGGACATTGGCAAAACATCAGTGCGAATATAGAGAATGTGTTTTATTGAGAGACGGTTACGTGTTAATGCTTCCAAGATCGTTGTGTAGGAAAGACTTTGAAGGCCAAACATTGAGCAGTTGTTCTCATACAGTACATCAGTGTTTGCCTCAAAATGTTGTGCTGTACCGCTTATTTTGGTTGACTTGCATCACCTTAAAAAACACTTGGAAATACACTAGAAAGCAGATCATGAGTAATTCAGAAGTCAAGAAGCTTCTAAAGGAGTAATGCATACGTTTACACTAAGCAAAAAGCAATGACATCAAACATATTTGTAGTGTAGTTTGTATTATATCGCTCCTGCCATCACGTAATTATATTTCTCACTGTGGAAACTGCGAGCTGGCAACAACTTCTTGTAGCCTTCTCCTGCCTTGTGGGCATCAATAACTTTCATTTTCAGAGTCGTATACAGCTGCCTAGAGCTGTTGAGTGTCCGCGAGTGTGTGCACAAGGTTAGAAGAGTCAGAGTATTTGTAAAGTTTTGTAATTGCCATTTACTAATGACAGCTGTTGCCATGCATCAGATCTAACGAGCTGATTAAGGTGTGAAATCTTGCACCGGGTTGGTGACCCCTGCCCTAGCGGAGGGGTTAGGCGCATGTTTTTTTTACCCTGAACACTCCCCATCTAACCGGCACTAGGAAGGTACTGGCTTGTTCACCCCTAACATCTGGGCCAGACTGAACAATTGGGGTTAAGTGCCTTGCACAAGGTCCCACTAGTGGCAGTTTGGAAGGGCCGGGATTTGAACCTGCAGAGCAGCAGTCGTGCAGGAGAATGCTGAGAGGGGAGTGTCCCAGTACAGCAGTACACCATTTTCTGTTTGACCTAATTTTCCCAAAACACATGTACAAATGGTTCATGTGTTTATTTCTTCGTTTTTAATATCTTTGTTTTCTTCTACTTTGTGTGTGTGTGTGTGTAGAAGCACAGGCAGATGCACCGTGGTAATGTATCCGCTCCAGGGTATGCGGAGAGTTCGCGCGTGGGAAGCATCCCCTGTGGCCAGGACAGTGGCTTTGGCAGTGACAGTGAACACCTGCGATTTGTTCATTATGACCAGCACAGCAGCACCAGCCACCGGCAACTGACGTGCCTCTCCCGCCAACCCACCATCACTAAGAATCTGTCCTTCATCCCGTTTGACATTTTCCTCACCGCCAGCAGCTTCACCCTCATGACGTATTTAATGACCCAGGCTTTGGCATCTACTACAGAATCCGATGGACACGCGAGCAAGACGTTCCTCAACATACCAAAGGACGATCCGGAACATGCAGAGCCTGAGATGTCCGAGCCGCTTGTAGCAGCAGACCTGCTCAGTACGTCATCCGAGGGAGGGCTTCTCATGTTGAAAGGGTTGTCCTCTACTAGCCGGGAACATGCAAGGCAAACGTTGGGGGCTACGATTGTCCGGCAGCCTGGGAGACGAGGTGTTGGAGGAGGCCTTTTGCAACCACTTCTTTACCTCCATCTCACACAGCCGTCGACCCTCCTCAGCTGCCACCAGCGCAGACAGCGTCTAGAGCTCTCTCTGTTTGATCTCACGTTGAAGGGAGTGGCCTATGACTACGCCTATCTGGGTAGGCAGCCTCACCATCTTCCCGCCAGTCACTCACTTCGCATTCTTTCATTCTCTTCTATTGTTTCTCAGTCCCTAACTCTGCACCCAGTGTAGAGAGCAGCTCAATATCTTTGTTTTGCTATTGGTCTGTTTTCTCAGCGAAAGCGCTGCAGCTATTGGCCAGTAAACACATCTAAAGGATAGAATAGCCTTTATCTGTCACATGTACATTACAGCGCAGGGAAATTCTTTCTTCACATTCATGGCAGCTTGTTTGGTAGCTGGGGTCAGGGCAGAGGGATTCATTTATTTGGATTTTTATATTTACTTACAACATGTACATCAATCAGGCATAACATTATGACCGCCTGCCTAATAATGTTTTGGTCGTCCTTTTGCTGCCACAATAACCGTCACTCATCGTGCACTAATGGCAGTTACTTCAGCTTGTTAAGCGTCAAGTAGGATCCAGCCTTCACTCACATCGACGATGTGCCGCACACGACCCTGTCTCCGGTTCACCTCTGTTCCTTCCTTGGTCTTAAGAGTTTGAATCTCTATGTATGCATGATAAACATGCCCTTGTGTGGTCAGAATTTCTGTGGGGTTTATGACCCAGGAGATTATTCTTCATACCGAGATAGTCAGTTATAGGCCTGTAACTGTAAATCTGCAGTTAAATTACCTCATGTAAGTGGTCTTGGGGTATCCAGATTTTTTTTTGTTTTACTTTTTCATGTCAAATGTTTATGCAGTTTATTATTTACAAGGCACTGGAAGTCACTACAAGGCGTTTACAAGGGTATCATAATTAGTGGAGAACTGTCTATGTTTGTAGAATTTCTCTAGTGTGTAAATCTATTTTTTTTTTGCCTCCGATAATAATTTGGTTTGTGGTTTACCTTTCTATCTCTTTTTTTATTTAATGGTTTCTTTATTTCTCCTTCTCTCCAATTTTTAGACACTGGAAAATCTCTGCCGGAGTCTCCGGACTATAGCGTTTTTTGGTTAGAGACGGTGGCTGGAGAAGCAGACAGCAGGACAGGAATTCCTCCACCGCTTCTCTCTCTCTGCATAAGAGACTTCCTTAATGGTCCAGGTGCAATACACATGTGCATTATTTATTTTATTTTTTTTAATAACCCATCCTTCATGCCTACTGACTTGCGTAATGTGCAATGTCCAGTTGATTGTCATTGTGGATCCTATGATGATCTGATCCTGAGTAGATCATGTATACAGCCATTAAAAATGCTGTAGAGACAGCAGGCGAGGCTTTGTGTCAATCCTACACTGATGTGGATGTGACGCATGTGAGTGAAGGCAGTTGCATCAGATGGCAATTCTCTCGTCTGACATCACATAGTATTGCCGATGGCACGCTTCCAATCCAAAAGAATTACTGAAAATAAACATTGTGTTGAAAGTTTTTGCCTCTGGTGTCAAGGGTGTCATAGTGTACTTCTGTCATGCCAATCATTTCTGATTTGGAAGTAAACATGACTATTTAGTATGATTAGACGCCATTGGCGATTGATTAGTAAGACGCTGCTGTGTGAGAATTTCTGCAGCCCTCTGATTTATTGGAATGGACTTTAGGTCTTCAAGTTCTGTTAATAAAGACCACGCTGGTAAGAAAGTACACTTACCGATACGATACAGATGTTTCTCAGGAGCATGTTAAACCCATTTCAATCCATTCAGCCTCTACAGCATTGGAATACATTGAACATTAAGCATCATGAAATAATGAAAGGGATGCAAAGGGGCTGTTGGACCGACCCCATACACACCCAGCATTGTCTTTATAACCCGAAAGTGTAATCTGGGGGACGTGCTGCGTTCAGTGATGTCTCTATATTTACATTTACAGCATTTAGCGACGTCCTTATCCAGAGCAATGTACAAAAAAACACTATCTAAGAATAAATAACTCTGGTATGATCGAATACAAACATAAGATGCAAACAACCTTCAACTCGGTTGTTTTTGTTTTTATGCCGAAATCAATATTTCTGGAAGAGATCTTCAGTCTTCAGTTCATTCCACCACCTCGCTCTCCAGAACAGTTCCAGAGAAGAGCCTTGAACATAACTTACCTCTAACCTCGAGAAAAGCGGGAACCAGTCGAGCAGTGCTAGACTGTCTCAGGCAGCGACGTGTGGTATGAGGGGGTGATGAGGGCATCTATGCTTGTTCATTGTGGATCTGTTTGACGGATTGAGTCTGAATACTAAGATAGGACTCAAACCCTCATACCGCCAATCCTACTAGAAAGAGCCGCCATAATGTTGGAACAAAACGTATACAACCCTTGGCAAATGTGGTTTCTGAGAACAAAATTCGCCTTCGACAACATGGTAAAAATTCCAAGGATGGCCACTGAAGTTTACTAAAGCAAGACACTAATCAAGAAGTGCGAGTTCTCCCCAACTATAATTATCATATGATAATCAAAGTCAAGCAATGGAACATTGAAGTTGACCCGATACACACACCGGGCAAGGAGATGATAAAATGACTTTAGTCCAGGATCTAATCTAGAATGGAGTGGAAGCATCAATAATATCCAGTTGTTTAGCTTGAGCAGTAGCAATATTTCTAAATAAAAAAAACAATATTTCTTGCTGTGGAGATTAGATCTAGAACTAGAACTAGAACTTGTGCACAGAGCCTGAAAAACTTTTTAGAAAATGAGTTTTGGAGCAAAGAGATGATAATTCTCAACATGCTTAAGAAGGAGGTGTTTCAGTCAGAGAAACAGGGAGAATCAGAACGCAGGGTCAGCCGTGATACAGTATGGAGCACAGAGGGTTAAGGGCCTTGCTCAAGGACCCAATGGGTCTAACCGCTGAGCTGCACCCACTCTGATAGTGCTTTAGATAGCAGTTAACAAACATACTGTTATAGTTACAAATGATTTATTTACTTATGTTGCATATCACATCAATTTTAATGTATAAGTAATAAATTTGCCCCGCATCTAATGTTATTTAACGGTTTATTTTGTCATTTAAAAATGATTAATGCTCCTCCTGAACAACCCAAAATATTTATTTTCTTCTTTTTATTGTCTGAGCACAGCTGAGCTAAAGATGGAGTTATGTCGGCCATTAAAGATGAACCCAACACCTTCTAAACTGGAGCAGCTGAAAGAATGGAGGAAAATCTTCCCGGATAGTTTGGACGTCCCCGGTGCCTCGTCCTGCTTTCCTGAGGCGCCTCGCACCACTGACCCGAGTGATAGCAAGGCCTTGTCTCCATCAATATCCAGTCGTATTGCAAACATCCTGCAGACTTTCGGGCCCTTCCACAAAGTCTCTCTCCAGACTGTCCAGATGATCATTATGATGGAGATTGAACACCCGGTCCAACCCTCTCTCACATTATCGGTCTCCAGTATGACGGCTATTCTAAGCACAAAGAGTGGACAGCAACCTGTCGGTCAGTGCATTGCTTTTATTCATACATTCATACTCTCTCTCTCTCTCTCTCTCTCTTTCCAACTGACTCGCTCACAGTTTTTACCCATCTCTATTTATAAATTATTCTTTTAATGTTTTTGTTTTACTAGTTTAGAGAACCGCTTTGTATGCATACCTGGTCCTTTTCCATTTTTGAAACGCATACATCTTCCTTTTTATAGGCGTGTGGCCGCATGCTGGTGTCGCAGCAACACGCATGAAATGTAGATTAAAAGATTAGAAGGAAATTATAGTCAAAATATGACATTTTAACACATAAACTGAGACCTGTGGATATAACAGACTGCCATGGAGGTGGAAGCTGAGCATTCTGGGTAAATGGTATGCTGGACCAACATGGCTACCATTCCATGCTTCAACACTATGCTATTTGGACAGCTCTTCACTTTGGGAGTTTACTGCTCTCTGTTTGATCAGTTTACCCAAAAAGCTAATTGCAACAGACATTCTTTATTAGAATCCTTTTATAATATTCTTATTATTATGCTTTTATATGTTTAAACTTTGCTTTTATTGAATACATACAGAAAGTACAGTTTCTCAGTGAGATTTTATAATTCATTAGATATTCCTTTCATTTCTCTTGTCACATTTTTTCCTTGCATAATATTCTGAATTATATATATATATATTTCCTGTCCTTTTCTTTATCTCTGTGAGCAGACAGTGCAAAAGAAGTGTGCGTTTTATGGCAGTGTGAGGACGTGCTGCTGCAGACGGGGCTGGGGGGAAGCAGAAGTCCTTTTGTTGGCCCTTTCTCCTGCAGCTTGGATCTGGATGTGCTCTGGTGCAGACATTGTGGTAGCTCAGATAATGGTCCACCAAGAATTTTACTGGAATTAAGAGGAGGATTACTACAGGTACACAATCCAAACACTATTTATATAACAATAGTGTTTATATAACACTATATTATATATTTATGGAAGAAGAAATTGTATATCAGATTGATAATATGGATGTTTGTCCAGTGGAGATGTATATAAATCTGTAAATCTATCGATGGATGGATGGATAGATAGATAAATAAATAGATACATTGATGGATAGGTATCTCCTCATTTGTCTCTTCTTGCCTCTCAGGTATTTCTGGGGCAGGAGCACTACAACTGTTTAACTCTGATTCAAGAGTACATGCAGAGCTACCTGAAACAGGTGGAGAGCCAAGAGGAGGAAGAGAAAGAAATGCCCATCGAGTCTGATCTGTCACTCTCTCTTAACTCTCCCTCCCATCACACTGAACATTCCTCGGATGACCTGCGCACTGGCGTCTTCCGGTATATCCAAGGTTCAGGTAAAGATACAAATGTAGTATAGATAGTGTGTCAAACTGATTGTCACCGTGGGCCACATCAGCATTATGGTGTATTATAGTGTATTATGGTGTATTATGAAGTATTTGATGAGCTATATATCTATATATATATATATATATATATATATATATATATATATATATATATATATATATATATATATATATATATAAAAAATAGATTCATATCAAATAGATTCATGTTAGTTCACATGGATGCCCTTTGGTCTTCATTCCTCCATAGATTCTCAGAAGCTGCCAGGGGTGCATGAGGTAATGTTCTATAACGAGACGGAGGACAGTCCTGGTGTGATGATGTGGAGGTATCCCGAACCTAGAATTCTTACCTTTGTGCGCATCACTCCTGTACCCTTCAACACAACTGAAGACCCAGAAATCAGCACTGCTGACCTGGGGGACGCGCTTCAGGTGAGTTCTGTTGTCTTGGTCTCAGATGTGTCAGGGCCTGTGTGTGCACTTTTACGCTCTCTTCAGTCACAGGATGAAAAAGACGACAAAATGTTTAGAATTTGTAGAGTGTTTTGTTGGAAACACAAATGCATAATACTGAGCAATCAGTATTTATGTACAAATGTCTATTTATGACCAATAGGTTACATTAAAAGGGTTTTCAAGCACAGTCTCTTCTAACAATGACCGTAAGTCGAATGAAAAGATGTTTTGAATGATGATATGCCAGTAGAAATTTACTCAAGTCTAAAAAGAACGTAATAGATTAAACATAGAATTACAAAACCACCTCTCATTTCATTAATTAGTATTACTATATACTGCTCAGATCTAAACATTGAGTACGCTCTCACTTTATTATTGCATTGCATTACATTCTAAGAGTTCTGTGCTTAACATCTCGGATCTTCTCTTTGCACAGGTACCATGCAGTCTGGAATTCTGGGATGAACTGAGGAGAGCCTTCATGCCATACAAAGAGTTCAGCCTGTCGGAAAGTAATGTGTGTGAGCTCAAAATGCCCCAACTCAATTTCCACACACATCAGAGTGACCTTGTACCCTCTGATCTCTGGAGAGTTGTGGTGAACAATACAGCAGATGGAGCAGATGAGAGGTGTGTATTGGTGATGAAAATAGTGTTTTGCATTTAATAGCAGTCATAATACAGGGTTATCCAAAAAGATGTTACTACTTACATGGGATTGACTTTTATTTTTTTTTTATTTTTACTATTGAGCGTGACCCAATCATTTCCATCCAAGCCGCTCCCTTCTTTCTCTCTTTCAAAGTAAGTCGGGTGGCCATATTTAGTCTGCAACAAAAGGACATTATATAGTGCCAAATGAGTGGTAACATCTTTTTGTTGAGTCGAAGCATCCTCAATTGCGTTTTGAATACAGTCTAAAAGGCCGTGCACGTGTGAACCTGCCACGTATTATTAGGTGCAGGCATGTTGTTTTGTTTTTGTATTTTTTGAGATAAATTCTTTAGACTAGAAATCAAAAATGGAACGTTCCATGCCTTAACAAATAATTGTATAGAATATACTGTATAATTGGGGCAGGGTGGCTTAGTGGTTAGCACGTTCGCCAGGGTCCGTGTTCGATTCCGGGTTCACGTGTGTGTGGAGTTTGCATGTTCTCCCCGTGCCTCAGGGGGTTTTTCTCTGGGTTCTCCGGTTCCCTCCCCGGTCCAAAAACATGTACTGTAGGTTGATTGGCACCTGGGAAAATTGTCCCTAGTGTATGAATGTGTGAGTGAGTGTGTGTGTGTGTGTGTGTGTGTGTGTGTGTGTGTGTGTATGCCCTGTGATGGGTTGGCATTCCATCCATGGTGTATCCTGCCTTAATGCCCATAGACGCCAGGGAGATAGGCACAGGCTCCCCGTGACCCGAGGGAAGATTCGGATATAGCGGTAGAAGATGAATGAATGAATGAATATACTGTATATATGCAGACACTAGTAATTTTTTTGCATCATGCATCATGTCAACTCATTAACATGAACATTTTAGAATTTAGAATGAACATTTAATTCTATTCATTTTTTTGTGAGATCTTGAGGTCATGACTGCATTACATATAGAGGTGTGAACCGGCGATCGGGTGTTTGGCAATAAGTGTTCCATCAACCACAATGTGACTCTAGTGAAGGTTGCTCAGATCCACATTCTTATCCATTTTGAATTAAAACACAATGGACATATAAGCCTGACTTTTGGTTGAAGGCACAATATCTATCTCTAGTTATGAATATAGGAACACTGATGCTTTAATACACAGGTTTGTTTTTTCCTTCAAAACCAACATATGCTTTTGCTTGCCCAGCTGAAAAAAGAATTGTGATGTCTCGCTTTAAAATAATTTTGTCTACATCTACTATTACTGAAGTGCACTGCGGTTACATTACTATATGCACGATGTGTCTCTGTCTCTCTTTTAGTTCAGAAAGTGAGTCAGGATCTCAGTTGCCCTGTGAACAGTTGGTATCTCCTACGGCACTCGCAGCATGTATGCAGGTCGACTCCTGTTTTGCACCATGGCTCGTACCATCACTAGGTGTATCCCTGAAACTGGCCCACCTGGAACTGCGCTTGTGCCATCACCTGGAACAGCTCGGCACAGGTAACACCAACACTGTCTAGCTCTGTGTAAACACGCTGTCAACAAGGAAAACTGCATTAAAAAAAAAAAACACCAGCTGCTTACACTGCAAAAACCTACATTACAGGGAATAATTTCAAGTATGGCATTACTAAAATATCTACAAATGGTTTAATTATCTTATATTTGAGTTTTAATCTCAGGAAATTCTTTGTTGCATATGTAATTTATTTTCAATTACTGATTTTTTTTGCAGTTTACTTCTTGTATTCTATATTTTTTATTTTAATTTTTTAAGGATTTTTTTCTACTTACCTCTCTTGCCTTTGATAATCATTTTTGGCAAATCATTTAGATATACACAGTGTTTTGTGTGTTTGCTCTTTACCATTTTGAGACACTTTCGCTGTATAAAACTAATGCATCCAATCCGAAATGCCTTCACAAAAGATGGCATCCAGGCATCGCTCTGTGGTTCAATACTGCCCCCTTTGGTTTTCCTTTTCAACATTAGCTTGCAGTTTAAGCTGTATATTTCCTGTATACATCGTCCACTTGTGGTCCAACGTTCATCTTTATATTAAATGATGTTTTAATGTCACAGAACTGGAAACAGAAAATGTGCCTTCAAACCAGATTGAACCCAAATGTAAATATCTTTTTAACGGTTTATTCCAAATTATGTCCACATGTGAATATCATCAACTAAAAATGTATATATAATATACATAATATAATATATAATATATATATATATATATATATATATATATATATATATATATATTAGCAATAATAATTTGGTTGTTCTTGGTACATTCGAAGACAGATACGTTTATTTGTTTACTCATTTGAAAGTTTAAAAGGAGTACATTTACCAGTGTTATTTTTTACCCAGTGTATTTCTGTGAATGTTGAAACTGCTCTGCCCTGGCAGCTTGGGCCCGGTACTTTCTCTAACTATATGTTTTAATTGTTTTCATTTTTGTTGTTTCCCCATAGGTCCATCTCAGCGGCTCCGCCCCTTCCTTTCGGACAGGAAAATGCCATGTGTTCAAGAGTACGCGGTGGTGTCTCTGCGTGAGCCGAAGGCATTTGTGCGAGAGTGGAGTGAAGGGGCGCAGTTGGGTCAGGAGCTGCACCTCTACTCCACACTGCAGTGCCACTTGGTGGACTACAGAAACCTCACCCTTTTGCCTCTCTTGCAGCCGTTTAGCTTGCAGGGCCATGCTACAAAAAAGTACACTCAGTTCCAGCAATCAGACCAGATTCTCATTTTTAATGTTTTCTTAGAGCCCATGTTGATTACAGTGGGACAGCACATTATCCATACCTTGGATACCGCTCTGAAAGCATGGCAACAGGTGACGTGCACACACATACACAGACGCACACACACATACACAATTGTTATTGTATGGGTAGTTGACACTGACCGAAAAGACGAACACTAAATCGAACACTGAATGAGATTAGGCAGTGATGTTGGGTGCGATAGACTGGTGGAGAAATAGAGATCCACCACCCTGTATAGAGATTCACCACCCAAAGTTTAGGGGAGTTTCAACAGGTTCTCATCAGTGCTGTGATTCTGCAGGTTGCTTGAATTTTGGACTTTCTGTATTTTGTTTGCTTTCTGCCCGGGTTCCGATGCGCTGTATGTAGCCATTTCCTTGCATGAGCGCACACATCCGGTTAAAACGGAATCTAAATCTTCACCAGGTCTTCCTGACTTTTTAGACTTAAATCATCAGGGTGATGTCTCTCTGTGACGTTTTACTTTTAGCGGACACTTATCCATGTACATATAAACTTCATATACACCATATGTATACACCATATACATATAAACTTCAAGTTTTCCTTAGATAAAGAGCATGCATTTTCATCTGTCCATCGCGTAGAGTAATCAGCAGCAGGGCTCGCTCACATAGCAGCATGTAGGATTTTCCCATATTCTGTTTAAACTCCCTGTGAAATAGATTTTTCTGCAATTGTTCCCAGTTATATAATGTTGTTTACAAGCATATTATCTCAATTATTATCTCAACAGGTTGTTTGTTTTTGTCTGTGCTTATTATACAGAACCTGAGACCAGAGGAAGAAGAGCTCATTTTCTGCCATTATGTTGTCTGTAACGACACACAGGAGACGCTGTGTTTTGGTCAACTGGATACGGATGAAAGTGTGGTGTTGTCCAGTGGCCAAAGCCACCAGTATTGCTGGAGATCCCACAAAGCCCCACAGGTAACGGTCTCTCTTACTCATTTACATATAGTAGTTTATTATTTGCATGATTATTCTTGAGGGGGATTATTCTTCATAATTGCATGTATAACTACTATTCATGTGCATCAGAAGTTGACCTGAAATGTAGGGTGTAAACAAAATGTGTATAAAGGTCACCAATCTTTAGTGGACTGGATCTCCTTAAAACAAAACCAAGCTGCCTGGGCAGAACATACAATTATTTACGGACTGACTTTTAATTTTTCGCTTCCTTATCCCCTGTACAAGTTACAAATGACCCTAATCAAAATGTAATAAATAGTCTAACTTTTCAATGTATTAATAAAACTAAAGTACCTGATCTCATCTGAGTTCTTTTTGATTACTTACAGTATTTCCAACTAAATAATAAACTCTTGTTTACTGTTAGAATTTCAAAATCTTTCATCACAAGTTTATATTAATTCATTTTTAAGGAGAGCGCAGCCACCACAAAGCCAGACTTCATAACAAAACAAAAATATTTAATACTGTTGTAGAAATCAAATCTTTGCATAGCTGTAACAGGACACTGATAAGTAACATGACGGAGGCAGGAATCGAACCCCCAGCCCTGGATGTGCGAGGCGAATGCGCTAAGCCACTATAACAGATGTATTGCTATTTGTAATCTTTAAGTTTAATAACTACATATTTTTTTTTCTCAGTAACTGTAACGAATTACTGTTACATTTGTTTTGTAATTAAATTACACACCACCGTTACATGTAGCTAATTACTCCCCAACACTAATTACTATCGCTAACTTCGACTCAAAATCATCAAGTGTAATTCCTCTAGCAGATCTTAGATGTCCAAGTCCAATACGAAGTAAAAAAGATCAATCAAGCAAATAAATATTACATTTTTGTGTGTCTATGCTTTCCACAGCTTCTCCATGTGTGTATTGAAGGCTGGGGCAACTGGCGCTGGTCCGAGCCCTTCAGTATTGATAACGTGGGGACGATGCTCAGATGCATCCATGGCAAGAGTCAAATTGCCTCACTCATTATTAAAATCCAGCAGCTTGGTGGAGTGCAGAAGCAGGTAAAGTACACAGTCCATTCAATAAACTATTTTATGTTTATGGGATTTTATAGCTAACTTTCTTGATTTTCCTGCAATTATGTAAAAAATACTATTTCTAATAGGCATTTTGTGTAATTCTGACGCATGACTCATCATTTGATACCATTTCATAACACGCATAACATTTTTCTAAAGAAAACCTGCAATAAATTTCCTATTCAAATAGTGTTAGCATTTCACAATGCCGTTTATATCTGACACACCTTTCCGTGGCGCTCAAACATTATTATGTCACGTCAGTCAATATAAAACATTAAAGTTCACATTCGGATATAAGTAGCTCATATAAGAAGAAGAAACGTTAAATCAAGAAAAGATTGATATTAAATACTTATCTATGTCAATCTAATATTCATTCATTTCAGACTTAAAGATTAAGATTGAAAACTGTCACCATTTATTTTATAAGTGTTCTTACAGCTGTGGACATACTTCAAAGGTAGGGCCATTATAATCATACAGCTATTGAATACAGCTAATAATAAACATCTGGGCGGTTATTTGGTGCATCACTTGATGGTACATTAATATGGTACATTAATATTATTACTGTAGTCTGTGAGAGGAAGCGCTGCAGGTCTCAGGCAGGACAGTTCATGTTCAGAAGAAGTTAAAGAACTGTTAGTAATGATGTTTGGCAAGATAAGTTTTTTTTTTTTTTTTAAACAAAGCTTTTTTTTCTTTTCTCTGATGCGGCCGAGCTTCACCCAGACTTCACCTCAGGTCCTTTGTGTTTGAGATCCCTGCTTTATTGTGACAAAAATGAACCCTATAATACAAACAGCACTTAAAAAGCACTCTAATATTTGTTAAAATGACAGATGTTAAGATAATTGGTTGGATAATAACTATAATCAATGTGTCTTTTTGTCCCCTCTCAGATTATTATTTGCGGAAGGCAGGTGATATGTAGTTACTTGAGCGAGGTGATCGAGGTGCAGTTGGTACAGGAATGTGTCGGACCCGAGGGTCAGGTGCAGAAGCGAAACCTACAAGCTTCTGTTGCTCCTGAGAGCAAGTTACCTTCTTATGTGCTGGAGGATTCCGAGGTGACTGGTCTCTGTGTGCGCCAACAAAAAGACCAGGAGTGGTCTCAGGACGTATTCCTTAAGTATTCTGTTGGAAACATCAGCTGTGTATTGCAGGTATGTAACTTTATGATGACGGACAGCGACAAAAGACTATGTCCGGTATCACTTCTGTCAGCCAAGAACAGAAAGCAAAGGCTCCCGTGGGCACAGTCTCACTAAAGCTAAACACCTAAAGACAAGTCTAGACTTGTCTATATAAACTGAGGCAATTTGGCACAAAGAGCATGGATCTATAGACCCAATCTTCCGTCTGTCAACAGGGAGGGTTCATGGAGATGATGTAATGGTGTAGGGAATGTATGTTTTAATGGCAAATCTTTATCATAAATCAATATTTGCCTGTCTTTTATTAGCTACTTCTACTATTGTAATATATCATGATACAAATCAATAGATGTTGCAGGCTGAACCATGAGAATGAGTTTAGCTTTTTAATTTAGTTAAAAGCTCTGTTATGTGAATCAGGTGAGATCAATGCAAGGTCATAAGTGGAAATGTGATTTAAAGTCATGAAATGGTGACATCATTAGTACATCATTCCAAAAATATCCATTTCCTTTTATAATTTTCTGACATAAAATAATGTTGACTGGAGGGTTTCTTATATTACCTTTTTTTTTTGCTTTTTTTTTTATTTGTAGTTCCCCTCTTCTACTGGCTCCTTGGTATCTGTCTGTTGTACAATAATGACTCTGGAAACCAATTCTCAGATGCAGCAGAGAGTGGTGAGTATATCGGTGCATACAATTTAGGGTTATTAATTAAATATGGATTAGTTATTTATAGTGAACCAATTTATAAATAATTGTAAATATCGCAAATGCTGTCTATAGTTGAAGCATGTGTAGGTGTGTGTGTGTGTGTGTGTGTGTGTGTGTGTGTGTGTGTGTGTGTGTGTGTGTGTGTGTACGCCATGGTACAGTGCAACATTGATGCACTAAAAAACAATGAAATAAGCTTTACAGAATATTACAGACATTGTCAAATATGGAAGTCGCTGCTGCTAAGATGAGTCTGTGTTGGTCACAGATCATGAAAAGTGAAAGGCTGGTTGGATTTAAAAATACTGATTTAAAGCGGGGGTGTCCAAACATTTTGATACTGAGAGCTACTACATGGGTCATACAAACAGTTTACACCATCTTCTGAAATAGCAAATTCACTTAGTTTGCCTTTAGTTATATATTATCATTGATGATTAATGATTCTCATTTATGTATGTGAAAACATGAATTATTTCCCGCAACAATTTCTTAACAACATGTAACAAAATTGTACATTTTAGACACATCTCACTGATGCTATTTTTAGAACAGTCCTTGAGGGCAACCTGGTTCACGTGGTCATCGTGTTGGTGACTCCTGATTTGAAGCTTCTTTCTTTTCACATTTTAATTTACAACATTATTATAATGGGCTGTGTATTAACTTATTGGGAGGAAACCAGTAGTGAAATCAGTTTTTTTTTTGTTCCTCTATCTCCAGGTGGTTTTTAGTCCTCTGTTTGTGATGCGGAGCCACCTCCCAGACCCTGTCTTCATACAGGTAGAAAAGCGGAGTTTGGGGCAAAAGGAATGCCAGCTTATACAAGGTCAAGGGCAGGAGCAGGCTCTGTTCAACTTGGAGCCAGACATCACACACCACCTCACATTTCAAGCCCGGTATATCTCAAACACACCATCTCAAACACACCATCACACACACACACACACACACACACACACACACAGACACAGACACACACACACAGACACACAAACACAAACACAAACACAAACACACACACACAACCCCACCCCCAACCCCACCCCACCCACCGTATAGGTGAGAGAATTCAGATCCTGGCCCTGGTGACCCTCTGACAGAAATGAATTCTACCAACACACTGTGGTAGAAGCCAAATCCACTTAAGTATACTGTAGTAAGTATACTTAAGTATATTTTTAAATATATTAATTTAGAGCTACTAAATTTTGCTATGTGTCTATTATCTTAGACCTGACATAAGGCTTGTATAAGTGTTGTTTAACCTGTGCTGCTAACTGTGAAGTTAGCAGTTTAAGGTGCTGGCTTACTAATCAGGGTTTGAGCCCTGGTATCGCCAAGCTGCCACCCTTGAGTCCATTAACCCTCTGTGCTCCAGGGGCGCCGTATCATGGCGCCGTATCATGCCCTGATCTCTGACCCCAGCTTCCAAACAAGTTGGAATATGCAAACAAAGAATTTCACTGTTGCTGTAATGTATATGTAACAATGATGTCTGTCTTTTTATTTATCTGTTTATTTGTATGCATTTATATATTGTTATATTTTCTGTTTATATTGCCATATTTTTTGATTATATAATACAATCAAAAGGTGGTTACCATTGTGTGGTTTTAATTCATGTATTTAAGCATGTGCATTGGTGTATATGTATTACAGTGAAGAAGGAGATGTATCCCATTGCGCAGTACCGATCTCCTCAACGCTAATCAAGCAGATTGTGAATAAAACTGGACCAGAGAAGAGTGAACACCAAGATAAAATCCTGGAACACTTCTTCGGCCCTAAAAGTTGCGACTTGCACTCCTGGCCTTACAGCTATAAAAACCCAGACAGGTAGGCTGACACAGACATACAATGCAAGCTGGGTAGATGTGATTTATCATTATGTGATTGGCTACAATTGTGTTTTATATGACATATGTATTGTCACTTTACTGCATGTAAACTTGTGTATACTGTATAGAAACATTTGTGCCCAATGTTTAGTAATTTCTCTAAAGGTGATATTTGATGTGTTTATTTCGATGTAGTGTGGTGACAGAACCAGTAGCTCAGTGGGACAGTCCTATGCAGGTGCGCTTGTGTGCATGGAGGACAGGTTTAAGCACACTTCTCGTGGAGTTGTTGCCTTGGGCTCTGCTCACCAACCACTCTCAGTGGGACCTCTGGCTTTTTGAAGCTGAAAACATTGTTCTTCAGATTCCTGCAGGCAAGACTATTGTTCCTCCGAACTTTCAGGTAATCTGGATAAACTGGTATGAATGAATGAAAAATGGCTCGTTTTGTGTCCTCATATGTTTGTGTAGTATGTACGGGAGGGAGGAAGTGTGTAAGAGAAAATAACGGTTAGTTTATTACTCAAAGATGAAATGCCTGTTTTTTTTTTGTCCCTCTGTGTGCTAGAAGGCATTTCAGATTGGCCTTTATTGGCCTCATACTAATACAGTGCACAAGTCTGAAGCAATTCATCTGCTGCATGATCTAACCTCGCCACGCTGGACAGAGGTGGGCGGAGCCGAGGTTCTGAGCTTGGATGAAGAGGGACATGTAGATGCGGACATCTTTCTTGGAGCTCCACACAAACAGAAGGTTTTTAAAAGAGACACATTTCTGTGGTTAATTATCTTCTTTCCTTATGTATAAGCTTGCTCTTCAAAATCGTATGGTACTTTACATGTAGCAGTTGAGAAGAAATCACATTAAGAAACTTCTTGGTAAGACCAAGTTGGCCATAGAGAATGAAGAAAACATTGCAACGCATATAGAAAATAAAACAATAACCAACGCCATAATAATATAGTGTGCGTTTTGAAATTATTGCATATTCCTTCTGTTAAAATGCAACAAACAAAGGTGATTTAATGGCTTGAAGATTTTAAATATCCCAATTAATTTTTTTCTCAATAAAAATACATCCTTAGCGTGGATAAAAGCTTTCCAGCCTCTTGGCTTTGAGGCAGACTATGAAACTTGCCGGAGGTGTTCATTGCTAGTTGAATGTTAGTTCCTGACATTGTTATCATGTTGGTTCCAGGGCAGTTCAATAGTATTTAGTCCTGTTTTCAATAGTATTTAGTCCATTACTCGGGTAGAAGTATAGATACAAGAGTTTAAAACAACTTTCTGTTGAAGTATCAATTCAAGCTTGTTACTCAAGGAAAAGTCTAAAAGTTCTGGTTTCAAAACAACTTAAAGTATAAAAGTAAAATTTTAAGGGATGTAAAGGGAAAACAAAGGCATTTAGGACAAAGGCTTAGGCCACTCCATTCGCAATCGCTAAGTTATTCAAACGTATCGCTACCGAACTACAAACTGTGGCTTCTTTTGCGGAAGAGAAAGCACCCGCTTGATAAATGAACCAATAGCGGAAATAATAACTTTTAAGAAATAATTTTTTTGACTAACGACCCCAACTCTGGCTAATGTAGCTGTACTTATAGTGTGATTTAATTTGTGTCATGTGCAAGTACAAACCAATAGGGTGTCGGAATGGTATATGTTTATACTTCTCATCCATCTACAGTCATATTCACTCTGTCCGGACGAAGCGATTTATCTGGATAGGACTATCTGGAATGAAAACCAGCTGGAATGTTATAAGAATAACGAGGGCTGTTTTTAAAATGTAAGTGGTAGAAAGTACAGATAATGACGTAAAAAGAAGTAAAAAGTCGTCTGAAAAATAATTACTCCAGTTAAGTACAGCTGTCCAAAATTTCTACTTAAGTAACGTAACAAAGTATTTGTACTTCGTTACTTGACACCTCTGCAAGACACCTTTGCCTTTTACTATACCTACTTTGTTGTATATAAACAATAGGAATATGCATGTGTCTCAGCAAAAAAAAATCATTTTTGATAGGTTTTAACTTGATATATAATTTTTCATGTATCTTTGGAATGTGTTCTAGGTGACCAGGCATCACTAATTCACACGTAGGCTTAACGTCTAGTCAGCAATAAACCCCCTGGCAATTATGCCAATGTCAAGCAACATGAATTAACCCTTCTGTGTCTCCCCTATCCCTGAAACAGATGTGCCAGTTCTGTGTGTCCTCTTCAGTGAGATATGGCATTCAGATCTTACAGATCGAGGATAAAACGATTCTGGTGAACACCACAAAGCATACGATTAATTACAAAGCATTGCTGTCTGAAAATCAGATTTCTGCTCCTGATCAGGTAATGAGCGCTCACGCTTACACTGTTATAAACAAACAGGTATTTCTTATAGTTAACAATCGTAATAAATTGCACTTCATTCACACTCTAGCCATATAGTCCCTCACACACAAGTGTGTGGACACTAGGCCCGGCGTCAGAGGCTGGTAGCCCTTCTAAGTGTGCAGTGCCTTGCTGGGATGTGTTGAAAGAGAGTTCCTCAGAAGAGCATGCCTCTCTGCTAGCCCAAAAGCGAATCCTTCTCAGCTGCATGACCGAGTCCAAGCAGGATGAGAAATTATGGAGCTTGCCAGTCTCTGTGAGATCTGATTTACCCAGGCAAAGTATGGCTGTGCCCATACAACCGAATGCGGACAACCCCCTTGCCACCAGGTGGGTCATATCATTCATGGAAGCACATAATTTGTACCTTTTCAATCGTAGTCATTTTGTAATGCCTAGTGTTATCGATCTCTGGTGAACGCAATGATCAATGTTCAGCTGTGTGTTATGTGCATTTGTTTTAGGGCCCTTGTTGTGACTCATGTGGAGCATTTAGGGATCAACTATATATCTGTGAGTGAGGACCCATGTCCCCGTATGCTGATCTACAATCGTTGTCCAAGAGCCCTGCTGCTGAAGGAAAACATTAAGGGTATTGTTTGAATAAATATACATGTTGGGAGACACAATGCAGCCTTTATAAACATACATTACATTCCTCCCAAAAAGTCATCATAAATAAACTTGTGTGTGTGTGTGTGCGTGTGTGCGTGTGCGTGTGCGTGCATGTGCGTTTGTACATGTTATGTTTATCAGAGCCTGCGAGAGCAGAGGTGTTCTGTAGCAAGCTGCCCCCCATGTGCTCTGCACATCATGAACTTTATTACCATTGCTCCACATTTCCGGAATGCAGACAGAGAGATACTTTGCCCACGGTGGTGCTAAGCATTGCTTCTGATCCAACTAGCCCTATGGCCACACCCACTGATCCCAAATGGACTGATGACATTGACATTAATAGCCCTGGCACACAGGTACTAAGCCATGTTTATTTCAATAGTAGCATGCTGCTCCTCACTGGTTTATCATGCTTTAGATTATTAGTACTTAAAATAGCAAAATGTGTTGTGTGCTTTTCTTATTGCATTAACCCTTCCAAAAGATTTCTTTTTTATGTATTTTTTTTTTATTGATTGTATTCCTTATCTATTACCAATACATTACCAATGACGAAGACTTTGGACTTTTAGAGGTTTGGATAGGGGCATCGGTTCATTGCCATACACACTAATGTAAATGTTAGGGACATATAGCTGCTTTTTAATTTCCTGATGCCTAAAATCTAAACCCATTTCAAATCAATTGTTTATTCTACCGTATAGTATAGAAAGATTTATAGAGCTCTCTCTCTCTCTCTCTCTCTCTCTCTCTCTCTCTCTCTCTACTCTCTCTCTCTCTCTCTCTCTCTCTCTCTCTCTCTCTCTATATATATATATATATATATATATATATATATATATATATATATACATACATACAGACGTGGACAAAATTGTTGGTACCCTTTGGTCAATGAAAGAAAAAGTCACAATGGTCACAGAAATAACTTTAATCTGACAAAAGTAATAATAAATAAAAATTCTATAAATGTTAACCAATGAAAGTCAGACATTGTTTTTCAACCATGCTTCAACAGAATTATGTAAAAAAATAAACTCATGAAACAGGCATGGACAAAAATGATGGTACCCCTAGAAAACACAGAAAATAATGTGACCAAAGGGACATGTTAATTGAAGGTGTGTCCACTAATTAGCATCACAGGTGTCTACAACCTTGTAATCAGCCATTGGGCCTATATATATGGCTCCAGGTAATCACTGTGTTGTTTGGTGATATGGTGTGTACCACACTCGACATGGACCAGAGGAAGCAAAGGAAAGAGCTGTCTCAAGAGATCAGAAAGAAAATTATAGACAAGCATGTTAAAGGTAAAGGCTATAAGACCATCTCCAAGCAACTAGATGTTCCTGTGAGTACAGTTGCACATATTATTCAGAAGTTTAAGATCCATGGGACTGTAGCCAACCTCCCTGGACGTGGCCGCAGGAGGAAAATTGATGACAAATCTAAGAGACGGATAATCCGAATGGTAACAAAAGAGCCTAGAAAGACTTCTAAAGAGATTCAAGGTGAACTTCATGCTCAAGGAACATCAGTGTCAGATCGCACCATCCGTCGTTGTTTGAGCCAAAGTGGACTACATGGGAGACGACCAAGGAGGACACCATTGTTGAAAACGAATCATAAAAAAGCAAGACTGGAATATGCCAAACTACATGTTGACAAGCCACAAAGCTTCTGGGAGAATGTCCTGTGGACAGATGAGACAAAAATCGAAGTTTTTGCCAAGGCACATCAGCTGTATGTTCACAGACGAAAAAATGAAGCATATCAAGAAAAGAACACTGTCCCTACTGTGAAACATGGAGGAGGCTCTGTTATGTTCTGGGGCTGCTTTGCTGCGTCTGGCACAGGGTGTCTTGAATCTGTGCAGGGTACAATGAAATCTCAAGACTATCAAGGAATTCTAGAGAGAAATGTACTAGCCAGTGTCAGAAAGCTTGGTCTCAGTCGCAGGTCATGGGTCTTGCAACAGGACAATGACCCAAAACACACAGCTAAAAACACCCAAGAATGGCTAAGAGGAAAAAATTGGACTATTCTAAAGTGGCCGTCTATGAGCCCTGACCTCAATCCTATTGAGCATCTTTGGAAGGAGCTGAAACATGCAGTCTGGAAAAGGCACCCTTCAAACCGGACACAACTGGAGCAGTTTGCTCATGAGGAGTGGGCCAAAATACCTGCTGAGAGGTGCAGATGTCTCATTGACAGTTACAGGAAGCGTTTGATTGCAGTGATTGCCTCAAAAGGTTGCGCAACAAAATATTAAGTTAGGGGTACCATCATTTTTGTCCATGCCTGTTTCATGAGTTTATTTTTTTACATAATTCTGTTGAAGCATGGTTGAAAAACAATGTCTGACTTTCATTGGTTAACATTTATAGAATTTTTATTTATTATTACTTTTGTCAGATTAAAGTTATTTCTGTGACCATTGTGACTTTTTCTTTCATTGACCAAAGGGTACCAACAATTTTGTCCACGTCTGTATATATATAGTGTATTGTACACACCACTATATGAAGACATGAGCAATAATGTGCAATAGGCCTGAAGGTCAGATGTTATATGTTTGTTGGTATTGAAATAGCAGGAAAACAAAGCTTGTTCAAATTCTTGATGAAAAGAATTTGGGATGTTCTGAAAAATAAAGAAATAAACCAAAGCCATCGAACAGTTAACTAAGTCTAATGGCTTTGGCTTACATGACTATTTCTGAAATGTTCTTACGAATCTTAATTACTGATTTACCACGCGTAGCGGCTGAATGGATTCAGCAATCAGCACAGAAATATTTGGACTTCCAGTTTAAAGAGAAATGAATTCAGTCACATGGGGAGAAACTCACAATAAGGCAACTTGCCTTATTAATAACTTGCACAATAAGGCAAAATAGCAAACACACTAAAAGAAAGAAAGGATTTAGATTTGTCAGTCATTGGTCAATCCAACTGAGAATGCATCTTAACCCCTGACGAGGAGACTGAATGGGGAATCCTCCCTAATCAACTGAACAAAGATGTTACAAATGATCTAAATGATCATGGCTTAAATTGTGCTCTAGAACAACCTGGAACGACAGCAAAAAAAAATCTGAATTGAATATTCCAGATGCATCTTTATACACACACGTCAATATAGATTCTATTAAAATACATAAATACAGTGTATGTGCAGTATCTTTCAAAAGTAAATGGACACTAGTATTCAGAAACCAATTCGGGTGTTCATTGTTGTCTTATTGAATGTTTCCTGTGGCTGCCAAACAAACCATATCTTCTCACCAACATATTGAACAGTTGAGCCGTATATGGTTCAAATTGTATACAAATTGTATGACTGAATGGTCTTTACAAGAATACTAAGGCAAGTGTGTGTGTGTGTGTGTCTGTGTTCTGTACTCTCTAGGTAACAGCCTTGCCTGGTTTCGGCTGTCTGTATGTAACAGTAGCTTATCAGAGTGGCACCATTATCCTGACCCTCGCACCAGAGAGCAGTGATGATGCTGGGATCAGTCAACACCACAGGTACACACTCTCAGATAAAAGCACTTATAATACATGTCCAGTATTTAACTGTCATTGTCATTAAAAACCTCACATCATACGATCAAGGCATACTTGATAGTAAGCCATCAGGGTTTTCACAGTTATCTGCTGAAACAATATGATAACATTTTTGTTTCATTTTCTTTCATATTGTCTTTGTATCACCATTTGATGCTCTTTTTTTCTTTTTCTTCCTGACAGGGTGACTAATCAGTTGTTGTCCTTCCGTGTGATATTAAGTGAGGTTAGCATGGCGCTTTGTGATGACATCACAAGTCCGACTGGCTCGGTGGAGCTATTGCGTTTAACCATGTCCAAAGTTTTGGTGGTGCTGCCTTTACCGGAGCCTGCTCTGAATGACATGCCCACCTCTCAGAGTCAGCATGTGCAGGTGTTGTGTGGCAGCCTGCAGGTCGATAACCAGCTTTACAGCTGCTCCAGTTTTCATTTTCCTGTCCTGCTGTGCCAGGAGCAGATAGCAGAGACAGATTCTTGGGTGGGTGATAAGGATTTGATCAATAACCCTGAGACTTTCGAAGAGTTTCGCAAGATGTGCTTCTTATGTGTCGGCCTCACAATGTCCAGCAATGGCTATAGCCTCGAACAGGTCAGCTTCAAGCTTAAACCAGCCCGCATCTATCTGGAGGACACCTTCATATATTACCTGAAAACACTCTTCCACACCTACGTACCGGCTTCCACTTCGGGAAACAAAAGCGTGTCGGGAGACCCCAGTGTTGTTATACCTGCTCAGGTTCACCAGTCAATGCAGACACTTGTTTACCCCGTGCAACTCCAGCATCTGCTAATTGAGCCAGTCAGTCTACTGATCAGCATACACGCGTCTCTGAAGCTGTATATTGCCTCCGACCACACCCCACTTTCCTTCTCCATTTTTGAAAGAGGGCACCTTTTTACCACACCACGCCAGCTGATCCACGCGCTAACATTACACTATGCTGCTGGGACTCTTTTCAGAGCGGGTGCGTTGATCGTTCCAGATTGATCATTGTTCTATTGGCTAATACTCTCTGGTTCCAACAACCTGATTAAATGTGTGTGTGTGTGTGTGTGTGTGTGTGTGTGTTTTGGTTTGTGTAGGATGGGTTGTGGGCTCTTTGGAGATCTTGGGCAGTCCTGCAAGCCTGGTGCGCAGTATTGGAAACGGAGTGGCTGATTTTTTCCGGTTGCCATATGAGGGACTAACTCGAGGTCCAGGAGCCTTTGTTACTGGTGTGTCTCGTGGAACCAGCTCATTTGTCAGGCACATTTCAAAGGGTAATACCAGTTTCACTTTTTTTTTTTTTTTTTTTTTTTTTTTTGTTTGTTTGTTTGTTTGCGTTTGCTTGTTCCCCAAGTAGTTTTCCTAAACAAGATTAGAACAAAAGTAATGTTATAAAATAGCGGTTGGTAATTAAACGGGGAAAGGAGGCATGGTGGCCCGCCAGGATCCGGGTTCGATTCCCGGCTCGGTCATGTGTGTGTGGAGTTTGCATGTTCTCCCCGTGCCTCAAGGAGGTTTTTCTCCGGGTTCTCCGGTTTCCTCCCAGTCCAAAAACATGCATGGTAGGTTGATTGGCACCTTGGAAAAATTGTCCCTAGTGTATGAATGTGTGTGTGAATGTGTGTGTGTGTGTGCCCTGCGATGGGTTGGCATTCCATCCAGGGTGTATCCTGCCTTAATGCCCATAGACACCTGAGATAGGCACAGACTCCCCGTGACCCGAGGGAAGATCGGATAAAGCGGTAGAAGATGAATGAATGAATGAATGAATTAAACGGGGAATGCTTTTAGAAAAACAATCCACATTTCATGCTTTTAAATCACTTCTCCTTTGCTCATGTTTGTGTGTAGGCACTCTGACATCCATTACTAACTTGGCCGCAAGTCTAGCACGGAACATGGACAGACTGTCTTTAGATGAGGAATATTACATGCGCCAAGAGGAGTGGAGAAGGCAGCTTCCAGAGACTCTGGGTCATGGCCTACGCCAAGGCCTTTCCTGCCTCGGACTCAGCTTGCTGGGTCGGTCTACTTAATACCATCAGATTCACACTGTCTTTCATTCTAGTTTAACCGCATTGCTATGCCTGCTTGCATTTCTATATATCCAGCTGTTTGTGTGCTTACAGGCGCAATAGCGGGTATCGTGGACCAGCCAATGCAAACGTTTACAAGGTCTGTTGAAGGTCAGAGCACTGCATCCAGTACTGCACGCGGTGTCATCTCTGGAGTGGGGAAAGGCATTGTGGGAGTTTTTACCAAACCAATCGGAGGTGCTGCTGAGCTTGTGTCACAGACAGGATATGGTATGTGTGATTTTCAATTATCTTTGAAGTACTCAACTATTTTATACACAAACCAGACATGGGACCTTTCCTGAAGAAAATGTGAGTGATGCTTGCCGATGCAAACCGCAGCTCCGGGCGCGACCCCTTAGAGCCTAGTCCGTTTAATATTTAGTTGACTTCGAAAAGCTAGCTTGTTCAGGGAGACGAGTGTTTAGACATCACATCCCTTCAATGTGCCGATCGTTTAGACTTGTCACATGACCATGTGTCCTAGTTTCGCCATTTGGCAGATTTTTCATGTTTGCGGCCACGTGACGGATGCGGCAGTCATATGTTCATGACTTACTGCATCTCACCTACGAGTGGATATGTCGCATGCAATTCGGACGAACAGCGGAGAGTCAAATTTCAGGAGGCATATGATCATGATCCACAAAGGACCCCCTACAAGTGGATATGCCAGATGTGCATGTCGGACGCTCACAGACCGAACTGTAAGGCGCAAAATTTCAGCCCTATTCATTTTCTATGGGAAAAAATTCCCACTTTTTGGCCCCGGGGTTCGGAATTCCGCAGGGCGATTCCTTATAAAAGTAATAGCACACCTCACACCATCGGGCTCGATTCGTGACGAGCGGACAAAAACTGCGGGACTAGTTTTGCACCGAAAATTTGACCGAAGCTAGAAAGAGATTATAATAGTGATGCTTTGCAAGTATCACTAATAAATATGCTCCTGTCATTTGCACATGTTTAATTCATAGTGATGCGATTTTACAATCTGCTCATTTCTTGTCAGAAGTCTGTCAGGTACATATTATTATACTGTATATTATTGTTTTAGGTCATTTTACTCACTCCTGGATTTATTGATCTTGCGCTGTATTGTGATGTTGTATTCGTGTGTCTGGAAAAGCTGCTAATAAATGAACTTAAATCCACATATGGTTATCCAGTTTTAAAAATGTGTTCCACTCTATGCGGCCGCTGTGGAGGGACTTTTTGAACACACGGTATTTAGACCCAGATATAATTAAAGTTGATCTATTTGCAGGTATTCTGCATGGTGCAGGACTTTGGCACCTGCCAAAGCAGCTGTACATGCCTACGGATTTGAAATCGGCGGATGGACGCAACAGTCATCTGAAATATGTTTGGTAATACATGCATACACACACACTTTTGTAGTGTGATCAATAACACACACACACTTTTGTAGAAATTGTAGTGAAATGGAATATTAGTCAGTTCAGAAATGTATTCATATCTTATTACTTTTTGCATGAGATTTTTCTAAAACTTCTACATTGTTGAAAATTAAATAACGTTGTGTACTTATTGAGAGCCCAAAGCAATCTTTTATATGAACTCAGCCACACAGATTTTATAGTTCTGAAGTTCTGAATGTATTCATGTGCACATTAAGATGCAAAGAAACACACTTGTAGCGTCTGATGGGATTGTTTTGCTGGTTTTGTGTTTTCTTTTTAATTGCATTTTTTTATGGAAATCTGAGAGCATGAAGAATGTAATATTTTGATCTGAGAGGAAAACTGAGCTCTGGGCTAAACTCCAAGCGCTATGGTTGTGCTATAAAATCAGGCACTTCTCATAAATCAATAATTCTTTCTTATAGTGAAAAATTGTTTGTGCCACCCTAGTACATGGTACAGATGTTGAACAGATGTGGTTATTTGTGTAATTCTGAGTGTTTTTTCGGGAGGGGGCGGGGCCAGTGATGCACGTGACATCAAATTATCCAGCGCCCGACTCCCGTCGATGTGCCGAGCGCTTTGACATGTCACATGACCCTCTGTCCGAGTTTCGCCGTTTCAAAGATTTTACACGTTTACGCCCACGTGATACCATGCGGCAGTCATATGTTCACGACCTACAAGCTGATATGTCAAATTTGCATTTCGGCCGAACACGGGCCGAACAGCGAGGCGTCAAATTTCCCCATTCATTCTCTAAGGGGCCGGAATGTCGTGGATTTCACCATCACGCCATCAGACGCTCACCATTGGCATCTGTAATAAAAATCCAAACTTCCTGCTTCACCATTCAACATCTCTTCACCACCACCGAGCCCCTGTCTGACCTCTCACCTGAATCTCACACTACACACTTCCTCTTTCAGCCTCCACCATCTTTCTTCTCTTTTCAGTCCTCACAGTCCTATTTAAGGTTGCATCTCATGCACCATATATGGTCTACGTGCGTGCACCTTCCTCCACTACATGTTCACCAAAGAAGCTGTGATATGTGCAGAAAGATTCCACTGTAATGTATATGTATACGTGACCAATAACGGCCACATATACACACTTGCACGTTCATCACGCTATCAGACACACTCTTCACCTCCACTACACACTTACACATTCATCACGCTATCAGACACTCTCTTCACCTCATTTTCTGTCTGTCTATGTTTTACTACAGGAAGATGATGCAGTCCGTGGGGCAGGAAGTCCACATGGCACTGTGCGTGTGCATGATGAGTAGTTCGGGGCAGGAGCACGCAGGCTGTTTGCTCTTAGGTGGGGAGGTGCTTTTTATTGTGAGCGTGTGCGAAGACACACAACAGCAGGCTTTTCCTATTACAGAGGTACAGTGCCAACAGGATGCACACAACCCAGAAAAGCTCACACTCACGCTGCAGCAGAGACGAGTTAACAGGAACACTGAGGTATATATTGCTCCTTTTTTTTCGCACTGACTCACACATTTACAATATACATTCAAATATTTGCTTATTATTATTATTCTTTAGGGCGATGGTGTTCGGGAGCGCTTATCTGAGCAGCAGTACCGGTGGTTGACGGATTATGTAACGTCAGTGTCGCAGTACTTCTCCCCTTCCTCGCTCTTCCAGCCACAAGTCGTCATGTCGGCTGAACCAGCACCAAGTATCACCAAAACCTATCATTACCGTGCAGATCCTGCCTACATCCAAGTCTTCATCTGTCAGTTCAGAATGGTGAAGAACAAGGCACTAAGCATTGGCTTCACCTGAGTATATATGTATATAATGTGTTCTCTGGTGTACATATACAAGCATAGGTTTAGTGACTTCTAATGACTTCTACATGAACAGTCACTGATACGCTGATCTCCGAGAGAGATTTGCTTGCGAGAGATAAAAAAAAATGCAAGATGAAGAATTACGGAATTGATTTTATTAGAGTAAATTACTGAAGGAAAAAAATCCTGAGCATTTAATTCAGTTTTGTACTTTGACACGTTACTTTGCAATCATTAGAACACAGTAGTACATGACCATTAACCCTGAAAAAGGGAAAAGCCCAAAAGTGATCCAGGTGTCTGCGTACGAACAAATTGTTTGCCAACGTAAATGTTTACATAGACTGGATGGGAATGCAGACTCTGTTTTTATTGTTGTTGTTATATTGTTCCGTTATGTTTGTCATATTTTCCTGATGCACAGAATGTATAATCGAGAAACTGGTGGTTGTGTATAAGCTGTTTGGGTCACTTTTTTCTGAATGTGGAAGAAAATTATATTTTTATTTGGACTTTGATTAAACCATGTCAAGTGGTTTTTAGTCCAAAGGTTATTTTTAATACCAATATTGTTGTTGTAAACACTAATTTACAAATAATTATTATTAGCCATTGTAAATGGCACCATATGTATTACAATATATATATATATATATATATATATATATATATATATATATATATATATATATATATATATATATATATATCTATAAATAAAATGAGAGAGAAATGTTCTCAATAAAAATGTTACATTTATCCAGATGTCATCCTTTGTGCCATTTTTTTCCATGTAGTACATATTTACTCCAGCAGCCTGAATACTGGTAGAGATACTTGGACCTATTGGTGCTGTAGATCTTCTAGGAGGATAGTAGAATAAAGTGATAAAATGTAATATGTTGTTTCCAAAAATCTTTATATATGAATTTACCTCATCAGTTAATACAGTGCCATCTACGGCCTTAAATCTTTATAGTTTAACTTTTAGATAAAAAAAAAAAAATACATATTTAAAAAGAACATTTTATTGAAAACTATTATGCAAACGGGTTTATTTTATAAAAAAAAAAAAAAAAAAAAATCAAATGATGTTAAATATAAGTACGTGTTGAAAATCTTCATAATATATATATATATATATATATATATATATATATATATATATATATAAAACAGCATTCACTAGATGTACAACTATAAGCAGTATCAACATAGAATCTTCAAAAAATCCAGGAAATTAAGAGCATTTCCTCTTTTCTTACAAACCAGGAAGTAAAACTGTGGTGGCAGAAAAAAATGTACTTTGAGTTTGTCTTAATAACTGCATAAACTGTTTTGTACTAACAGAAGCTGAATGATGACGCAGCTCTGGTTTGATTCTTACTACTTAACAATATTTCTCCTTATGGCGACCCCAGCAGAAAACAAAGGTACATTTTTTTTGCTTTGATTTGTGCTAATAACACAAAGCTATTGTTTTGTGTTTTTATCCTGGTCTTGGATTCTTTTAAGATGAATTATGCCACGTATTATATTACTTATTTCACTATTAGATGTTTATAGGAATGATGAATTATGTTTCAACAAATATCAACAAAATTACAACACTGTTGGGGTAGAAAATGAATATTTATACTTCCTTTATAACTAGTTGAGAATATAAGGACTTGAATATATATATGGTTTTCATTGTAAATTCAATGATTTTTATTAAATTATTAAAGGTGAGTGTGTGTGTCCTGCGATGGGTTGGCATTCCATCCAGGGAAGATCGGATAAAGCGGTATAAGATGGATGAATGAATGAATGTAAATTAAATTATATATTTTTATGTTGAAATGACAATAAAGAAAGTATTTCTATAATGCTCCTAGCAAACTTCAAACATAAAAGTGTTAAAAGATAGTAGCGGACTGTGCATTTCACACCTTGGCCTTCAGTAGTGCTCTGTCTGAATTGATGGTTATAAAAAGCATCTTAATATGCAGAAATTCAGGTTAAAGGGCCATTGCCATTGCTGTAGACACAATAAATGCCTGTACTGAATAAACAAACCAGGGGTGAACTACTGCAGCTCCAGACATGTATTCTACTGCAGCTCCAGCCGTGACCTACATAAGAAACATTAATAATAAACTTGCAATATTATTTAGGAAAACAGCAGCATTTTACTCACCAACACATCGAATTGTTTGTAAACAAAATCCATCCTTTCCTGAAAACCAGTTGCTAACGTGAAAGAGGCGGACCAATCGTCTTCCTGGTCGTGACAGGCTTCGGAGTTATCCAAACTTTCTTAACAATGTCCGGCTTTGTTTGAAAAGTCCGACTTGAAAGTAAATCTGCCACTTAATCTGTTGTTTCTGCTCCTTCAGCCATTAGGGGGCGACAAAAATAGCTAAATTGGACCCAATCTAGACTATCCAATTAACGGCTCTGATTACAGTGACATCATACGCCTGCTAGAGGGTGCTGGTGACACCAACTCAAAATCTGATTGGTTGAAGCAACAGTTTCATCAACATTTATTCTGTTAGAGGTGCTGCAGAATGGATTGACTCTGAAATGTGGCTGAAATGTGATTGGTTAAATGCTTTAATATGAAAATACATATCTGGAAGCTGCACGAGCATCGTAAAAGCAACGACATTTGCTTATGGCAGATATGAAAGGAAGCGAATAGACCATTTGGAATTATTGAATAAGTACTGATGGACAAAATATAAGTAAAATCAGTTTGTGATTCAGATATTTCTTAGGCCAGCAGAGAAGGCCTTGCAGGCCCTGGACGGCACCCCACCACTGCTAAAAGATAAGATGAGATAAACCTTTATTCGTCCCACAGTGAAGACATTTCAGTGTTAAAGCAGACTGGGTGTATAAAATGGTGAATAATCTACCATATCTCTTTAAAGACGTACCTTAATCATCTCATCAACTCTGTTCTCTTTACCAACGTGTCCATTGTAGTCTGCTCTTATCACCAATCTTTCATTTCTAGGTAAACTTTTCACCATTCCATCCAACTCACTACAAATATTTTCCTTCTCCATCTCACAAACTTTCCAAGCATAGACACTTATGTTAGTTCAATATCAGAAACTCACTTTCACTATGCTCTTACTGCACTCCACATGTGTTGTCCACATCTCCTTCTCTGCCTTTGGTCAACAGTAGGCCAATTTTTTTCCTCAGTTTAAGATGTTTTAATTGTGAGATCCAGAAAACCATTGTGCATAATAATTTTATATAAATAACATTTTGTTGTAAGGAGCACGGTGGTTTAGTGATTAGCACGTTCGCCTCACACCGCCAGGGTCCGGGTTCGATTCCCATCTCGGCCATGTGTGTGTGGAGTTTGCATGTTCTCCCCGTGCCTCAGGGGGTTTTTCTCCTGGTTTTCAAGTTTCCTCCCCCGGTCCAAAAACATGCACCGTAGGGTGATTGGCACCTTGGAAAATTGTCCATAGTGTGTGAATGTGTGTGTGTGATTGTGAGTGTGTGTGTGTGTGTGCCCTGCGATGGGTTGGCATTCCATCCAGGGTGTATCCTGCCTTAATGCCCATAGACACCTGAGATAGGCACAGACTCCCCGTGACCCGAGGGAAGATCGGCTATAGCGGTAGAAGATGAATGAATGTATATAATGTTTTCTATTTTGAAACGTTTTCATAAATTTATATTAAATTGAATTTGGAAAATATATTTTCACCTGTGAGTATTCAAGTCCATTAACTACAGCATTTGGTTCTGTTGTTTTCTTGTAACCTAGGGTGTGAAAAAGTGTATAATGTTAAGGCAGTGCAGAATTCAGCAGTTACACTGACATGCCCTTTGACACCAGGGCTTGAAGTCACGGATGTCTTTTGGGAAGTTCTTCAAGGTGACATCAAAGAAAAAGTTGTTTCTGGATCCAACTGTTCCTCTTCCTGTAAACACACCAATAACAATAAAGATAAGCAGCCTTTATGTAAAGTGAGAATAATGCAGGATGTAAAGAAAGGAATTGGATCACTGATTATTAATCCTGTGGAGATGACGGATACGGCTTGGTATCAATGTTCAGTTGGAAACAGCACCTCGTCTAACTGCCTTACTAAAGTAAAGATTACTGTCAAAGGTTTGTTTCTATCCAAATAAAAATCATTTGCCTTTTAAAAAATAAGTTTGAATTTTATTATCTTAATAATAACAATAATAATCGTCATCATCATCATCATAAATTTGTTCAAATACATGTTTTTTTTATATTTTTTATATCCTTTAAGATGAGATTCAACTCCAGACTGAGATGAGAGGTAAAGCAGGATTACTTTGGTTTATTTATATATATATATATATATATATATATCACTAATTAGAAAAATTTATGTCAACAGTGTCTAAATACATTGCAGTGAGGTGTTATATAAACAATTTAAATCATAACAATGGAGGTTTATATATGCCCTGTTGTTATACATAATCTTTTATACTCTTATTTTCATAATGATCTGAGTATATACTAGTTAAGAGTAAATACCTTTTGAGCTCAGAAAATTTAGGCAGTGAAATACTGATTTTTTTTCCCCTCACACTTTCTTGTTTTATTTATTTTTTACAAGGGACACAAGAACAGTGTTTAGAGAACAGTACCTAATCACAGTATGATACACATATTCAGTGTTTATTTGAGATACTGTAAAAATATTTATTTTTACTTCCTGGTTATGTGCCATCATTCTAATAATTTGGCGTATTTTTCACTTGTTTGTGAGATTCTAACATTAAAACAGTGAAAACTACTCCAACCATACCAAAAAATAAAAAATAAAGGTGGAATATATTAAGAAAATGCCCAAATTTGTTTAATTAACTACCAGAGAATCTCCAAAATGGCAAGTCTTATGGCGTCGTGTGCAGCAAAAACCAGTCTCACAGTGCCCACAATGGACCAGCGAGTTCAGAACTATACCATGAAGTGATAAAAGAAAATGTCCTGGTCTGATTATTCATGTTTTCATTTCTATTATATGAACTCCCGGGTACTTGTGCGTCATTTCCCTGGGGAATAGTTGGCACCAGGAGATGTTATTTGAAGCTCTGGCAAATGTGGATGAGGATGATAAATGAAACCTGTTAAACATCTCTGTATGGCAGCACTATTTCCTAATGGCATTGAAGACTATAAAGTACAATGTCACAGTGCAAAATCTGTTCAGGAATTAATTAAGGAACATGACAAATAGTTCAAGGTGTTGACTTTCCAGAGTCCCCAAAGTTCAATTCTAACAAGTGTGATGCAGGAGGCCCCAGTGACTGCTGCTAATATCTCAGTGCCAGATACCACAGCATACCTTCATAGGTCTTATAGAGTTCATCCCTCAGCTCACAGGTCAGAGCTGTTTTGGTAGCACAAGGGGGGCCTATCAAATAGTATGGATAATTGATGATTACGTGTTACCAAGGTTTTTTTTTTTCATGTTTTTACGTGTTACCAATTCTATTTCTTTCTGACGTCCAGGTTTTGAAAATCTGCCTTTTGTGTTTGTGGAAATGTTTTAATCGTTTAGGATTCTGCTTACTACAGTATGGTTCTTAGGTCGACATAATTAAATAAGTTTATTTGCTGTGTTCAGAAAATACTGTGGTCTAATTTCAGCTTATAGGAATAAACAGCAGGTCTTACAAGAGGATGTTTCTAAATATTGGTAAAAAAAAAAACAAAAAAAAAAGCCAATGCAAGTCAAGTTTCTCAGGGAGGAAAATCATTATATTGATGTTATCTTTCATTATGCTGAGACCAGTGACTCATATTATTTAACTGTACTTATACTGATCCTTTTTGTTTTTTTTTGTGATTTTGATCTAGGATGCAAAACTATTGGCCCTTTCACGGCACTGCTGAACTCAACCGTTATGCTTCAGTGCCCGGAGGACATTTCACAGCTTGATGAACCGATATGGGGATCTATTAAAGATCATTCGATTATACCTATAACTCGCTGCCCTTCGCATTGCATCTTCAGTGGATCCCAGAAACCACTATGTGAGAGAACAAAAACAATGGAGAATGGATCACTGGTTATAAGTCCTGTGCAGTTTACAGACTCCCACTGGTTCTTGTGTGCCGTGGCAAATTCCACACTGTGTTATCAATTTAGGCTTAATGTCAAAGGTTTGTTTCATTTTTTAAAATCACCAATAAAGAATTGTTAGTACTTTTGTTTCATGAGTGTGGCGCAAATGAAATTGTACAAAGCACTTTATTAATAAACCCCGAACTTCCATGTGTTCAGATAATCAAAAACTATTCCATAAGTGAGATCACATGATCAGAAATGTGCCCATGCTCATAGAACTCAATCTTATGAAAATCATCCAAACATCATGCAATATTTGCATTATTTAATGCCATGTGATGTCACTTAGGTGGCCTCAATTTGTGGAAGACTATCTAGACAATACACATACAATGCTTAATGACAGACAAATACACAGACATCAGACAGAAACGTTTCTCTTTCTCTAAAGTTCATTCAGACAACAAAGAATATATACCATGACAAAAATATATATATTCCAAATTTATGTTCAAGGAGTTTATTCATTATCATTTTTTCTAAATACATGTTGTTGTTTTTTTACATCTTTACAGATAAAAGTGATTCACCTGCAACACAAAGCCCAGAGAAACAAAGAAATAATGATACAGAAGTCAGACCTAATATTATAGTGATTATAACCTCGGCAACATCTTCTCTTGCGTTTGTGGCCGTGCTGGTTGGAGTGTGCATGTGCTTCAGAAAACAAAAAAAGAAAAGCACAAATGGAGGTTTGAACTTTTTTCATCACCAGCTATTTCTTGATGCTGTTTTACTGCTAATAGTCTGCTGATAATGAATCGTTGTTTATCATTCATTCATTCCGATCTTCCCTCGACTCACGGGGAGTCTGTGCCTATCTCAGACGTCTATGGGAATTAAGGCAGGATACACCCTGGATGGAATGCCAGCCCATTACAGGGCATACACACACACACACACATATTCATACACTAGGGACAATTTTCCAAGGTGCCAATCAACAAAAACATTGTTTTTGGACCGGGAGGAAACCGGAGAACCCGGAGAAAAAACCCCTGAGGCACGGGGAGAACATGCAAACTCCACACACACAGGGTCGAGACGGGAATCGCCCCGGACCCTGGCGGTGTGAGGCGAACGTGCTAACCACTAAGCCACCGTGCCTCTTGTTGTTAATCATTTTAAGTCTAATTTTTAGTTGAACAGATTAATGTAATGATTAGCTACTGATACAAATATTTAGACATAGCAGCAGTTGGGCCCAGCTATAAGGGGGTATAACAGAAATGATATTCTTTGTTCAAGTTCTTGAAAAATATCTCTATAATGACAATTCATATGTCTGAATAAACATTATTGTTACAGTGCAAACAGACGATCCTTAAACAGACAAAACGAAGTTACAGTAACATCAGATTTTAGCTTGAACCGAAAAGATAAGTCCTGGTGTAAACCATATACATGATTTTCAACCACAGAATGATTTTATTTTAATCGTCATACGAAAGTTTTGGGCATAAAAACTTGATCAGAATATTTTGTAATAAAGCCCCTCTGTTATTGTAAAGTAGAAACAGTGGAACTATAGAAGGGCTGTAGCTCAGTGATTAAGACTCTGGCAACCAAACAGGTAGTTTGGGGGTTCAAGCCCCGGTATCACCAAGCTGCCACTCAAGGTCTGTGCTGCAGGAAATGCTGTATCATGGCTCTCTGACCCTCTGCTTCGACCACAGCTTCCAAACTTCCAAATTTCACTGTGCTGTAATGTATATGTGCCAAATAAAAGCCATTCTTCTTCTATAGCCGTCTACTGTGCTGCAGCTGAACTGCAATTAGAATTGATATTTTTTGCAGGACTGTAAAATACAATGCTTGTATATACTGTTATATAGTTAGGTTTCGAGTTAACCTAATTATACATGATATATTATTATTATGTGATATAAAACACTCCAAAAAGCAATCCAAATGGTGCCACAATGGGTTGATTTAGGATTTTTTTATTTTACAGTGATGATAGTGATTATTAACAATAAAATATTGTTCCTGTGGTGATCCAGTTTATCCCAGATCTTTTCACTAGCATTTAATTCTGTACAGGCCAATTAAATATGTATAACACACCATCATGTTCTTCATATAAACAAAAAGACCAGACGTACAGACATGTCCCCCCCCCCCATTTTTTTTGTGATTTTCTTCTAAAACTATTTGCAAACTGATTTTAGAATTATTTTACTAGCATTTTGTATTCATTATGCATTATACTTGGTTGTGTGTCTATAAATTGTTATTGTTTTTAATAAACAAATGCATAGTTTAAAGGGAGACCTAGTAGTTTTGGGTTTCAGTAGTTGGCAGATATCTTACATACTTATCTTACTTTTTATTTTATACTATTATTTAGCTACAATAATAATCAATGCAATAAAATGTATTGTCAGTCTATCCTCAATTTGTTATACAGATGTTGTTTGTTATTTATTAAGATTATAACACAATATTAATGCATTTAATTTTAATGAATTTATTCATTTATTTAAATAATTCTAATGACACCTTTTTCTTACAGATTCTGAATTAGAGAATAATTATGAAAATGTTAAAGAGATTATACAAAATAGTGAGTCTTTTTTTTTAAACAAAAATAAACAAAAATTATCAATTTTCTCATTAATTATTATATTCACAAGTATTCCTTTTCTTTCCAGATGATTTTCAATATGACTTGATTCAGCTGCAAACTGAAAACACACATACATGTAAGTTGTTATAGCTTTAATAGTATCGCATGCATTTCAGTATGACATTTTATTGTAATATTTAAACTTTGTTTGATTTGCAAATTAAGTGTAAATATGACAATGCTGATGATGAATATTCATCACAAATACTAGTTAATTATGAAGATGCTTTCTTTTTTCTTTCATACTGGACTAATTGTTTAATATTGTCTCCCAACAGTTGAGTAAAGCCATAAGACACCACACACCATGTCTGTTTAAAAGTTTTTTTCAATTGATCTATTTTATTTTCCTCTTAAATATTCAAATACATACCAAATATATCTTCAAAGTGCATGTACATTCGTGATAATATTAATAGAATTACAAACTTTGTTATTTTATGGTGTGTTGCATCACATTTTGGAAATGTGAATTTTCTAGAAATGCAAAGTAAAATGTTCCTCTTCCTGAAATCTCTGTGAGTCTTTGTTATTGATTAATTACTATCATAACTGAGGAAGAAAATGACCACGTCTTATACATTAAGTCCTTTAAGGTCTAGGATTTTTTCATTTGCCTCAGAATGCAGTTTTGTAGATGCTGAGGAACTCGGGAATAGTGTATATGGTGTATCTACTCCTGCAGATTGGTGTCTTACTGAAAATAAAAATACGTTTTAAAATATTTTGAGAGTGATATATTTATAAGATCAGAGATTAGACCATCAGATTATTATAAATGCATTCCTACCATATAAAATAATATAAGAATACTTTAAAATCATTGTCTTGGTGAGTGTGCTATACAGTATAATATGTCAGGGAGGAAAGAACTTAGAGGACTGGAGTGGTATTTTAAGGAGTAAAGCATTGGACTTTGGACTTTGAAGCCTAACAATGTTTTCACTCCTAGACCCCTGATCAAGCCCCTTCACTCCTCTATTGCTCTGTTGTATGAACGGGACTCATGTAAGTTGCTCTGGATAAGGGCATTTGCCAAATGCTTTAAATGTAAGATATAAATGACAACTAATAGTCCAACACTCAACACCAACAAGACACAGGATTAGAGAAGAGAAACTGGACATAAGAAGAACCTGCTCACCACCTTCTATCACTGTAGAACTGAACACAAGATTTCCTGCATCAGTATGACTAATCTTAGTTACAAAGGGCATGTGGGGGATTTTCATTTTTATTAAGATAAGAACAGGCTCATGGAGTGATGGAGACTTTGGATGTTCCCCTTCACGGGGACATTGAGGGTTCCATTTTGTCAAACATTTTTAGTTTTTATGATTCTGCAGCCTTGTTGGTCATCATATGATTTAGAATTGTAAAAGTATTTCTAAAAGAACAAACATCGCTCAAGAGCTTTGGAGCGCCTCAGTTGGGATGGGTGTAGCTCAATGCTTAAGGCGCTGGGCTACTGATCAGAAAGTCTGGGATTTCGAGCCTATCACCAAGCTGCTGCCCTTGGGTCCTTGAGCAAGGCCCTTAACCCTCTGTGGTCCAGAGGCGCCGTATCATGGATGACCATGCGCTCTGGCCCCAGCTTCCAAACAAGCTGGTACAAGCAAAGAAGGAATTTCACTGTGCTGTAATGTATAGATGACAAATAAAGGCTATTCTATTCCTACTTTACTGTTTTTTTTTTTTACCTCAACATCAAATCAATATCATTGATTTCAGTCAGATCAAATTTAATGACAAGTTAGCCATTAGATACTTGCACTAAAACCTTCAGCCATGTCAGCACTGCCATCAGTTTACATTCTCCATATACAATATCGCACATATAAAAGTGAGAACACCTGTCGCATTTCAGCATCCATTTTAGTATATCTTAATATATACAGTATATCAAGGAACAATTCTATATAAAGGAAACTTGGATATATATTAGAATAGTCAGTGTGTATATAAGAATAGACTTACTGTCGTCTAAAAATAAACCAATGTATAGCTATTATTGTCAAAAGAGATGGTATTGAAAGTGAGTATGACCGAAGTGAACATGTCAAAATTGTGTTCAAAATATCAATATTGTGTGAACAACACTGTTATCTAGCACTCACTTCATCCTCCTGGACATGAACTTCAACAAAGCTGCACTTGTTGTTGCTGGAATTCTCTTATTCTCCTCCATATTCATATCACAGAGCTGCTTGATGTTAGATACATGGTGCTTCTCCACCGTCCGCTTGAGGAACAAGTGCTCGATAGGGTTCAGGTCTGGTGATATACTTGGCCACTCCATCATCTTCACTTTCAGCTTCATCAGCAAGGAAATTGTCGTCTTGGTGTGCCTTTTGGAAAACTGCTGTTCAGCCCACTTTCGGGAGGGAAGGCATCCTGTTCTGCTTCAAAATGCCACGTTTCCCTCAACGAACTGCAGCCCCAAACAATGATACTTCCACCACCATGTGTGACACCACCATTTGCTTGTAACAATGGTCTGTACCCCTACTGGCATTTCCTCTGTCGTAACTGTCATTTATATATATTTGCATGGATTGAGAGATGGAGGATTCCCTTCTGTTTCGGTTCATTGTGAATAAAACAAATTGACACTTACGCTTATGGTTTTTGGTGGATGCGTTTAATTCAGAGCAACATACAAAAGAGCTTTGAAGCTTTCTGTCAATGAATATTCACTAATGCTGGTACACTAGGAGACAATAAAACGATAATGCCAAACAAATTAAACTCTAGATTTAAAAGTGATAAATAATTTGATCCATTTATAAATAGTGTTATTTATTTGGTTATATTATATTAAATAACTTATTGATGTCACTGTCATAGAATTTATTTAGAATTTGCAAATTTTTTAAATAAGATCAATAAGGGGAGAGAGGTCGCTTCAAGCCCAGTATCATGAAGCTGCCACCATTGGGTCCTTGAGCAAGGCCCTTAACCCTCTGTGTTCCAGGGGTTCTGTATGATGACTGACTCCAAACAAGCTGGAACGTTCCTTATAAAATGTGTGCAGATTCCAAAGACACTTTCAGCCGCCCAACCACCTCCTGATCATCATCCATTCTGACAACTAAAAGAAAAAAAACGGAAATGTATTTATGATGATACATTCGGACCCTAAATTTATTTTAAAAACAAAACTTACTATCAATTTGGCACTCAGTGACATCATTTCCTGTAAGAAGTAATTCCTGCAATTCTAGATAGGCATGGCCAACATCCACACACTCTTCTTCTTCATTCAATGGCTCACTGACCACAGTGAACTTTAACCTAAATTATTAGTGAAAAACACTTTGTGATTGTTATATATATATATATATATATATATATCTATATATATAGATATATATATATATATATATATATATATATATATATTTTTTTTTATATATCTTACACTATTCTTATCACATTCCTCATGGAGAATAACATAGTAATCATGTTGTCTAAATGTTAGCTTACCTGCTATGTTCAGCATCACTCCTTTCCAGTATAGTATAAAGATACTGCTTTAGAGGAACAGCCTCTATCGATTCAATATGAATAACTGAGAGAGAGATCAAGAAATCAAGAAATGATGTTGATGGAGTAAAAAATGACAATGTTGTTAAGATCTGGAAATAAGACATCAAAATGTCTCAGTCATGTCATACAGCATGTAAGTTCCTGTCTTTGCATTTCCTGAAATCATATGATGACCATTGTATGACCAATAGTACATTAATATTATAGTTATTTATAGCTACATATTGTGTATAAACAGATATATCATATATCTGTTTGTATTGTTAGTTGTTGTGACGGGAACAATGATGTGAGGAAATCTAAAGAAAAGAATCTAATCTAATCTTATAAAAATTGCTTAATAACTGTACTTCTACTGAAGTTGAAATGTATTTCTTCCCCCTCTGTTGGTTTTTGCAGAGACATGGGAGTTTCAGTGGTTTCCGCTGGAATGCCGAGGAGTCTGTATTCCACGTAAACTTGTTGCACGGATTGGTCTAAAGCAACACTTGACGCAGGGTCAAACAAAAGTGATAAGATCTCAACTTTAAGTCTGTAGCCCTGAAAGAACAAATAAAAACATTTCATAAATATATTTACATATATTTTAAAGATTTTATATAACATGTACCATAATATGCTATGCTACAGGAGATTTATTAAGTCTGTATATAAACTAGTGATTATGTCATTCCTAATTTTAAATTAATACATATAAAATACTAATAACTATTCTTAATACCTCTTTGTTTGGTTTTGGGGGTTGGGAAATGATAACATCACTATCACTGGTGGAGAGGGATTCCAAAGATTCTAGAACTTCACTGTTCATCTGATCTGATCAAGAAAAAAGTAAAAACTATTATTTATTTCTACTTAATGCCAAAAAAGAACATATATATATATATATATATATATATATATATATATATATATATATATAGTATTACTTACTCTGCAGCTGTACAGTCTGTGATTCTTCTTTTACCTTCTCATAGTGTTCCTCCTGTTGTAATGAAGACATTGAAGAAATGAATCAAGTATCTGAATACACACATTAGAAAAATTTTTAGTGTCTATATATATGTTATATATATATAACAATATATATATGCCCTGTTGTTATACATATCTTTTATATATATATATATCTATATATATATATATACCTTTTATCAGAAAATACTATATATACACAACATGGTTGCTTTTCCGTATAAACTGTTGATATGTTTAGGTTACAGTAATGTACAACTGTATATAAGTTTTCTTCTCTAGTCTCTCTCTCTTGTCTTGTTTATTAACCAACACAACTCAGAGTGAAGGAGCAGATCACTCACCTAGTAATGCATCCTGCGTTAATCGCACGTTAATAAAACTAGTGCCGTCAAAGTGAATTGCCCTATATATATATATATATATATATATATATATATATATATATATATATATATATATATATATATATATATATATATATATATATATAGTGTGTGTGTGTGTGTGTGGATATCATAGACATTGCAATAAAAAAAATAGTTACCACTGAAAGATGTTTTGAGCTCCTTTGTTTGTTGCTTGCTGAGTTGTGGTCAGACACAGGCAAGGAAAGCTTGTGGTTGAATGATGTTTTATTTTGGTTGTAATCTGAAAGCTGTATTGATTTGGTTCCTGGATCTCGTCTTGGTGGTTTTGGGAACATACGTTGTTGTGATTTTGTACGACTGTGCACTGTGAGCGGTGAAATCGAAAACTCTGGCTAAAGCAAGAGATTGGACGTTAATTTTGACATGCATGAGCTGATTTTTTTTTATATTTCCTACATTTATTTGGTATTCATCAAAAATCCTGCACATACATAAACTTGTACTTTTGCACTCATACTCCAGAGCGTGTGTAAATACTATGAAAAAGACTAATTACTGTGAATGTGTGTTAAGACTAACTAACGTAAACTAATTGTTAAATGAATTCAAATAATATAAGTTGCATTGGAAATTATTATATGCAAAACAGTTTTTTTCTAAGCCTTGAAAAAACAGTAAGAAGAATCTAGAGTAGAATTCACAATAGTCACCAGCATGATGCACTTATTGCAGACGCAAAACAAATATGGAAACTGCAATGGAAATAACTGCATGGTGCAGAAACATGTACATAAATACAGAAACTGCTATTCATGATCTTTCTCCTCTTTTATTTCTACTTTAATTTTACATTTCCACTAACTACACAAGCCACAGTTTTCTTTAGCCCAGCCTTATTAAAGCATATACGCTAAATAATATTAATATTATGCATTTCGTGAATATGTATGCAAATTTGCACATCAGAAGATTTCACCATTATTGTGCAGCTACACATGTTTCCAAGTAGCCAATGATGCGGTTGCTTCTGGACTTGCCTGATTTATCCGAGTCCCTAAATGAGCGCTCATCAATTGGAAACCACTAGCTGTGAGGAGGAGGGATCCACAATGACAGCCAAATAAAATCACAGATTTTCACTATGATTAATAAGAATGGCTTCAGACTTGGATCACCACCAACAGATCAAGTCTATATCAATATCAAGCTGATATCCTTCCACAATGGAGGAAGGTAATATATGAATACACCCAGATGATAATGCTTTCCTGAGTCTTTGTCCTCTCAAGGTTTCTTCCTTATATTGTCTCACGTTTTTAATTCTCACAACCACATCAAATAATACAAAAAACAGCGAGAAAATCCATAACAAGTCTGTCATATCATATTAAACTGTATCAATCATGTGAGATTCCAAAGCAACAGTCAAGTGATGCCCGAGAAAATCACAATATTCACAAAGCAGCCAATCAGAATAGCATAAAAACTACACAGTAAAACCCTCATAATTAACTGGAATTCCATATCAGTCACTCAGCAACAGCCAGGATATATAAGATATATATTATACAAGATGATAGTTACCTCAGACTGTATATGGCTCCAATAGAAAGCCTTGTCAATCGGTAATTGGCCAGTCATGCTATCCGAAATATTTTCTGTCATTCTATCTGTTCGAATATCTTTTGGCTCCTCTTCAATGAATAGGCAAACACAGACTTCTAGGATCCCTATTATCTCTCCTTTGGATCCTATAAAATAATAAAGGCAGTTCATCGATAATGAATAGGTATTTCAAGATTTCATTCATTAATGAGTCTCCTACAACATTCGCCATTTAAGTTTATTCATTCACTCATTCATTCATTCATCTTCTATTGCTTTATCCATTCTTCCCTTGCAGGAAGCCTGTGCCTATCTCATGCGTCTTGGCGTCTGTAAGGGGTGCCAAGCCATCGCAGGACACACACACACACATACATACACACACACACACACACACACACACACACACACACACACACACACACACACTCACATTCACACACTAGGGACAATTTCTCCAAGGTGCCAATCAACCTACCGATTGTTTTTGGACCGGGAGAAAACCAGAGAACCAGGAGAAAACCCACCTGAGGCACGGGGAGAACATGCAAACACACATGGCCGAGGTAGGAATCGAACCCCAAACCTGGAGGTGTGAGGCGAATGTGCTACTCACTACTAAGCCCCCGTGCTCCTTCATTTAAGTTTAGAACAACTTAATATATCAAAATAATGAAGACCATTTCTGACGAGAACAATAATAATAATAATATCACCAAATGCTTATTTCTGATTAGTTATAATAAATATCCAATTAAGAAGCAAAACAAGAGTTCCTCCGGAATGTTTGTTTTGTCCTCATAACATCTAAGGGGAGATTTTTCTGGCCCGGACTTTTTGGTTTTACACAGTAATTCTTACATGCTGTGCTATGAGACAGTGTTGATTGTGAGAAGTGTTGGAGATGCTAACTAGAACAACAAGGCAATGATTCTATTCCTAGAAACAATAAAAATACACACGAACCAATTTAGAAACTTATTATTAAAAATGTCAAAAAAAATATAATAAAATAAGGAATGCTAAAAAATGTGCATGTGTAAGGAATGTAAGCATCTGTAAACTCGGGTGTGAGTGGGTCATGCAGAATAACCTTTCTGTTACGTGATTGCTACACTGTATGTAGACAATGTGTAGTAGGGATATTGGTGGAGCTTTGGATATTTTATGAGCAGCAATAGAAATAATATAAATATATCCTGAATTTATGACCAAAAATTCTGCTCTTACATTGCCTACTGTCTGGGCAACAAGGACAAAAAATATATAAACAGATCAGTGCATTTTTAATTACCACATTAGCACATATATTAACAATTAATAATATATATTTTTGATATGGTATATTTATGATTCAGCATGACTTCCTTTTATAGTCACATACTAAATAACAGATATTCACACACACACACACACACACACACACACACACACACACACACACACACACACACACACACACACACACACACACACTAGATATTTGGACAGGTTCAGCTATACTAAACCAAGAATATAATGCTAGGGTATTTAATGCCCAGAGAGGAACATGGTTAGAAAAACGAAATTCTCTCTAGTGATCATGGTGAGGTCACACTGAATTATTCATCAGTTTAAGACTTAGGACATGCCTCGCACTTGGCAACTGTTGGTGGTTTTATTAGGTAGCATACAATGACCTCATTGTTCCTCTTACCTGTAATGTTCACTCTCCCTTTTACTTTTTCTCCTCTGCGCTGTAGTGCTTGCTTGAGGGGGATGCTGGCTCTACCTTGGGTTTTAAATTGCATTCCTCCTAGCGCTTGATGTACTTCAATATGTGCAAACACCCCTTGATTCTCAAGCATGGCGCAGCTCTTTCCAGCCAGAGCAAAGCAGGAAGTGAATCCATAATTCGGCTGTGTCCCTGAAACCAGTGGGGTTGAGTGCAATTCAAAGTCGAGCAATGTGAAGGTACAAAATGTCACCAGGTCTTCACCACTGGTATCCACAACTCTCTGCCGTCTCATATGTCTCAGTCCTATAGGGGTAAATGTGGCTCCTATGAGTGTGATTTCAAGCAATGATCCACCATCTTGAAGTTGATTAAAGATGGTATTCCCTTCCACCATCTGGACAAACTCCTGATCCAACCCTCTCCATGTGTTTTGCTGTGGTATAATCTGAGTGTATTTTTTTGGATGGTATGTTAGATCTCTTAACTGAGCTGATAAAATAAGTAGAGAGCGTTTTTGGTTAAACACAGTGTTAAAAGCATTCATCACTTATATTAAATGTATGTTTCTTTAAAGATTGCAGATGTCTAGTATTCCCACACCGATTACCTTTTAAACTGTTGATTTGAAGACACTTGTTTTTCAAAAGTCTGTCTTTTTCATTGACCTCCCTCCTGTTGTCTTCCCTTTCCCTTTCTGCTCTCTCCTTCTCCATCTTCATCCCAGCCTTCCAAAGTCAAGCCATCATATTATTTATGTCATTATACATTTACAAATAATTTGCATTATAATACAGAAGTCATCTGCCTTGTGTGTGTGTGCATGTGTGTGTGTGTTTAGTTACCTGCAGTTCAATATTGAGTTTATGCTGCATTAGCAACAATTCCCGAGTTTTCTGCAGCTCTAATATGGTTTCCGCATGGGAGGCCTGTAGGGCAGCCAGCTCTTGTGATGGGTCCTTGACTTTTTCAATACTGACCACGTCTGTCAGCCCCTTAAAACTCTCATGGTGTAGTCGAAAAGTCTAAAACAAAGAAGTAGAGAGTGAGAGAGAGAGAGAGAGAGATAAAGAGGGAAATGAATGTAAAAAGGACCTTCTTTGTAAATGCCATTAAGAAAGCAAATCAACCTTAATTTGCAATAGAACTTCACTAAGGTCTTCCACATCCATGTGAAAATCCTTTGACAAAAAAAAAAAGTACAAATGTTAGGCTTAATATGTGCCATTACATGAAAAACATTTCAAGCCAAAAATTGGTTTTACTTTTGATACTCTGTCTAGTCTCTCTTGTAGGGATTTCACACTCTGTCTGTACTGTAATGCTTCTTGCTCCAGTAAGGCATGTTTTTCCTTAAGGGTAGATGTCATGGCTGAATGAGAAAACAACTGCATGGAACATTTCTGCATGAATAGGCGATTCATGAATTGTTGTCCTAAGCCCAATTCGCACATGCTCACCTCTTTCTTGTTCTCCTTCCAATTGAATCCTTTTGTTTTCTTCCACCACCCTCTTGTTTTCTTGCTCCAGTTTTTCTCTCTCCCTTTTTTCTTTTTCCAGCTTTTTCTCCAGTTCCAACATTTCATCTCTCCAGGGCTCCACTTCCTGGCTATCAATCTCTTTTTCACTCTCATGGTCATTATCATGGCTATGGGCAGTCAGAGTGCTGCGGTGCAAATCAGTAATGTGATTACGTCTGCTTAAAACTTGTATAGTCTTACCGCATATGAGTCATAAACTCACCTAAGCAGTAAAGCATTATAACTTTCCTTCAGGAGATTTCTCTCTCCTTCAACGTGTAACACCTTCTCCTGAAGCTAAGCAAAGATCACCATACTTGTTATTACATTTAATTCAGGTCAGTTCAGAAATTCACTTACAATGTAATTGCATTATAATGGGTATTTATTAACTAAATATGTGTACGTTTATAACAAAATAGCTCTTTCCTAATATGAAATATATTACACACGTTACATATTACTACACGTTACATAACTGCAGTACCTCTGCTAAGCTGTTCAGGGCGATAGTGGCACTGTTAAGCTGACCTTCAAGGTCCAATGCCCTTTGCTTTTCCTCTTTCAGTAGCTCAGTCAGTTGTCCCACTTTTCCCAATAATGTCTCTTGGTTTTCCTGCAGTGATCGCTGGTTCTATAGTACATACACATAAACAAATCCATTACAATAGTGTTTAAAGGCTTATAAAGGGACCCAGAAAACCTCAATGCTAAATAATAAGATAATAAAAATTATGTAAATAAATGTATGTTAAAAAAAAAACAACTAAAACTATGGCTGGGGCAAACATGATGAAAAGACAATGTCAAGAATAAGTAAGTCAAAAGTAATAAGGCTTGATAATATGAAATAAAGTCACAATAAGTATTTTCTTTGCAGCAGAAAAAAAACAAAAACGGAAAAAACTATGCACAATACATAAAAACTGTCCCGCATAAAAATGGCAGAAGGTTGTCTGAAGTGAAGAGTCATAATTTTAGATATTTGGATATAAATGAGACAGTTTGCATGCTGGAGAGCAATACAGTAATGAATCCCTGCAGGCAACAGTGAAACAAGGGAACAGTTCAATGAAATGTTTATCGATGAATTTCTGCAAATGCAGTTGGAGATTTGGTAATGATTCATGAACTTATAGTCTGACCTCTACAAAGCTGTATCTATATCTGTACCTGCCAAGTTGCTTCAATAGCTATGTGCAAGTGTAGTTCCAAGAGCTAATGCTGTAAAGGCTGGTTACACCAAATATTGTTTGCCGTCTGTTCATTTTCTTTCCATTAGCTTCACTGATAAAAATAAACTATTATGTCTATTAACACATCATACAGCAATTGTTTTTAAACTCACCTCTTCCAGCTGGGTCTCATAAGCCTAAAGAATAAAGTAGACCATTGGAACATTTTTAGCAAACTACTTATGTAAACTTATATAATCTTTTTTGAGGTTGACATTTCCTCCAAGATTGAAGAAATCAGTATGATGAGTCAGTATTCTTTTCATTTGATTCAAAAGCTCACCTGTTTTAGATCTGTAAACTTATCCTTAATAACCGAAAGTGCCGTCCTTTCATTAGACAGCTGTTTCTTCAGTCTGATCACATCTACATTATCTTTTATGGTTAGCCTACAATACAATAAATGTCGATTGAATAGATTGTAGTATAATTCTTCATAATTTGTATGCATACAGTAGACAACATTATTTTGCCAAACTGTAAGATACACTACATGGTCTAAAATATGTACCGGTATATACCTGATCATCACACCCATATTTGATGGTGCAATCGCTTTGCAAAAAGATGGAACCTGACCTAAACTAAACAAATTATCTGTGGAATAAATTGATTGATATCATAATAGTAATGATTTTATATGGACAAATACCGACACACTTGTTCCAAAATCCAAAAGCCCTCTGAAGAAGGCTTGTAATGTCACATGTAATGGTCAGGTGTCTACAAACTTTAGAACACATATTGCACAAACCTTTTTTTGGTTCATATATCCAATGCTTTTAGTTAGAATTAGATAATAATCTTTTGGTTACCTGAGTAGATCAACTTGCTGTTTGTGCATTTCTTCAATAGGCTGTTCTGATCCTTTCTCTTTGAATTGAAATGTTTCTCTGAGGGAATGAATCGCCAGCTCAAGAGCTTTTAGCCTGCAAAGTTGTGGCTTAAGATGAGTGATGAAAACGAACTCTATGCAGAACTATATGAACTATAAAGAGCTAAATGCAGAAGATAAAATCCAGAGGACCAAAAAATATTATAACTCTTTCATCTGAAATGTAATAATTGGTATCTATTCTAGGATTTAAGGGTGTAAGTTGTAATAGTTAAGGGGATTGTTTTTATATGTAATATTATACTCTCATATTTGCATAGAGTTTGAACAAATGTATTTGACAAATATTAGCAGATAGCCTTTGATTGATGATTAGACTATATAGGTTATTCCTGACATACTTTATATAAACAGAAAGAAAATCACAAGAATTTGGGGAATGAAAATGTCTATATAATTTTCCTCGTCCTTTGGGTGAAAATTTAGGCATATGAATTGAAGTGAACATACAATAAACACTTAATGTAAACCTTGACTTGATCTAATGGCATGGCACAGTTCTAGTTAAAATAATGAGTAATCTCTACATAATTATGAATGTTAGTTATACCTTTCATTCTGGTCTGTGTAATCATCTGTGAACCTGAGCATCGAGGCTGTTTGAGTTTTATCAGTGACTTCTCCCTCCTGTTGTACAACTTGTCCTAAAACACAAGGTAATCAATAAATATTCAGTGTAGAATAAGAAAATAGCCTTAATTTGTCACATATACACTGCAGCACAGTGAAATTCTTTCTTTGATTATCCCAGTTTGTTTGGAAGCCGGGGTCAGAACTCAGGGTCAACAGGTTACAGCGCTGGGCTTTAACCACTGTGCTATGGACACTGACTAGCAGAAAGCTTGTACATAAAATTCAATTCAATTCAATTTTATTTATAAAGCGCTTTTTACAATGTGTCATCGTCCCAAAGCAGCTTTACATAATACTAATGTGTGAGAAGTGAAAATCAGTTTTGGCCTAATTGTTTCTTGTTGAGCAAGCCGAAGCGACGGTGGCAAGGAAAAACTCCCTGGGAACAGGAAGAAACCTTGAGAGGAACCCGACTCAACAGAGAACCATCCTCATTTGGGTTGTTAGTGTTGTGTGTGTGGTTGAGGATGTTTATTGTGTTGTGTGGATGAACACAACATGAAATGAACAATGAACTGAACATGAAACATGAAATGAACAAAATAAAAATAAAAATGGAAAAAACAAATCCTAATTTCAAGATCTATTGTAATGTTTTAAATGTAACAAGAACAGCACTTTGAGTACTATCATTCAGACTCAAATAAAGGATTGAAATTGGCTTTGGAGCTTTTTCCAGCCAGTGGTACTTTAATAATGAAAAGAAAACAAAACAGCCTTAAAGAGGTGATGATGACAAATGACCAAAAAAGTGACTAAAATTAAAAGTATGAGGCAAAAAAATGATGACTATCCATTTACTTTAATAACTGACCATACAGGTAACAATATGGTGTCAGTATATTGGATTGGAGTATCACATTGGAAAATCGACAATGGTAGCTTCAGTTAGCTAAGCGGTTCGAAGATAATACGTGAAAATGCCTGCATCCCTTATCTACTCAATTATATAAATGAGATGGCATAAATGTAAATGAGTCCTGATGAAGTGACCAAATGAATAGAATAATGAATATACAAAACTTTAGAAACAGTCTACATTTAATAATTTTTCTTGATGAGATTAATAATTAGTTGAAAACCCCTTAAAGTATATGTAAATATATATAAATAATAGAATATAATAATATTATTTCCTGATATATATTTAACTTTTACTTTTATTCTAATAGAGTGGGCTATTAGAACAAAAGTCAAAGTTAAATATATGTGGAAATAATATTATTTTAAAATTACTGCATAGAGTTGCTGTTGTTTCTAAATGACAAAATATTTGTATCTCTTCTCACCCACACGTGGAATCTCTAAAGTAGGTACACGATTCTTCAGATCATCAATCGGGTCATGAGCATCGAAATGTTGCCCCCAAGCCAAGCCGGAATTCCCATTCCTCCCTTTTGACAATTTACTAAAGAACCTTACAGAGAGATACAGAGATAAGAATCTCACAGAATGTTTGACTCTACAGTACTGGCTTGGAAGGTGTGTGTGTGTGTGTGTGTGTCTGTGTGTGTGTGTGTGTGTGTGTGTGTGTGTGTGTGTGTGTGTGTGTTGTTAATTATTATGTATATATTTCACCTGTGTAGATTCTGTTCTAGTATTTGAACATGTTGTTTAAGGTGTGTAGTCTCTTTTTGGAGACACAGATATTGGTCTTGCAGGTGCTTCCATGATACTTTGGACATACGCTGAACATCTGAGATATGAATATGAAGAAAAAATTAAAAAATTAAACTAAATTTGTTATTAAATGTATGTAGCTTAATCTCAATAACATTATATTATTGAAAATTAGCAGCATTTTTGAAGAACACACATCTCGCAGTAATTTGAATTTAACACATAAACACCTTGATTGACAGGCATAGAGACTCTTTTTAGACCCACGTCTCTGACTGGAATATCTGTAGCTGCCATTCCCACTTAAAGACCTTTTATTTCTGTGCTTTCTGCAGGGTCTGGAATACAGAGATACATAGAAGTATAATGATCATTTTCTTTAGTGAAAAAGCAAATCTAGAAACAATTCCAAAACATTTTGGACGCTGTGTAAAATGTAAATAAACATAGAACTGAATGATTTGCAAAACTCATACAATATAGAAAACCCATTAAAATGAGGAAATAGCTGCAACATGATTTTTGTTCTTTTGTTCTTATTTTTCAATATTCTTCTACTATGAATCCATGCTGCTGTAATAGATGCGGATGCAGTTTGGCATTGTCTTGCTGAAATATCTATAGCATTTTTTAAAACGAATGTATTTGTCTCTAAAACCTTAATTAATTGTACATTTGCAGATTTTAAAAGTTCACTAATAAACTATAATTTCTCTAATCATGTATGATTTATCTATGTAAACGTAGTACACTGATTTACCAGATAATGTCCAATTTATCCTCTTACTTTCTTCTTCGTGTATGAAAATCAGTCAAGAAACCTTTAAAAAGACATTCTTTATTTATACAATTCTTAATTTGTTTTCTCCAAAAAGTCTATATTAAAAACCATTTCAATTTATACTTATTGCTGTTGTACTTAAAAGATATTCATGTGGCCAAAAGTATCATCATCATCATCATCATCATCATCATCATAATAATAATAGGACTAATACAATAGTTTCAATACAACTGCAAATATCTTAATGACTATTGTAACAGTTAATTACATTTGTCCTAATGTTTCTTCTTTTTCAAATCCTATTTCGTTTCTCATACTTACCGTACATATTTCTCTCTTGCCTCAGTTTAATGCAGGACGCAGTATCTCGTTTCCCCATGAAAGACTGTTTGATGAGCACAAACTAATCTGTTTAGTAATCTCTATCTACCGCTTCCTCCTCCTGCTGTCTGTACTACTTTATATCAGTTCTCTCTCTCTCTCTCTCTCTCTCTCTCTCTCTCTCTCTCTCTCTCCCCTGGGGTGTCTAGCATATGGTCATTATAGAGCACTGACCTGACAAGATTCTAATCCGGGCCCACCAGGAATCCATTTACTAATTTGAATTTTAATTCATCCTCAAATTAAAATTAGTTGTGAACTGTAAATGATTAGAATAGATTAAAAAAAGTCCTGGCAAAAACCCTGAATAAATCATGTACACAAACTTTATTTGAAATCCTTGTCTATTTAAAAAAATAAGGCAAATTAGGGCAATACTTAAATCTTAAATAAATAAATGTATTAAGAAGAAGTATTAAGAGGTTTTAGTGTCCCATGACCAAAGATTTGTCTGAATCTCCAACTAACCAGTATATTATACCAGTGTAGATGTACTGTTGGAATTGATCATAAACCTAACTTAAACTTTATTGCTATTATTACTGACACTGGCTGGGTTGGCCTGAATTAACTTGCTGTTTTCCTACATGCATGTAAAAAAAAGAACAGATGGTTTACAACACTAATCAGATTATGAAGAGCACTGTGAGTATGTGTGTGTGTGTGTGTGTGTGTGTGTGTGTGTGTGTGTGTGTGTGTGTGTGTGTGTGTGTGTGTGTGTGTGTGTGTGTGTGTGTGTGTGTGTGTGTGTGTGTGTGCGCGCGTATGGTGTGTGCTTGTGTATTGTCATTGTATAAAACCAGTTATGAATTAAATAATATTACTTTGTATTTATTAGTTCTTTTTAACAACAAACATCTCAAATTGAGAAAATCAGAGGTGACAGAGAATATATAGAAAATAACTATTAAATATCAAGAGGAATCGTCAAACAGGGGACATCTTCCTTTAAGTGACAGTAAATTGCATAAATAAAATTGATAAATAAAAATAGACCCGACTGCAGTGTGCTAATTGAACCCAAACAGCCATTTCATTGTTGCAGACTGAACATACAACAACAGTTTGTTAGAATGTTAGTGGTCACTCTTAACAGGATCAGTTTTAGGAACATAAATAATTGAAAATGTCCAAGTTAATTGGCTTCTAAATTCCATACAAACTCAAATGAAGTGAGCATCGGTGGAATGTCCTGCACAAACAAGCCAGATCCATTTAAACCTGAGGGAACAATGTGACAAAAACATGTCTTTGTGCTGGACACCACTGCAAACCTTCAGAGGTCTAGTGGACACATGTCAGGGCTGTTTTGGTGGCACAAGGGCGGCACAATATCAGATTAACCTTTTTTTAATTAATGCTTTTAGTTTTTATGATATGGACGAAGATGTGTTTGTTTGTTTGTTTGTGTGGATTAAGTAAATGACTATTTTAGTAGAAGGGTTTCCTTAAATAAATAAAAGGAAGACCTTTTATTTAACCTGTGTGACATCATGTTGTGTTTTGTTCTGACCACTGTAAGAGTAGAGCAATTAAAGACTGCCCTCTATGTGTGGCTGTTTTCAGCATGGGTGTTTAATCAGCTGTTATATTGTATCATGTATTTACTTTTAATATTTGTCAAAAATAAATGTTCATAAAGAAAGATCTTTTCATGCTATGAAAATCACGAATCTTTTTGCAATTTTATAAAGTTGGTTTGCTTCAGAAAACAATACACGTAACTGCGGAATGATCGTAACCTGAGGTAAGGATCAGTCAAGAGGTCCTGGAAATATGAAGTATTCTATTTTCTCCATCCAAAACAAAGATTAAGGGCATTGTTTATATCTTTGGTTGTACTAATTTGCTTGTTGAATCTGACTTTGGGGATTTACCCATACAGCCATCTAGAGTATAAATGAGGTGTTGGGTCAGGAGGCCTAAGACACAGGAGGCCTACATACAAAATTCAGAAAGCTGCCAACAATGATGCCATGGTCAAGGTTAGAAAAGAATACATTATAATTTTTAATGTTGAGTAAATACTAACATGGGCTTTTGTATCTGTTTTATTTGTATTTATGACTTATTGTGCCCTTAAACCAAAAATTTAGTTTGTATCATTTCAGAAGTCCTTACTTTGTGTTAAGGTAGATTAATTTATTTAATTATAATTCATTAATTTCAATTCAATGTTTAGCGTGTACAGTATGAACACAAGTTTGAACCATGCAACAAAGTCTTTGAGTATTGCACCTACAGTCTGTTACCTACAGATTGGTGTAACCCTATATTTCTGTACACAACCATAAATGTAGGCACAGTAACTTATATGAAATATGAACTCCCTCCAGGCTGTCACAATAGTGTCACAGATTCGTAAACACTATGAAACAATAAAACACACTGTAGCTTTCACTCAAATGGAACACTGAAATGTGAATAAATTTTATTTTATTAACATATTAGTAGGCAGTGAGACATTATAAGATACAGAACATACAGAACAATTGCAAAGCAAAAAAGACAAAAAGTGTATATAAAATGTGAAAAGGTAAATATGATATTTGTCAACAAGGAAGGGTGAATGGTGCCTATTTAACTAAACTCTGAGCAATAAAAAAGTTGGCTTGGTGATGCTTTCAAAGAGAAACATGTTCTCTGTAATGCAGTGAGTCTCAATCACAGTCCTGCAAACTACATACGAAACACATTCTGTTTTGCTTCATAATTAGATTAGAAAGGCTTTATAAAAATGTGTACTAAGAAAAGGCTTTATAAAGATCTAAATAAAGATTAAAGCATGTTGTCCACATGACTGGGGCTGAGAATCATTGCTACTGTATACTGACAGCAGTGGTGTAGAAAGTGAAATAAATTCATGCATATCATACTTAAGTACATTTCGTTAATACTTCTATTTATTGAAATATAAATGTTTGTCACCTTTTTATTTAAAATCACATTGTCAAATATCTCAAATGTTCCAATATAATCCCACAAATGTTTCATTTTATTTAGAGAAAACAAAGTTGTTGTATTATAATAAGTAAACAAACTATTTTTTGTGAGAAACACACAAGACGTGTACATAAGAGTTTTATTTACAGGGAACAGTAATTAAAATATGTAGAATAGTAAACGTAGAAAGAATAACATTTTTCTTTTTGTTCTTTTCTTTTATTTTTTTTCCTTTTTTTTAAATACCATTTTAGTTTTTTCCACAGAAAGCACCCTGTTTTTATACGTAAATCCAACATTGTTGAAATTAATGTCTTTTTTTTTCTTCAAATATTTGAATGCAGTCTTTGTTACAGTCACCAAGAGTAAATATCTTTACTAGAGATATTATGACATTGAAAGTTATTTTGTTATGTTTGTGTTTATGTTAATAGATGATATTGTTATGGGGCTGGTGGCTATAATTATAATTAATGTTACATGTAGTGTAGCTTAAAAACATTCAGTGTAACAACAGTAACTTTGTCTCCAAAAATAAAGAAATTATATTAAACAGAAAATACTGATATTAATATATTAAAACATAGGAAGAAGAATTTTGGTTGTGTTCCCCTCTTTGTAAATAAAACATGTTTGTGTTCACTAGATTATGTTAAAGTGTGTTTTCTGACTACAGTAATTATATAAGTGTGTGTGTGTTAGTATATTAATTGACAATGAGCTTTAAAACATTTCTTTTTCTACAAATGTCTTGATCCTTATGTTTGGTTTACATGTCTGTATAATCTTGGTGCTATTTCACTGATCTCTTACGTCAACATTTGCAGTGAGCTCTTAAACCTTTGTACAACCGATGGGAGACCTATTTATTCATCCATTTATGCACACACACACACACACACACACACACACACACACACACACACACACACACACACTAATTCCTGAATCTGCGGTCTCACCTGTATACAGCAGTCTCCCAATGTACTCCCTTTGCACGCACGCACGCACACACACACACACACACACACACACACCACACACACACACACAACACACACACACACACACACACACACACACACACTAATTCCTGAATCTGCAGTCTCACCTGTATACAGCAGTCTCCCAATGTACTTCCTTTGCACGCACGCACGCACACACACACACACACACACACACACACACACACACACACACACACACACACACACACACACACACACACACACACACATACTCATATGACCTAATTCCTGAATCTGCAGTCTCATCTGTATACAGCAGTCTCCCAATGTACTTCCTTTGCATGCACGCACACACACACACACACACACACACACACACACACACACACACACACACACACACACACACACAGACACACATACACACACTAATTCCTGAATCTGCAGTCTCATCTGTATACAGCAGTCTCCCAATGTACTCCCTTTAAAGACACACACACACACACACACACACACACACACACAGCTCATCTAGTCACTGTCTCTATCATGATCCTCCTCTGCGAGCACCAGCTCGGAATCATCCCCTGCCTCTAGCATCTTCTCCATTTCTTCCATCTCTCCTTCCTCCATTTCCATTTCTTCTTCCTCTTCTCCCTCCATTACTCCATTCTCTACTTCCTCTGCTTCCCCACCCACTTCTACCATTTCTGTACCTTGGATTTCTATCTCCCCTTCACGGATTTTCTTTACATGAAAGGTGAATGGTGGCACCTTGTACACGGCAGTTTTAGAGCGAGCATAAATGGTATGATCGGGCGTGAAGGATTTCACAATCTTCTTCTGTGAGCTTTTCAGCTTCTCCTTGCGCTCTGGGTTGACAGCCATACGAGTGCTAAGCTTGCCCATTTTCTTCTCAATGTTGTGACGTGTCTTTTCCAGGTTCTCTCGCGTCTTCTGCCTAGTCTTCTCCAAGTTCTCTTTGGTCTTTTGCTTGGTTTTTTCTAAGTTTTCTTTGGTCTTCATTCTCGTTTTCTCCAAGTTCTCTTTGGTCTTTTGTTTGGTTTTCTCAAGGTTCTCCTTTGTCTTTTGCTTGGTTTTCTCCATCTTTTCCTTGGAGAACACTGTTTTAATATTTTGCACCCGTTGAAGGCTGCTGCGTTTAATTCGTTCTGCTCGGGTCTCTTCAATAGTCTCCTCAATTTCCACTTCTTCTTCATCAGACGACAGATCTAGATGAGCCTTTTCTCCTCCTCCCTCTTCACCTTCTTCGATGACAGATTTTTGCTCTATCTCCCCCTCACCCTCTGCAGCCTGTGATACTTTTAAGGATTTGGCCACTGTGGTCTTAGAAGGAAGCTTCACCTCATCCTGTAGAATCACACAAACAGAGTTGAAAAGATTTTGCACAAAGGACTAGCAAAAACACTAACAAACAATATCAATGTCAATTAATCACATGACAGATTTTAATTGTGTAAATATCTATAATAACTAAACACTCATATGTTCTGTAAGCACATGTTCATGATGTAGATATTAAAAGTGTAATAATATGTACATAAAAAGATGTAAACGGTAAACTCACAATTGACATTGTTTACTATCTACAGTGATGGGGAGTAACTAGTTACATGTAACAGCATTACATAATTTAATTACAAAATAAAAGTAACAGTAATTCCTTACAGTTAAAGAGAAAAGAATGTGTCATTAAATTACAGTTACCTTTGAAAATGTTAAAGATTACAAATAGGTTTACATCTGAACAATTTCTTTAAAAACATAGTGGTTTAGTGGTTCGCACGTTCGCCTCACATCTCCAGGGTTGGGGGTTCAATTCCCGCCTCCACCATGTTACTTGCGAGTGTTTCTATTCATATTCATATGTTATATCTATTCATATCTATGGTATATCTATTTCATTTCCAAAATGTATTTATCTTAGTTATGAAGTCTGGCTTTGTTGTAAGTTATAAATGTTTGGAAATGATTTGGTTGGAAATAGACATTAGAAACGTGAAAATAATCAAAAAGTAATTTTTATAAAGTAATTGAAATGTTACACTACTTATTACATTTTGAATATCTGTAACCTGTTGCATTTCCTCTATTATAATTAGCATCTATTATACTCAGATAGGGTCTGGAAATGCCTGAAGTTTCTTAACTTGCACTGGTGACATAGATATAGCAATGTATAACCTACTTGTTTATTAAAATGCTTCTGACAATGGTTTTACAGAGACCCACAGCAGTTATGTATAAACTTGTTGTACTGAATGAATGTAATAATGTAACGTGCAGCAGCCGTGTATTTCAGTGTTTTTATTCTCTATTAGAATTGTCCCCTCATTCTCCCTCCAGCATCTCCCTTCATACACTGTCATGTTCTCAGGACAAAGACTTAAAACATATCACAGATCTGTCCTTGAGCAAGTGCTGCCAAAGTTTCTATTTTTACTTCTTAATGGCTCTATTGTTTTAGGCCTTGTGTTGCATGTGATTATCTTTCACACACCTACACACACACACACACACACAAACACACACACACACACGAAAACTCCACTGATACAAATCTGGACACACAGCTGGAAAGGTGTTTAAATGATAGATTAAATATCTCATTGGTTGTATTTTTTGAATTTCTCATCTTTTCCCTACCCACATCTGTCCCACCCAGGCTTTCTCCCTACTCTCATTCTTTGCATTCCATTCAAGGAAACCCCTAGTTCCTGTACACGGCACACAGCATTTGCTTTGTGTAGCAGTATTTTTTCCACTCATCTGTTGCAATGAATAATTCGGTATGCGTGTGAAAAATGTATGCATTGTTTATACTCATTTAATGTCATTTAAAAAGGATGATTAATTTTGTTGTGTATTTCGCTTGTTTGATGAAAAAAAATCCTTAATAGAGGTGTATCTATACTGGTGCCTTCCCACTGGACACATTTTTAATACACCATGGTTAATTTAGTTCTTTTCAAGAAAAACATGTATTTAGATATTTGCTGATCACAGATCAAAAAAGGTATCATGATTAACTTCACATTAATGTGCTTTTATTAGGTTCCATTAGGTTTAGGAACGTCTATTCAGATCTATTCCATAAGTAATTTTTTTTAGCTTTACATTGTGGTTTAATAATTAGTAGCAGCACAGAAGTTCCTACGTAAACAGCATTCTCTGTAGAAAACTAAAACAGACGGACAGGAACATGGAAAACATGTAACAGGAAGTCAGGAAATCACCTCCTCCAGTCAGAAACCAAAGTCCCACCCCTCTCATTAATGTTTCTTTGTTTTATTTCACAGACAGGAAGATAAACAAACTTGGTCTTGAGAACACCAAGGGGTGGGGTGATGAGGAACATAGTTTTCCAGGCAAAGTTAACTCCACAAAAGAAGAGCATTAAACTAATCCTCAGCAGTAGACCCTTCAGAGCCTCTTTCATAAAACATATGATTTTAATGCACCATGTCAGAGGCAGGCATTAAACAAATAGACATTTTGTTTATAGATATTATGATTAAGTGGGGACGATTGGTTTTTAAATTTCATGACAATCTACAGAAGTATTGTAGATTATTTTGTTATAACCCAAATGAGGATAGGTTCCACTGTTGAGCCCGTTTTTTTGCCTTGCCACAGTCGCAGAGGATCACTCATTAGGGATAAATACGCATACATCATTTATATTACAATTTTGTTCCATACTTCTGCATTGAAGCATCCATAAAGCTGCATTGAGACAAGGTCCATTCTGAAAAGAGCTATGTAAATAAACTTGGAGTATTTGCAGATTAACTCAAGATCCACTGGGAACTCTACTGAACACTCTATGGCTCACAAACACCAGACTCCAACCTCCAAAACCTCTCTCCACTGGAAAGTTCTCACTCACCTGAACACTAACAATGCACATCTGTTTCACACAATCTGATGTACACTCAGACTTACCTTTTCTTCGTGATCGTAAATTTCGAGCATGCATTGTTCCTGTGTTTATTTTATTTTGATTTTGCTTTTTTCATTCCATGGCTTCCAGTGTTCTACACAGTTTTCAATCTTATTTACTGTAGATGATCTAAAAGAACTAAAAGCAACAACATGGATTCAGTAACACTGAATAGTCTTCATTAGATGGTCAGAACAGAATAAAAACTCAGTAGTCTGATTTTCAATGTTGATATTAACCAGCCTTTAACCACTTGCCTTAATGCTTAGATATTGATTATGCATGGACTACATAAGAAAAAGATGATAGGAGTAGCAGCTAGCTCATACTATATGATTTATCCCTCAGGCCCAGAGTTAATCATTACTTCCATGATCTTCCAAGTCCTTGTACAACTTGTACAAACATAAACAACAGACAACTTTCCATGATCCTTGTGTTAACAGAATAAAACACAGACAAAAGATTTTGGATATGGTATCACTGTCTGTTGCAATGTGTGTGTGTGTGCGTGTATGTGTATGTGTGTGTGTGTGTGTGTGTGTGTGTGTGTGTGTGTGTGTGTGTGTGTGTTTATATACCAGTGAGTTAGAGCTGGCTTTGAACCTGCCAGTCACCAAATACTTTCTTTTCTCTATCACATCCCTCCCTTTTTTTTATCCACTGCAAGCATTGGTGCTGTAATGCAACCAAATGTGTTTGTTCGTATTAGTATGGGTTTATGGATATATTTTATTTATGAGGAAAAATTCTTAAAACTATGTTACTTTGGTGTGTGGGTGTGTGTAGATACTGCAAGGTTTCCTCTGGCTAACAGAGGGCTCTCTCTTTAGCCACATATGAAGAGTTCTTTTACATCTGTTTAACTGCAACCAGCCATGGTGCCACTGTAAGAGAAGAATCTCTCCTGGGTGTGTGTCTGTGTGTGTGTGTGTGTGTGTGTGTGTGTGTGTGTGTGTGTGTGTGTGTGTGTGTGTGTGTGTGTGTGTGTGTGAGATTTGGAAAATACAGCGGTATTCTCTAAATATTCAAATATTGGGAGTGAAATGGGAACTCTTTTTAGTTGCTATATCTTTAAGCCAAACAAAAAAGTAATCTCATATAAACCATGTGACATGTTTTTTTCTCCCCAGTGTTTCAGGGGAAAAGCATAAAAGTAATTATAGAAGAGTCAAACCCACATGAATTTAAGTTTGAATACATGTACTTATTAAACAGATACTGTGGCATATCCTGATCCTTCCCTGTGATTTAGGACTCTGCGTCCAGCTACAGTCAGTGTTGCCATGGTGCTGCTGAGTTAAACTTTCCAATAACAATGGAAAGGGAGAGAGGGTAGTGTCTACACTGAGATTTATAACTTCATGGAATGTTAGCGTGTATACACCGACCATTCACAAAATAATGTTGAAGGTTTATATAAAATCCAAAAATGCGAGTACGTTGTTTCCTCAAACTTTCCACCCTTTTTTCTTATGATTCTTTTTAATTACACATTATTATTATCTCTTATAGAAGAAATAGAAGAGGATAAAGAAGTAAGACCTGAACAACACTGAAGTATCTAAAAAAAATCCCACACTGAAAAAATTTACCAGCCTGAAGGAACTACATGGCATTAAGTATCATTCTACTTCTGAACAAGGAGATATGTTTACCAAAGAAAACCGTTCTGATCTAAAATTTAGGAGTTATTCCTACGTTCCAGTACATTATACTAGCATAAACTTTAAAGCTTCAATACATATAATGCCATATTGTAAATTCTGACATGAATCTTAGCAGTGCATCATAGGGTCAACCGACTATGAGACAGGCTTACTTACTTACATTGAATCCAGGGCGAATTCTGTTATGTTTGTTGTTAAAAACTGTGCTATACTGGTATGTCTTTAACTCACCAATTCCAATCATAAGACCATTGGTGTTTTAAAGCCAGCTATACATAATAGTTACAAGAGGCCATTCAAGACTCATTTGATTCCATGACATATCAGGAAATATGTGAAAGGAAATGAAAAGGTTTCTGTATACATGATTCTTCTCCACAGTTAACAGGTTTGCATCATTAAAAGGAAACAGGCGCTAGTGTGGTTTGCCTGGTGCAGCAGTGAACAGTGCAGTGTACAGTGATGGAAACCTACTCACTCTTGTAGCTCTTAGCCACATGCGTCTTGTCAGTAAACACTAAGGAATGTGGAAACCTCTGTGCAGATAATATAGAGGAAGAACCCAACCCATTTTGAAAAATGAACTTAAAGTTAATAGTTGAGCTAGGAATCAAACATTGCACTCTTTGATAGCAAAGGCCAGGGATACTGCACATAAATGTATCACCAGAAAATAAAAAACTCACCACCGCTGACGAGCTGGTGGAAGGCTTTCACCTCAGCAACTTTGAAAAACAGGTGGTCACAACCTGCTAAATGAATAGCACAATGTGCTGTAGGAGTGAGGGCCCTTCGAAAGTATTATTTATTGCAAGCATATCACTTTTCCCCCTTAAAGATCTCGCATGTGGCATAATTTTTACAGCCCCTGGAGGTTAGGAGGGGTGACATTAAACTACATTTGCATGCAATATGCAAATAAAGGTTGTGTAAGCAATGAGAAAAACTAAACTTTAAACTAGCTTATGTGCTAGATCTCCAAAGACATGTGTAAGTCAACAAAAACCTAAAAAAAGACTCTCGGCTATCCTGGGAAAAAAAAGTCTGTTCTAGAAATAGCAATCTAGAACCTCTTGAGCCATCTCTGAAAATCAGAGGAGCAAAGAATGAAAGGAGGCGCACATGCAAAATGGTTGGAAAAAAGACCAAGCAGTGAGAGGTGCCAAGTAAAAGCCATGTATGGTCACATAAACCAAGTCTAAACAGAGCAGCAAGGATTTCACTGAGTGCTGCTGCTTTATGAGCTATCAGGATTGGCTAGTAGCCCTGGATCAAGCACAGAAAATAAACCACAAAAGAAAACGGCACCATTATTCCTCTCCTCCTAGAAATCCTATTAGGAACTAATGAAATATGTTTTTAACAAATACAAGGCCTATGCCTTTTGCTATAAGTGTGTGTATGACTCGTGTATGTTTGTGTGTCTGTGTGTGTGCGTGCGTGTGTCATTCATTTTTACCCTATATACTTATATACTATCCCTCTAATTACTAGACAGAATATTTTTCCTAGACAGTCCTAAGAAGGATTATATTTAGTTAAATATATACATTTTAAGCTGATTTCACCCCAAACCATAAACCAAGTTTGTAATCAATAATAAGACGTAGTCAATATTAAAAACGGCAGCAGCTCTCAAAGCAATATATGTATGACAAATAAAGTGGATGAATAGCTAGAGTGCATGTTGATCAATATAAATAATATAGAAAATAAGTTGGAAAGTGAATAATGGTTGGAGAATATTCTTGTCAGAAAGAGCAAGGCTGTCGGCGTGTGGGTGGAGTCTGAAACAAGAAGAGGGAAGGAGTGAAAGAAGGAGGATGCCTAAGGGATGGATCAGCCTGGTAAATATGTGCTTCATTAAATGACCAAACCCTAATACCACCTCTCTCTCTCTCTCTCTCTCTCTCTGTACCTAGATAGAGGTTTAGGTTTCTAGGTTTTTCCTTGACCTTTAACATGTTTATAGCTCTATTTATATTATTATTATATGCAAATTAATCCATGTTATTGTCCATTTCTCATCTTTATGTCCACATGGAAAGGTATTCTGACAACTTCTCAAGCAATGAGTAAATAAGAGTAGAAGTAAATCAGTGAATGTGAGTTGCTACTATTTCAGGAAGAACTCTTGAGAAATTATCTCTGAGTGAAAAGGCAAGGCTAAGCACTCACTCCATAACACACACACAAACAGTCCTGAGTGAGCAATCAGAGGTCATTTGCAAAGAATATAACTTGTATAGCCAAATTCAGCATGGCACATGGATTTAAATGTAGGAGAGAGGATCCTTGAAAGAGCTAAAGGAAAATAAAACGGAAAGCTACTCTCAATATTCTTAAACAAAGAATGTATCCTTCTCTAAATTATAACATCTGCATACATTTTAAGATTTCAATTTGATAAACATTCATTTTGGTTGCTATATTTAGACAGACAAATCTGGCTATCATCAAAACTGTGTAGAAATTAAACTTTACTGCTGTTCCAATTCTACAACTCTGCTATTCTCCTCCTCTCACTGTATGAGTCAGACGGTGGAAACTCTGAATATTCTTGTGTCACTGTGCAAAGCTGTAAGCTATTACACATTACAGCATTCAGGTTCTAGCTCGGGATATAATTTAGTCAAACCAGACTAACTGTCAGTTAAATTAAAATAATTTTTCCTTATTTCTCTCTAATTTGTTTTTGCCTTTCCTTCATTTTGTTACTGCTTTTTTTTCCCATTCACTCTTCTCTCAACTATTGCAGCACTTTGCTCTACATTTAACTGTTACAAACCACTTCACCTCTCTGTTCTTTTCTTATCACCTTTGGAATTTCATAAGACATCTTGACTAGAGACACGCTGAGCACAAACCCTTTTTTTTGCAGTTTAGAAAGAAAGGTAATTATTGTTATGTCATGAATGTGTACAGTTGAACAAAGTATACCAGACCAAATGAGTCATAATGTTGCCATGAATGCGTGCATTTGGGGGGGTTTGTGTCTGAACTGGGTGTGGTACAAGGAATGGTCATGAGGATCAGGAACGTTTCTCACATGATGAATTTCATGTGCAAGGATTTCTAGGTCGATTATATATTTTCCATTTATATTTAATTGATTTCATTTTAATTATAGATAACTAGGACCCAAAATAAAGCATATAAACACAGAAATGTGGTTAAAGCAGCAAGGGAAACGGATGACATTTGACTTAATAGCAATATTTTAAAGTCATACTTTTTAACCCTCACTTTTATTGCGAATCTCCCCCAAGAGACAGGTCATTTTTTACACACACATATAACCTGGAATACTCTTTCATAGGTCTCACCTGGTATATCATGACTTTAAAGTTCCTCCTCTTGAGAAGCTCATTTTCATTGCTTTCCAGCCGCTTTATTTGGCCGCCCTGCTTCTCCAGGTTACTGCGCACTGTCTTCACGTTCACGCTTACTTTGCGCACTTTCTCGAGCATCTTGTTCACCGAGTTGGCCGTTGTGGTGTGACTTTTGGTCAACTTGGTTAGCTCTCCTTCAATCCCACTGACCGATCGCTCCATATCTTGCTGCCGGGCTTCCAGGCCCGATTGTGTCTGCTGAATCTGGTCCACTCTACCGATAATCTTATCTAGCAGAGCCAGAATCATCACCCCATTCATCTGGCCGTTACCTTTGTCTCCATCCTCTGCCTCTTCTTTCTCCACGACTTCCTTGGATTTGGCCTCTGTTATTGCTTCTCCTTCATCATCAGATGGGGGGAGGTTAAGTTCATCATCAGAGATCTCAGTTAAAGTCTTGTGCTGCTCGATGTCTAGCTGCAGGCTGGGCGCTTCTAACACTTCCATGACAAGTTTCAAACCAAAGGTAAAAGAATGAAGAGGTGAAAAGAGGTTTTCAGCTGGATGTGTCCTTGTGCCTACTCTGGAATGTAAGCAGATTGATCAGTTAGTACAATTTTTCCTGAGAAAGATCCAGCTCTCACCCTGTGCTCAAGGCTCTGGGCAGCAAGAGTACAGGGACACAAATGGGCAAATGCTCTGGGACACCCTAACAAATTTCCTTCTTTCTCCTCCTACTTTGTATATTTCCCTCCCACTGCTTATGCTTCTGCTGCTGCTCTCTCTCTCTCTCTCCCTCTCGCCCTCTTTCCTTCACTCCTATATGCATGTGTGTGTGTGTGTGTGTGTGTGCGTGTGCGTGTGCGTGTGTGTGTGTGCATGTGTGTGTGTGTGTGTGTAAAAGCATTACTCCACCCAAGTGGCCTGGTATGGGGAAGGCAAATATAGAGAAGTTTTTTGGAATCTTTAGCATGGTTATGTGTAAAAGGGAGGCAGAGGCAGGCAGGCACAGACACAGCTTGGAGTGGAATGCAGATCCAAAGTTAGAGGGTTTATGAAATCCCAAAGGGATTTTCCCATTTGCCTAGGATTTTTCCATAGAGCAGAGTAATTGAGGAGAAGTTATTGGAAAGCAAGTACAGAGTAACTTATTTGTCTTCTACAGTGTCCCTTCCTCTGTTGCTTGTAGGATAAATGCATTGCAGAATACAGATGTTTTAACAGAATACTATATATTGATGTGAAAATGAAAGCACGTCATCTTTGAATGGAATGTTTTTACATATTAGAATACAATAAAAGCCTCAGGTCCTTAGCTGATTTAAGAATCAGGTAAAAATAATGTTGTATAAAAACACATGGCATTGCCAACTTAATGACTGCAAGTTGCCCAGGTCATGTGGCTGCAAAAAAAGGTAAAATCCATGTGCTTAAAGTTTTGCCTAAACATGATTCAGTGCATTATGGTAAAATCTCTTCACCTGAAGAGGAGAGACATTGTTACTGAAGGCTGTAGGTTGTGCATTTCATACCTATGTCTTCAGTTGTGCTCTACCAGAATCAATCCAACTCTTAATACCAACATTATGACACCACTGCTCTGGTTTTTCTTAAAGAATTTCCTCAGAAATCTTGCTACACACTTAGACAAAGCCGTATATCACCCAGATGAGGAGGGCTTTCTCTCTTGACTCTGGTTCCTCTCAAGGTTTCTTTTTTCTGTCTGATAGAGTTTTTCCTTGCCACAGTCGCCACCAGCTCGCTCAGTATAGCAGTATAGATTTCTGAAAATATCAAAACATACAGCCATTATTGTTAAAATAGCTGGCAATAAATGTGACCCTATCTACACACTAAATGACACCAAGTACCCAGAAAATTGTGCCTTGCCTACAGTCAAGCATGGTGGTGATTGAATCCTGGTCCAGGGCTGCATGAGTGCTGCTGGCACTGGGGCGCCGAAGCTCAGGTCAGTTGAGGGAAACATGGCTTCCAACATGTACGTTGACATTCTGAAGCAGAATAAGAAAATGCAGATATCCAACTTAATTATGCATGACTCTAAAGAAAAAGATGACGACTGCCTTTCTGAGGAAGCTGAAGGTAAAGGTGAAGTATGTCTCCAGATCTGAAGCCTGTAGAGCACCTGTTAGGCTCAACAGGTGCCTGTTAGCACCTCAAGAGAAAGGTGGACATCTAATATCCCGCAGCTCTGTGATGTCATTATGGTCACGTGGAAATGGATTCCAGCATCAACCAGTGCAGCTCTGGTGAAGTCCATGCCCAGAAGGATTAAGGGAGTGCAAGATAATAATAGTGCCCACACAAAATATTGACACTTTTGACATAGTTTGACATTCACTTCGGGTGTTTTCACTTCTGTTGCCTTTACATAATAATCACTGTATGATAAGTTATATTCAGAGGATTGTAAATCTGCACTGCTAAACAATCTGTACATTGTCTACTTTATAAAAAAGACTTTAATTTCTATATCATATCTAATGAGAAAATAGGGACAATAATAGAAGGTATGAGACAATGTGAAGGGGTGTAGCTCATTGGTTAGGGCGCTGAGCTACTGATCGGAAGGTCAGGGGCTCGAAGCCCAATATCACCAAGCTGCCACTCTTAGGTCCTTGAGCAAGACCCTTAACCTTCTGTGCTCCCAGGTGAGCGTATCATGGCTGACCCTATGCTCTTTCTTCACATATCCAGCTTGGATGTGCAAAGAAACAATTTCACTGTGCAGTAATGTATATGTGACAAATAAATACTATTCTAATTCTACAATACATACAATAAAAAGTGGCAAAATGTGCTCAATAATTACAGGTTTGATAAATGTCAGGATAATTTGGCTAATATTGGATTCCACACAGGATTCTAAAGCGAATTGAAAACAGGAGGAAATGATGAGATATCCAAAGATACAGGACTTTTGTTTTTAGCCTGTTACATACAGTTAATATGTTGAGGTAATCCTTGTTCCCGTGGTAATAACTTTGGTAAAGGTTTGGTTTTGTACTTTAACACAGACAAAGTGCCACTTGAAATCTTGAAAGAAAATAATCAGGAAAGCAAGTGTGTGGTTTCAACTGAAGAACAGTTCTTCATTACATGAGCGAAATGCACCACACCTCTATCCATTCAGCTCCTTCATACCAGTGAAAGACTTTGCATAACCAGTTGGTAAAACAAGATTGCCTGTGTTTCTAAACAGAGATCTCCAGGCGAACACAGTAACATGACTGTTTATAACACGGCTTACTGTTTGTTTTTCTCCATCCAACACAGATAGAACATTTTGTTTAGCCTATTCTGATTACCTGATTATCGTTGCGCGTATAAAGTTTGAGTTACTGAGATATGGAGTTACTATGAAGTCTTACAAACAGAGTAAAAAATGTGGAAATTCTCTTATCTGTCTATTTTTAAACCAAGGATTTGATCAGCGTGAGACATATGGTGACAGTGTATCCCCTTCCTAAAAAATATTTCTTTTGGCAGTTATAGTTCAACTAATTTGACAGCTGTGTGTTTAGTGAAAATAAGTTTCCTTGCCAGCTAGTATGTCAGAAATGAACTTGCTGAGATACTGAAAATAGGTGAATTACTGTCATGAAGTAGAAATGTTTGATTTGAATGTTTGATTTTTTTTTATTCTTGTAATATATTAGTTTTTCACATTTTTTTATTTATTTTATTTTGTACACTAGATAAATAATATTTTATATAATATATAGTATTTTACAACCCTGAATAGAAGATCTTGAAGTATTATTCTTATTTGTCATTTATATTTATTGGTGTTTATTTATTTATTTACTTATTAAATAGTTATTCATGAACGTCTATCACCTCTAAAAGATGGTGCTCAGATCATAACTGTAATTACTTCAATGCATGTCATAAAGACTGAAGAATTATTAATCATAAATTATTTAGCAATTATTTAATTAATAAAATAGCAAGCGATGAAATTACACTGCATTTGTTCGCCTATCCCCCCTTTTTGAGATAAAAAGAATGTCTGAATGCCACGGTTGGAGCATGAGTTAAAGCTGAGTCTAAATATACATGTGTCTCATTACAGGGTCAGTGCTACATTTTTCCTTTTTTCCCCCTCACAATTTTAAGCAATGTGTTGCTGTCACAAGACTGTCCGGTTAGAAAACAGAATGTGTCAGTGTTCCGAATTATGGGTACAGCGAGGAAATGTGAAGGTTACACGAAAGTGATTGACAGGCCAGAGTACATATGAGGTAGAAAGGTAAGAGGGGGAGGGATGTAACTCAAAGGTTTAAGGGTCTGGGTTACTGATCATATGGTCATGAGTTCGAGACCCGGTATCACCAAGCTGCCACTCCTTGACCCTTGAACCAAGGCCCTTAACCCTCTGTGCTCTTGGGGTGCCTTATCATGGCGGACCCTGCTTAGTGGGATATGTGAAGAAAGAATTTCACAGTGATGTAATATATTTATATATATATATATATATATATATATATATATATATATATATATATATATATATATATATATTCTAAGATGGATTCTAAGATGGGAAGACCACAAGACCACATCAGGTTTGACTCCTGTCAGCCAAAAAAGAAGCATTTGAGGCTATCATCACCAAGACTGAACTGCTGAAGACTGTAAATAGGTGTTTTCTTTTTCAACTGTCTAATTTGGGTTAAACCTCTTTACAGGATTGCCCCATGCATTCGTCACATCATCTGCATTTACATTTACATGGGAATCATAACACAATTCCAGTGCAAATGTCCTTAAACCTTTTCAAATACGAAGCCTCAGATTTGTTACTAATGATCCACTTTCGATTTCAATTCAGTTACAGGTCTTTCATGATGTTTCTTACTTTTGTTGTTCTATCTTTTTGGAATAAACTGTCAGGATGAAAGCTCCTTTAAATTCCTGTTTGTGACTGTGGAGGAGATCCTGATGAAACATCCAGCACAGTTTATAAACTGAAGGTTTTCTGTGTATGCTGAGATGTTTTACTGCTCACCACAGTCGTAATGCACCTTCTCATATCCTTCTATAGAGACTGATCCAAAGTGGCTTATTTGTGTTAACCAATGTTATCAATGAGGAGTTTCTACTCACAGATCAGTTGTATTTTGCAAAAAGTACAAGAGTATAAGCAAGGGTGGAAAATATGTGGTATCACACTTACTAGAATGTCCCAATCTGTGAACACTGGACAGACTAACACTTGAGCCAAACTTTCCTAACTTGGTAAAGGCCTGGTTGTGAGCCAAGGCTGGTCTCCAAGTATAAGGGGAAAGATGACTCGGTTCACCACTCAACCTGCCAAGACCCTTTATTGTTCATTATGAGCTTAAGGGAAAAAATTCTAGCTTTCCAGGTGGGATTCCATCTATTCTGAGTTTTTATTTAAAACATTCGAGCTTCTTGGAGTGAAATGAATTTTATATGTGTCTAGGAGAAAATAATCTTGTGCTAATAAAAAAAAGATATATATATATATATATATAAAGAGAGAGAGAGAGAGAGAGAGAGAGAGAGAGTTTGTGTGTGTGTGTGTGTGTGTGTGTGTGTGTGTGTGTGTGTGTGTGTGCGTGTGTGTGTGGTGTACTGTGAACTCTGAAGAACACACACCCTTTCTGGAAAAAAAAACTTGAGGGTTGATTAAGACAAAGGGGCTTATAGTCGTGTCCTCAGGGGTTATGGAACATATTTCTGGCTAGATGGGAATCAATTTAACATCAGACAACTTTAAAACTATATACAAGTCATGTCTTGTTAGACAGTGAAATAATAGTGTGCTGAAAAACATGCAAAGGCAGACCACATGTTAGAGAAAATACCAACTGTAACACTGAGGAATACATGAATGCTATCAATAAGTTTCTCATGATACCTGGCATACACTTATACAAAGTTTTGGTTTGAGCTGCTGTACAGGCTGTTTTTATGAAATTTTATTTTCAATTGCTATTTTAGTGGCATTAGATAATGTCATGTTATTCCCAAAGGTTTGGCGCTTGTGAGTGTCATACAATCTATTCATACTCCTACTGTATATTTCTGTACTTATCTGTCTGTATTACAGTAATTTATTTCTACATAGTAAACAAAAGAACAATGAAAGTAATATGAACACAGTGAGATCACTGCAGGTGAGCACTTTTGGACTCTGTATAGACATGTGTGGCTTTTAATGAAAATGGTCATGTAACAAATGCAGTTTTAAGAATTTATTCAAATGTATTTCTGCAAATAAAGTTGGACATTTGGTAAGGATAGCATAGCTGAGAAATACAGACAGATATCCATCATATCCATTATCCATCCATCAGGGGCAGTCTTAGTAGCCTCGAATTTATTCTGCATCAGTACAGTGGCCCAGACCATCCAGCCAATGTCATTCATAACTACCTTCAGAGTAGACATGAAAAAGAAGTCCTAGACGTAACAGTTTTGGACCCACAGAAAGCCCTGATCCTAACATCAATATGTCTGTCTGAGACTACATGATTAGACAGAAGGATTTAAAGCAGCCTACGTCCTCCGAAGATCTGTAGTTAGCTATAATCTCTCCAAGGTATTTAGAACAACCTACCTGCAATGTTACTTTTGAAACCTGTACTTAATAGTAAAAGTGTACTTAAAAGAAACGATGCTGTTTTGCAGGTCACAACAAATGTTTATTTGATTTGGATTTCTTTTCTATTCTTTTACTTTACATTATGGTTAATTGATAAAATCCTTTATTAACACTTCTATTTTTGAACGCATTCTTACTTTACAGAATTTTTATATACAGCACTGTATATAAACAATAAGATAATAAGAAGATAAATAATATAATAATAAATAAGAGACATGAGACATGAGACATGGGAATAATAATAATAATAATAATAATAGTGATAATAATAAACAATAATACACATTAATCAACACATGCCTAGGAATTTTTACATACACATTTATTCAAGTATTATTCTTGCATTATCATAATGCACAGGAAAACTCTTGGGGACAGAAAATGGGATTATTGACATTCAAGAAGACACACTCAAATAAAAAGAGATAGAATAGGGATCAAACCAGAGGGACTGGGAAATAACAAAAGGAAAAGAAAAAAAAGACCAAACATTAAACATTGTGAAAGGGCACCCTCTGGCAATCAGGAAAAGAAATGTCCAAGCTGCTGCATGTTACAGAATACCCCTTCCCCCAGTCAACCCATCTCTCACTGCCTCTGTGTCTGGATACTGGATGTTTAGGATGCTCTTTGTTAGTTTTTAGGCGTTTCATCATAGCTCTTACAAAGGTTCTGCCAACAGCTGCTGTTGTTTTTCTATTGACTCACCTGCTAATTGTTTGGTTGTCTATACATTTCCATTTCTTTTTAGACAATATCTTGTCTTTTACTCTCATTATAGATATTACTGTCCCTCAGAGTTGTATTCCCACATGCCTGTTTACTCATGGCTCTTCTTCACATGTTCATATGCATCATCATTATCATCTTCAAGCATGCAGATGATACATGCAAATTATATAAGTATTCCTAAATAGAAGCATTCCACCAACAACATCAACCTTAATGCTAAAGAAACCAAAAATCCTATCATTAACTTCCAGAAATCCAAAATTATCAGTCGCAGCCATGTTTATATCAATCATGCTGATGTTCTGGGCTGTCACCATCTCTGAGGACCTCTCCTGACAGCAAAACACAGAATAACAACACTATTCAGGAAAAATAATAGTCTTCACTCCCTTTGCAAAATGTACTTCCAGATCTTAACAAGTAGAATACATTGGAAAACAGTGCAAGTGGAAATATTGCCCAAAAGCAATCTAATAAATGGATGTGCTTAACATTTAGGAGCTGAGTTCAATAGTATTACAGTTGAATGGAAAAGTGTATTGCAAAGGTACATGAAGGTGGGAATGTGTCCTGGATAACACAGCTCACATTCTTCAGGCAATGCTTTTGATTAACGTATGATATGGAACGTTTTCTCTACCAATTGTAATGCCTTCTGATCATGCACTGTGCATTTACACTACACTTTTACAATGATCGTAGGTCCAACATGAGCTTTTCTCCTTATGCAGTACTGTCAATTTTATTCAGTTCATAACAATCAGTCCTGTAGTTTCCTGTGTATTAAGGTCTACTGGAACTTTTATGGTTGCGAAATAAAATAATTTAATATTTAAAAAAAGCAAACAAATATAAATTATAAAACATGGCAAAAGAGTATATATTTCTATCACATTTTTCTACTTTAAAAAGGACAAAAAGCAATACAGTACCACCTCACCTAACCCTGCGCGCACATGACAAAATCGTTGCAGTTTATGTACATTTATAAAGATACACCGAAAAAGCTTTACATATATAGCGGGGGAAAAGACATCATCATCAAAGGGTGTTTACTTGCTGTCAGCGGCGTGCTGCTACGTCTTACTGGGAATAATCTGATCACGTGGTAAATTCTAGGCGACCTAGTGACGTCAGCGTCATCTGTTCACGGCGGAATAGGGAGCAGGCTGACAGTGGTCCAGGGCTGAACGCATCCTCTCTAAATAAAGGTAAGCGAGTTTTATTTAAAAAGAAACAAAATAACAGTGATTTACATAAACTGCTCAAATATCAGTATCGGGCATGATGCGGCATTTTACCATTCATCATGTTATGCTAAGCTGTATAATCTCCTAAAATACACATCATGGAGGACCGCTCTAGTGCAAAACATGAACCGGATTACGGTATAAATAAGTCGAATCTTTTTAAGACGAGTATTTTTATTCTTTTTTTCCCTATATATATTTTTTCCAGCCCTAATACTGTTCATAATCGCATGGTATCGCATAATCAATTTAAGCATCCATCGTTATTTTTTTATGCTAATTCTATAGTACTGAGGTGTCTAATAGCCAGCCTGTATATACGGGATATAAATCGTGTTCTACAACAGTGATGTTGAAAGCGGAAGCGAGCAATGGCGCCCTTGGACCGTCAAGGACACTGCCTCAGAGGAGGATGCTGCTGCCGCTCTGTTCGTGGATTACGGATTTACCTGTTATATTTAGCCATTGTCGAGTTAAAAACATTGATGTAAGCATCATATATATATATATATATATATATATATATATATATATATATATATATATATATATATATATATATATATATATAATGATTGTCATCCACATGAGCCTTTAGTAGGCTTTGAGGTTAATTTACGCATGTATATGTTGCATAGTAAAGCACAATTAATTAAGGTTCATTGAAATTTTTCATGAAGTTTTATTTTTTATTTAATTATTTGATTAATAGAACACTGATAAGAAATTTATAGAAGAATTAGCCTTTATTTGTCACATATACATTAAAGCAGAGTGAAGTTCTTTCTTTGCATATACCAGCTTGTTTGGAAACTGGGATCAGACGCAGGGTCAGCCATTATATTGGCCTTTGGATCGCAAGTTCGCAGGATCAAATCCCACCACCCCAAAGCTGCCCTTGAACAAGGCCCTTAACCCTCAATTGCTCAGTTGTAAGTCGCTCTGGATAAGGCGTCAGCCAAATGCTGTAAATATTAGATGTTAAATGTTAGATGTTGCTCACGGACCCAGGGGTGGAAGCTTGGCAACACCAGGCCTCAAACCCCTGATCTTCTGATCAGTAGCCCAGCACTTTGACCATACACCAACCCCCCCCCCCCTCTCTTTAATCTCTCTTTATTCTCATCATTCAGTTGACTTCTGAATTTATTCCAGTTAAAATGTAAATAATAGTATAATTAATATAAGAGTTCCTTATTCAGCAATTACATTTTCGAACTGTCATTGTGTTTATGACCATTACATTTTTCAATCTAGACTGGATTGTGTTGAGGATTTTTTCCATTCCTCAACACAGATTTTCTTCATAAGCATTGCTTGCAATTACTCTGTCACTGTCATCACCAAATTGTTGCATTTGTTGCAAACTGTTTTTATTAGAGGTTTGCTTGTTTTATAGAATTTCTTTATTCAGTCTTTCAGTCTTTTTTAAATGAGTTAAGGCCTGTTAATTCACAAGGTGTTAAAACTGTCTTCTGGTACCTCTTGTGATGAAGTTTTTCCAAATTAGATTGGATGGTTTTATTTTTATTTATTTGGCAAATCAAATTTTTGTGTAGACTTTTGACTTTTGTGTAGACATTATCTGTTACCTTTTATAATAGGATACATAATGTTAATGATATTATCAATAAAAAGGAATAAGAGCATTTCTGAAGTAGCCATACAAGCCAAAACATGATGCTGCCTTCACCATGCTTGACTGTATTGACTTTATTGAATCCTGAGCTGAAATATCCCTTTTCCCATTTTTTTTTATGATATCCCTTTATTTTAGGTTAATCTTGGTTCCAGAATGTGTGTCTACTTTGTATATTTCTTTGTAAAATGCACTTAGATGTTAGAACTCTCTCATTTGAACTCAGTGCTTGGTTGTTAGGACAGATGGTATTTCAGGGTATTTCAAATTGTTGTACTAGCTTGGCTGCATTCTTTTTTTGTTTTAACGAGAATCAGAAAGACAAAAAAATAAAAAAATAGGTTTAATAGGTTTAAACAGGTTTAAACAAAATGTGTTGTTTAACAAGTTAAGAACTTGTTAAGAAAAGTTGTTTAACACTACTAAACCTGAATGCAGAATTTTTCATTTACATTTTGATCTATTTTTATTTATTGTTGAATTTGCATTGTTTGTTTCAGAATGAAAATGTGTTTGCTGACAGGATTTGTTTAAGGAAAACCTATGTGGCATTTAGCTGTCAATAATTAGAGAGAGACACTGTATTTGAGCTTGTCTGGTCACATCACGGGCTGATGATGGATGGCAAAGTATTTTACTAATAAGAGGACATGTTTTATAATTAGGAACGTGATTATGTATAGAATGAACCAATCACATTCAGCATTATGCTGCCCAGATTTCACTGAGATCTATGGCAATATTTAAGAGATCTGAAAAGTACTGTTCCTACTTGTGAAAAGACACTCATATTCTTCATATGTCTGGATTACATAATTCCAGAAGGTGCATAATACAGTACACATGATGCAACATACAGGTGGCATCATGGTGTAGAGCTTCTTTTCTTTGGCACTCTTATCAGGATATAGGGAATTATGAATATGTGACCAGTACCAGTCAGTTTTATTACAAAAGCTTCAGAGGTCTGGGATCAATACAGCATCAGTGGAAGTTCATCACAGTAAGATTTTCCTAATAGAGGTAAAAAACATAATATCCAAGTCCACATTGTTGTGACAATCACTTCAAGTGGTCTAAAAATCTTCAAATAGAGTTACACATATTGAGGATGCCTGCATCTGCCCCTCGATATTTACTTGGGTTTGTAAGAAATGATTCGATGCTAGTACACATGGGTTGCATGCTTTCAAATTCCTCTAATGGTTTGCGTTCTATGAAATGGATCCAGCACAAGATTCATTGCCTCACTATTGATATGGAAATAACCCTATGAATATATCCCTTTGCTCCAGAAGGTCTTATCACATGTCACATGTCCATACATGTATAATGTGTTCAGGTGTGTAAAAAAAAGCAAATATTTTTTTGGCAATGTTTTAGTACATACGTTTATTATACTTTTTTTTTTCAGTAAATACACTATATACTGAATAACTTACTATATTTATATAATGTATGTTATTTTTCTAAAAGTCAGCATGTTGTTTGTAAAGGGGAGCATATTCTAATAAATAATAAGTAATAAAGCAGGTATGGTAAAATATATATAATTGTTTGGTTTACACTTTTACTTTGTGAACATAAACTGTTTAATTAGCAACTATTTAGGCAGCAATATACTGATAATATACAAGACTCTAGGATTCATTTCAGTGTGTCATATTTTTAAACATATATCAACATTACAATTTCAAATACTTTTGTATTTATGTTATGTTAAATCTCCATTTGCTAAAAGGTGAGTTAATCTGAAAAATTAAGAATTTTTAGATAAAGTATTTTTTCCACATCATGGACAATTATTCAGGAAAAGGCATCTTTAAAGCACTGTTTGCAAATAAATAAAATATTACTATTACACAACTAGTGTTGTGTGTGGTTGAGGATGTTTATTATGTAGTGTGGAGTGTACTTGGGAAGGTGATTAGCACACGTCTGAATATATGTAGCTTATTAATTATTGCTATTATTTGTATTATATTTATTTGTATTCCTGATTCATTTTCTGTCTCAGCAGAGTGAGAAATGGTGTTTATATCTGAATACATACAAAGACATGATTAATATAACACTATTTTAGATAATAATAGACAGTATTTTGTAACTGATTTTGGAACTATCATGAACAAAAGCAATTACAGTAAAAATGCACCGTGCATGCTGTATGCTCCTGTGAAGTGAGGGAAGATCGATTGCATTCAAGGACCGTGTGTAGATATGAGGCTGTTCAGATGACTTTGTCGAATAATTTATGAAATAAAATTTAAAATCTAATTTAAGATGTATGTATGTGAATATGTATACATGTTTGTATGTGAATGCTAATAAACTACCCATGTTATTTTCCAGGCTTTTGCAGCTTTAGGTGCTGAAGCCCTGTTTCTTTCTGCGGCGTTAACTGTGTGTGCAGTGGAGCAAAATGGGGGAGCTATTCCGTAGTGAGGAGATGACGCTAGCCCAGCTTTTCCTACAATCTGAGGCTGCATATTGTTGTGTCAGTGAACTTGGGGAGCTGGGCATGGTGCAGTTCAGAGATGTGAGTATTCAAATATTTAGTAGCATATTTAGTAGAGGGCACTGAAAATCGCTTATCAATATATGTACTTCCTGAGGGAGCTATTTTGTTTGCAAGGAGATATATATATATATATGTATATTCATATCTAACAGAAGCAGACACACACGGATGCGGGAATAAACTCAAAGGGATTTATTTTATTAAGAAGGAGAACTAAGAAGCCTTAAAGAAGCAGCCAGATAGGCTAGCACAGCCGATAACAGATAGAGCCGAGGAACGGGAAACACAGGAGGTCCTCGAGTGGGGTGAGAGAGGTCGGGTTAGGGTTAACGGCAGACAGGGGCGCGTCCGCGAATCGTGGAAGTCCGTGGGACTGGAGCAGCTGGAAACGGGACCTGATATGGCAATCAGAGACATAAACAGGATTAGTCAGGAGTTCACGGAGAATCTGTGTGTTCACTTCGTAATGTACGTATACAATATACAAGACCGGACCTGGAGTGGAGGGAGAGCAGGGCTTAAGAAGGGAGAGAGAGTGGGAGAGAAACGAGGTGCAGCTGGGGCCAATTAGGAGAGTGAGTGTGGGGAAAAGAGCAGGGAGGAAGTAATAAATAATTATTATATACATTTAAAAAATAATTATAATATGAATAATTAGTAATTAATTATTATTATAACTCTAATAATATTATTAGAATATTAAGTTGCTATGAAATTTTAATTTCTATTCTTTATGCTATAATTGATAACAAATCTGTTTATATTATAAAGCTGTTTCATGCTGTGTAGATTCTTTAAATCTATAGTATTCACGTGAAGTGTCATCTTTTCTAGGATAAAGTACATTTAAGATGAAAGAAACTTGCATTATATGCAATTAAAATGACCTATGCACACAAGAACATTCTACATTTTTCACCTGTAGACTGGGACACATCATGGTTTCACAAGGAAAGGAAACTTCCAGAGGAATGTAAAAAAAAACTGATTGTGAGACTTCACACAGATAGAAAAGGACATGCTTTAGTCAATGATGAATAAAAAATCAGCTGCATAGTCAGGAGGTGTAGAACAGCCTCACCATTACACATCTCTTAAAATGGTGCCATGCACGGACAGTGCACTACACACTCTAAAAACATTCAAGAAAGTTCTTGCTTTATCTCTTACAAACACCTGCGAGATGAAACTTTGTTGAAACACATGAAAAGAAACATGATGAATTTTTGGAAGCACATTGGTCAGATAAGAGGAAAGGATACAATTTCTTTGACTTAGATCCAACATGATTAGTATAAACCTTTCTTGAATCAAAACAGCAAAACAACAAGGTTATAAAAGTGAAAAAAGTTATAAAAGGAAAAAATTAGTGATGGTTTGAAGACATTTATAGATGGAAATATGAATGTTTGATGAATGAATGTTAAATACTGGCTAATATGAATCTCTTAAAGTTTGGCAGAAAAGGAATTTTACATCATAGTAATGTTCCAAAGCACACTGACAAAATCTCCATGGAAACAAAAAAAAGAAATCTTTGACCCAATGTTACCTGGCTTAAATCCAAATCAACACCCTTAGTGTAGTTAAGAGGAATGTTACAGCAACAACTCCTCTATAGTAGAGATGAAAAAACCTCATTAAAATGGCAGTACAGAAATGTTTAGAACACTGGAATGCAGAGGAGGCTCAAGACTGTCATAAATAATAATGATGTGTATACAAAGGATTTCAAAACGACAAGAAACACATCTCAATAATGAAGTTAGTGAGATTTGTTGTATTGAGTTCATACATTTGAGTTTGCATTTTCAATAAAGTTAATCAAAACAACTTTGAATCATCTAGCAATTTGTTACAAGCAACAGTAAAGTGGGTCAAGCACTTTCTGCCACACCCCTTAACAATAGAGTAAGATTATTAAATCTATGAATAGTTTATCTAACTTGTAAATTAGAGCGCCCCCTGGAGTGGATTTAGACAAAAACTGGTTGTCCTTCATTGCACAGACATTTACTCTACATGTTTGGCCAAAATATATTATTACACTGTTCCGTTCCATTATTGCACATATTTCCATTTTTTTATTCCAAGTTTATTATCCCCCAATATATAAATAGTGTATGAAGCGTTCCATATGCCACAATAGACTGCGATTGTAAATGTAATAATAATAATAATAATAATAATAATAAGTACAAGCCATACAATAACTTACAGTACTTGACAGTTTAGGTATTTATCCCCACTGCTACTTCTTATACCCCTATTAATACTACAACTACTCATCATTATCACCGTCATCATTACAGATAATAATACAACAGGTTTTTCACTTGCAAGCATTATCATTTTATTAACTGTATTAAAATGTTCAAAATGTCATTTAATACAATGCTTTTCTGACAATTATGAGACTCATTCATTCATTCATTCATCTTCTACCGCTATATCCGATCTTCCATCGGGTCACGGGGAGTCTGTGCCTATCTCAGGCGTCTATGGGCATTAAGGCAGGATACACCCTGGATGGAATGCCAAACCATCACAGGGCACACACACACACACACACACACACATTCATACACTAGGGTCAATTTTCCAAGGTGCCAATCAACCTACCACACATGTTTTTGTACTGGGGAGGAAACCGGAGAACCCGGAGAAAAAACCCCTGAGGCACGGGGAGAACATGCAAACTCCACACACACATGGCCGAGACGGGAATCGAATGCGGATCCTGGAGGTGTGAGGCGAACGTGCTAACCACTAAGCGACCGTGCCCCTTATTATGAGACTCTTCATTTCTTTTTTATCCTAGAAAGTATAATTACTAACCATGCCGTCAACCTTTTTTGTAGCTCAACCCCGATGTGAACGTGTTCCAGAGGAAATTTGTGAATGAAGTGAGGCGCTGTGAGGAGATGGATAGAAAGCTGCGTGAGTCATACACAACTTTAATAACATATGCCGGTTTAAAGAAATTTAAAATGCTTTGTGGAAAAAACGTGCTAGGCATTTTTTCTGGGTCTGAAAGAACAAAGTTGTCTTAAAGGTGCTTTATGAAATGCTGGTCGTCCTAATGAGTTACAAAACATGTTGATGCCATTTTCCATAGGGTTTGTGGAAAAGGAGATTAAGAAAGCCAACATTCCCACTGTAGACACTGGTGAAAATCCAGAAGTACCGTTTCCACGGGACATGATTGATCTTGAGGTCTAAGTTTACATGATTTTTTTTCTGTACTGTTATGCACTATAGGATATAAACATTTATACTAATCATTTTATACTGAAAATTTAAATGAGCTACGACAATGTTATTTAGTTATTACATATAAGTTTTATAAATTTTTCTGCATTTTATTTTTTTATTTTTTTACATTTCCAGGCAACTTTTGAGAAACTAGAGAATGAACTGAAGGAAATCAACACCAACCAAGAGGCTCTGAAGAAGAATTTCCTGGAGCTGACTGAATTAAAGCACATCCTAAGACGTACCCAACAGTTCTTTGATGAGGTTTGATCTTTACTTAGATTATTTATCAGATTATTAAACCTGTTCAAATATCGATTTAGACTCAACATCACTAAAGCATTCTATGTGATTTTTGCTGTGGAATAGCAGTACTATTACTTATTTTACATGAAAAGGTTTGGTTAATGATGGACTGTAACTTGTTTATTAGTTACATGATATTCTTAATAAAAGTGTTTATATTTGAATTTAGAAAACTTGTTTCTATTTATATCCAGGAGGAACAGAGACACAAATTTAGCAGATAGAGGAAAATTATATCAATTGGTATGAATATAAATTAGTATATTTGCATATTTTATACTGAATAACTATTAAGTATGTTACAATTTTGTCACAAAAAATATAAGAATTTTACAGAATGAGAAGACATTTGAAAACAAATTGCATTTATTTTTAAAGAGTTCACGCAGAACTTCCTCAATTTGGGTCTATCGTTGGCTCATGTGAGTGTTTGTGCTGTTTTCCTATGTGAATGTTCTTATGCCAAATAACTAAGGATTTGCAAATCAAAATGAGGATGTTTTTATTACTTTGATAGTCGTCTATGATAGACATCAATCTATCAGTAGACCTTTTCTACATGTAGCATGTACCAGAAGTCAAACATTCCATGCATTGGCGACACAAACTCCCTCACCCTGTCATACCATCAGAGTGTACAGGTGTAAATATAGAAAAGAAATAAAGACCACATGAAACCTCACTGACTACCTCTGTGACCTTAAGGGAGCACCATAAAGGGGATAATATTTAATTAAGTCAATTCACTTCAAGTTTATTTCAATAGTACTTTTTACTATGGACAGTCCCTCAAAGCAGCTTTACAGAATATAAGAATTATAGAACAAAAATGTAAATATGTTCACTATGTCTTTTTATCCCAATGAGAAAGTTTGGGGTAACTATGGCAAGGGTAATCTCCCTTCAATGGCACTCCAAGGAGAAGAACCCTTGAGAGGAAACACACTCAGAGAGGAACCTCATTTAGGTGACACCAGGAGTGAGATTCTAAATCATAAATACCAATATAGAAATATTCACTGTTAAAAAGCAGGTTAGATGTCTTCATCAGATTGTCAGATTAAGACGTGAGAAATGTGAATTGAAAAACATATAATTGTGAAAATATCCCCTGCAAAAAATAGGAAATATCAATTAATTAATGGTCTGCAGCAATATTAATGTTTTCTTCTATAAAAACATGTGTTAAAACAACAACAAACACATGTCTGCACCCAAATTGAGTATCACACTTACCTTATTTATTTTTACATAGTGATTTTTGGTACCGCAGGTTATCAGGTTCAGATTGAACATCAGAGATTGGGAAAAATGGCTTGGTCTGAATGTATCTACAGTACATGACCCTACAGTAGAATGTTTATGTTCCATAGCATTAAGTTAATCATACAAGGGCTACATTATGTTAATTTTCATTATAACCAGATGGAAGATCCCAATTTGCTGGAGGAGACCTCATCTCTGTTGGATCCCAGTGAGGCTGGGCGAGGAGCCCCACTGCGGCTTGGGTGAGTCTTCTATAAGGGTCATAGGATGCTTATGCATGCAGTGTAATTTCCTATATATATATATATATATATATATATATATATATATATATATATATATATATATATATATCAACAATTTGTCTGAATATCGTATAATGCATAATGACTTTGCAGGTTTGTTGCTGGTGTAATAAGCCGTGAACGCATACCCACTTTTGAGCGGATGCTTTGGAGGGTTTGCCGTGGCAATGTGTTTTTGCGACTGGCTGAGATTGAGGACCCGCTGGAAGACCCAACAACAGTGGGCTCTACTGTTCTATTCATTAGTTTATACTTTTTAGTCTAGGAATTAAGTTGTCTAATAGAGACACTAACAACTGTATATTAGCTGAATTTAAATTGTGTTGTGATTATTTAATGTGATTTATTTGTAAAACTCATTTGTTTTACAGGGAGATCAAGTTCACAAGTCAGTATTTATCATCTTTTTCCAAGGGGACCAACTAAAAAACCGTGTGAAAAAGATCTGTGAAGGGTATATAACCATTTCCTTGAACAGTTAAGCTCATGTATTGATTTTGTTGCTATTTAATAAAGATATTAAATCTTACATTATTATTTGTGGGCCCAAACACAACAAATGACAATGAAAAATGAGAACCTTTCAATGGTTGATGCTTTTCATTAGTTATTATATAAAGCTTTAGTGGCTGGTGAGTCACAGGTGTTTAAAATTGCATGCAAGACAACAGTTAAGCTTTAAGACTAGAAAAGAGATTCAGTTTATCCATTAATGCCTTTCATTAAATGTTCTACACATTTTCAGTATATTTCTTTCTGCTACATTTCACTCATCTTTATTTATGAATCAATTTATTAGGTTTCGTGCATCCCTGTACCCTTGTCCTGAGACACCACAAGAGAGGAAAGAAATGGCAGCTGGTGTCAGCACCCGCATTGATGACCTGCAGATGGTATTTATAATCTATAGGGAGCAACAATTTTACATTTTTCTAAGGCCAAATTACCTAGGGGTTAATAAATGGTTAGAATACCATGTTTCCACTGAGGCTTCAACTGCTTAATTGCAGAATTTTAGCAGAATAAAATAATCACACTTCAAATGAATCCGGCAAAAACGTAGCCAATTTATTTGCAAAAAGGGAAGAATGTCAGAAGCAGGTGATGTTGGGGAGGTGTAGGGTGTAATAGAATAGCAGATGGGGCCAATGTATATTTTGTTTGATTATGTAGGAATTAAATGTTATTTTAGTATGTGTTTGCTTATTCTATTCCTGTAAATGTAAATTCCATTTGAATAGGCAAAACAATATGTCAATTCCTGGCCATAGCTTTAGTAATAGGCAGCATATTAAAGTTTTATGGTTTTAATAATAGAAAATAGCAAGAATTAAACAAATGCACTCTGGAATCCTCCTGTGTAATGATTTGCTTTTTTTTTCCTTTTGTGGAAAAAAAGGAAACAAATAGAATCATAGGTATGGTGTACTTATGCCCAAAGGTAAAATCAAGAAAAGGATTCAAATTTATATAGTGATGTATTTTATATGTATTTTAGTGTAGATAGTTAAGCTGTCTGTAGAAAATAAATGTTGTGTGTCATCTGCAAAGCAGTAAAAAGTCTATTGATCTGCGCAACTATTTCTAGAGTATAGGTTTAGGTTTGAGCTACAACAACAGAAAAAAAAAACATCAGGTTCCAATCCTTTCAGCTTTGAACAAGGCTCTATCACTGGCACACAGTGGCCCATTTTGAGTGAGTCTCTTGCATTGACTCATATTTCTATTCTTAACTGACAGGAATTAAACACATTGTAGTCCTCTCCTCTTGCAGATTATCCTTCTTCAGGTTTTATGTGTCGTGCACGCTGAGATGCTTTTCTACTCAACACAGTTTTGCAGTTACTACACTATATTCTTCCTGACACCTATTCCTCCCATACAACAATAGCTCACTCTATATTTTCCATTCACTGAACCTCTTTAAACTATATATTTATGCATTTTAACATATTATTTTCAATTTGGATATCTGCATACAGAAGCAGGTTTACAGTTGTTAGTATTAAAGTGGTCAGTAGTGTCAATTGCATTTCTAAGGTCAATCTGACACAAATGTCATGTGTTATTTTATGCAGGTGCTTAATCAAACCGAGGATCATCGTCAGAGGGTTCTTCAGGCCGCGGCTAAAACCTTGCGTGTGTGGTTCATCAAAGTGAGGAAGATGAAGGCCATCTACCATACTCTGAACCTCTGCAATATTGATGTCACTCAGAAATGCTTGATTGCTGAAGTATGGTGTCCCGTCTCGGACCTGGACTCTATACAGTTTGCCCTACGGAGAGGCACGGTGAGGAAGCAAACATATATTTGATTAGGTTTCATGTACCTTTGTATCTTTTATGTATAAATGTTTGTTTGATCAATTTTAGCCATGGTGGCATGATAGTAAAGATGGTCGGGTTGCAGCCTCATAGCACGAGGGTATTGGGTTCGATCTTATGCATGATTTGTTGCCTGCACTGCCGAAGTTCCATCACTCACATGCTGTTGTGGGTTTCATTTATATAGTATGATTTCATCTTTCTTTGAGAAAATTATTATTAATGTAATTATGTAATTAATAAATTCCTCTTTTTTCTGTGGAAATGAACATACAGACCTGCCTTACTTATCACTGTGAAAGGGCCAAGACCTGAAAATATGGAAACTAAGACTTGAACTCTGTCCTTGTATCCTCCTGAGTGGAGTTCCATGGATGACACTTAGGGAGCACTAGCAGAGTGATCAGTATTCTTTCACCCAGAGAATTAGAGGAGGAGCCAGACCACCAGTCTATGCAGCTGTATTTTAACAGGCTTTCTTGGAAAGCTATGCTCTCTTCCCCATCTTTGTATGCTCATCCATACTTAATTGTTATTAAGGTAAATCAAGGTTACGTATTTGAATAGTATAGTATTGAGTCTTTGGAGCATTTAAAGGCAAATCATGGCTTTGCTGATGTTGTCTTCTCAGCATTCACATTTTCACAATTCACATTCAGTATAGATTTAACTTTTCTGGATTCTGCTTAATCCTGGATGATTTTTTCCCCAGCTGATTAATGAACTAATGAATTAATTTGCCATACTGCTACTGCTACAGCACAGCTGTTGTGCTTATTCTCAAATAGCCATTTCTCAGTCTTCAGCGACCTGTGTGCTACCCATCTGTAGTGTTTTCTCCCCTTTTCTTCTTGGAGACATTAAGCTCGAGAGTCCCCTCTGACCTGGTTTTGGCATGTTTTACTTTCCATTAAATTATTTATGATGGTACTCAAATCTTCACTCATTTCATATAGATTTGAAGTCAAGCCCGGCAAAACAGGTTGCTAAACCACATTTTAGAATAGCAAAGATGCTTGCCTGTGTTTTGGGCAGTGTAAAGAAAATAGAGAGCTCAGAAGGGAACTAAGGTTGAGATTGAATCAGGGGTCCTGAGTTGGTGACAGTACCCAGGTGACCATGCTTGCGTCTCGAACGAGGAAAAGGAAATATTTTTTATTAATGAAATATTACATGTAACATTTGTATTATTTTGTGTTTGAGTAATTGTTATTAATCTCGCAGGAGAGGAGTGGGTCTACTGTTCCTTCCATCCTGAATAGGATGCAGACTAAACAGACTCCACCCACCTACAACAAGACAAACAAATTCACCTCTGGCTTCCAGAACATTGTGGATGCCTATGGAATTGGAACCTACAGAGAGATTAACCCAGGCATGATGAAAATATTTATATTATATATATATATATTTATATTATATATATATATATATATATATATATATATATATATATATATATATATATATATATATAATTGATATTTGTTTAAAAATAAGTCACTATCCTGAAGACAAAAAAGGACTAAAAAATTATAATAATTTCCTATTTACTGTAGATTGTCTTAATGTTTTTGTTTTTTTTGTGCTGTAGCACCCTATACTATCGTCACCTTTCCATTTCTGTTTGCTGTGATGTTTGGAGACATGGGTCATGGTTTGCTGATGACCTGTGCTGCTCTTTACCTTGTCATCAGAGAGAGTCGCCTACTTGCACAGAAGCGTGACAATGAGGTTTGCTTTTGTATTGCATTTATAATTGATTCTCTGTGCATTATAATCTTCTTTGTAAAAGGTTAGAGTGTTATTTTGATAATACATTATTATCATTTTAGTTTCTTTTAGGACTTATTCTAAATGATTTGAGGTTCTGTGTAAGTGCGTATTACATAGTTATTCACTGTGTATATAGTGTGGTATATATACCGTAAATTCTGGACTATAAGCCGCTACTTTTTTCATAGGTTTTGAACCATGCGGCTAATAATAAGGTGCGGCTATTCTGCAGATTTTTTCCCGACCGCTAGGGGCTCTAACCGGAATTAGAATCAAAACTAACACAAAATAAATGCAAAGAAGAAGAATGCGCTAGTTCCTCTTTAGCAGATATAAGTGGGTAGAAGCGGATAGAAGGAGGACAAACTCTATCTTTACAAGGTTAAGGTGACGTGATTTCACACACAGGAGAAATGAAGATAAATACTGTAAATAGCGCTTATTTTCTCTTGGTTCTGTCCCGTTTTAATCAGCAAAGTTGCTGCTCGGTGCTCTCTCTCCTCCCCTGCTCTTTTCCCCACACCCACACACACACACACACAACACACACCACACACACACACACACACACACAATACAGCCTCAGTGGTTCTTGATTTTCCCTCTCCCGATATAAGACCGGTTCACTCTACAATCCCCGTCCGGGCTCGTAGCACATACCTAGTGTCGCGGACACGGACGCTCGATATATGTTTATGCCTAACCTTTGTCTGTTCCCGATCCCCGGACTTCCAAGTCTGCCACCGCTCCTGCTCTCCGGTACTCCCGGTACCACGGCGCGCAGAGCGCAAGGCTCCCTAGCCTGTCTGGCCGCTCCGTATGAGCGGCGTCTCCTGAGTTCTTTATTCTAATAAATCCTGTTTTGTATGAATTCCGGATCTCCGCGTCTCTGTGCAGCGTCCACCGTTACACCGTGTTAAAATACAGGTTAGGAAAGGATCTATTTAAGTACATACATGTACATTTACAATTCAAAAGCGGATGCGGCTTGTATGCAGGTGCGGCTTATTTATGATTTTTTTGGGGGTTTTTTTTCAAATAGAGCGGATGCGGCTTATATGCAGGTGCGCTTTATAGTCCAGAATTTACGGTACTGTGTATATTTGTTTATATGCATATTTGAGCAAAGTAAATGTGACTCTCTATCCCTGTTTTTTTAATTGTGTACTGCTTTTCATGTGTGTTTGTAGATGTTCAACATGATATTTGCAGGACGCTATATTGTCCTTTTAATGGGCTTGTTTTCCATATACACTGGAATGATCTACAATGACTGCTTCTCAAAATCCCTCAACATGTTTGGATCTGGGTGGAGCATCAAGCCCATGTTCGGCTCCAAAGGAAACTGGTCGTAAGTTTAAAAAGAGCCATTTGGGTTAGACTGATATCAACAATTTTGGATAATTATAAAGGTAATAAGTATATTTAGAGATTACAATTCAGGGCCTTGTAATTCACCCTTTGCCCTTGGTTTATGAAAGATTAGGCCTGAGGATTGCCTATATAAACAATCTTGAAACATAAATTGATAGAAACACTAGCCATTTGTGGTATTGTAATATGAGATAAACCTTTATTCGTCCCTCAATGGGGAAATTTAAATGTTACAGAAACCAAGATAGAGTATAAAAATATAATAAAGACCAATATACACTGTATTAATGCAAAAATAAAATACAAATAAATTAAAATAAAAATAAAAAAGCACTGTCAAACAAGACAGGGGCACGGTGGCTTAGTGGTTAGCACATTCGCCTCACACCGCCAGAGTCCGGGTTCGATTCCCGTCTCGGCCATGTGTGTGGAGTTTGCATGTTCCCTATATATAAAAATGTTCCCATGCCATATGTAAAATGGCATGTTCCCATATATCAAATTGTCCCTAGTGAATGAATGTGTGTATATGTGTGTGTGTGTGTGTGTGTGTGTCCTGTGATGGGTTGGCATTCCATCCAGGGTGTATTCTGCCTTAATGCCCATAGACGCCTGAGATAGGCACAGGCTCCCCATGACCCGAGGGAAGATCGGATAAAGCGGTAGAAGATGAATGAATGATTGAATGAATGTCAAACAAGACAAAAATAAATAAATAAAATTGGGTCATAATGCACATATTGAACTGGTGTTATTGCACAGAAGCGTGACCGTATTTTTTATTGCACAACATAACAACATAAGCTATAGGTTTACAAGGTTAAAAACCTGACCATTATAGCCATACCATATATGGGCATAACAATAGCTAAATTAAAAATAAATACACATAGCAGTACATGCACAGGCAAACTGAACCATGTTTTGTCGGCTGGCTTTTTACAAATGAACTGCAATCTATTGTATTGTAGTATCAGTATTGCCAGCAAAAAGAGAGACTCTCTAAAATATTCCGTGTATGTAAAATGAACACAGGATTTAACAACATTAAGACTTGATTTCACTTTCAGTCTTTTTTTTTGATTTGCCTAAGAATCTTTCTTCATTTCTTTGTGTAGGTTTGAAACTCTTCATGGAAATCCATCACTGCAACTTGACCCAGTTGTACCAGGTGTATTTGGTGGGCCATATCCTCTGGGTATTGATCCAGTAAGCAACCGTAACACAATAAAACGCTATTTTGTGGTGGCAAATAGAGTGAATGTTGAGCATCAATATAATTCTTTGTGTGGATTTTCCCCTACTAGATTTGGAACATTGCCACAAACAAGCTAACCTTCCTGAACTCATTTAAAATGAAGATGTCAATCATTCTAGGAGTGATTCATATGTTGTTCGGAGTCACTCTTTCTCTCTTCAATCATCTGTAAGTATTTTATGGGTATATGTGTGTGTGTGTGTGTGTGTGTGTGTGTGTGTGTGTGTGTGTGTGTGTGCGAATAAATTTTTATGGTAAAATATATTATACAACAATTTTTATATGTGTTCTCAGGTACTTTAAGAAGCCTCTCAACATCTTCCTGGGTTTTATCCCTGAAATTGTGTTTATGAGTTGCCTGTTTGGTTATCTGATCTTACTGATCTTCTACAAGTGGACTGCTTATGATGTGACGACTTCTAAAGATGCTCCGAGTCTTCTTATTTCCTTCATTAACATGTGTCTCTTTAACTACAATGACCCAACGAATAAACCTCTGTACAGAGGACAGGTAATACAATAGTATAATATATAGTTGACCCCTGAAGTTCGCAGGGGTTTACGTTCCTAGAATTGTATATTTTGGTCAAAAACGACTATAAATGTCTATTTTTTTAGTTCAAACCCTAAAAATGCCTCCAGAAAAGGTAAACTCTACTGTACAGTACTGTACCACTATGTCAGTGCAAGAATACCAATGTTACCCCTTCAGTATATGTACTGTAATTCATGCTAGCATATTTTCTTTTCTATATGCTGTCATTTTCTTTGGCATAAGTTGGGTAAATACAGTAATAACTGAATAAAATATACTGTAATCATTTTATTTATTTTTTATATGGTAAACTGTATGGGTGAACACCAATAATGAATGATATGAATGTATGAAATGAGTGCATTGGCGTTAAAAATTATATATTGCTACAAAAATGCGGTAAAATTGTGAGGAATATTTGTGGCAATTATTAGCTAGGTTGAGAACCACTACTTTACGGGGGTCGACTGCATGTGTTTCATTTAAAGATATTTTACTACTCATTGTCAATATATAATACATATGGCTTATGTGTTGCTTGTTATTTTTTTTAGATGGGTATCCAGTGTTTATTGGTGGTTATTGCTATGAGCTGTGTTCCCTGTATGCTGGTGGTGAAGACCATGGTGCTTCGTCGTCAACACCTATGGAAAAAGCACTTGGTATGTTCCCATCGTCATCTGTCTTTCATTTTTTGGTTGTCAGCTGTTCCAGGGAACAAATCACTTTATATAAATAAATACCAGTCTTTGGTAGTATTAGTTAGCTAGAATATACTAATTTAGTTTATATATAGTTCAAATATAGTTTATATCATTTTATATAGGGTTAGAGAAATCCAACTTAGATTGTAATTTCAATACAATTTCGGTTGCAGAGATTTATTACAAATCCACAATACAGTGTTGTAGAAAAGTTTCATGAAAAAAGTTTCCTGATTTATTCCAAAAAAAAATTTCAAATGTAATAATTTTGGATGTTAAATCTAAAATTAATGCAAGACAAAAATAGGTTTACTTTCAGTCTAGCACAGTAAATAGCACAGAGGCAATAGTAAAATAAAAAAAAAAACAATCATCATTTATTTAATTAATTTAAAAAGGTCATTTTCGCATTCCCTTAGCTACTTAGTCAAACAACAAAATACAATTAAATTTAAACCGAAATATCACTTAAATTAAATAATTCTAGAAATAGAGATATTGTCCAAAAGGTCTAAAAGAGGTTCAGAATCAGTGGTGAATTTTTCAAGATAAAATAGGAACCCTAAAATCCACATAAAGAACTACAGGATTTATTCAAGTATTAGTTGGATAATAAGCCAAATAGCAAGAAATTCTTTAGGTCTTTATGTCTTTGGGTTAATGTCAGAAATTTAACAAAACAAAATTTTAAATCACGCTCTATGAACTGATGATACAAAACTTTTGCAATACTTGTGTAATGTTACAATAGTAACATTATACCAACAACCAAATATGGTTCTTATAGAATTAAATAAATATAATTCTTTCTAAATAAAAAAACACCAGTCCATTATTTGAAGCTCTTGCAGAATTAGCTTATGTATTGTATGTCACAATCCAAAACACAACAGCGAGTACATGACTTGCACAAAAGAAACAGAATTAAAGCTTTGTAGAGGTGTATTCCTAACCTCACTGAGACGACGTGACAGGACCAACAATAGGCCGGTCGTTCTCACACACAAGGCTCAATTAAAGCTCTCCTACTAAACAGAGTGGGACAAATTGTGTTTCTCCTTTCTCTATTTTTATATAATTATAAAATTATTATATAAATAGCATTTGGTAGAATTACAACTAGTCATTAGCTTGTCTTAAATTGCATACTTAGGTAAACATTTCCAAGAAACAGACACATGAATAAGAGAAGAACAATTGAAATATGTTTTTCACAGCACTTTAAAAAAAAGTTTGAGAACACCTCGTAAAAAAACCAACATTAAAAATTATATTAATAATAACAATAACAATAATAACAACAACAACAACAACAACAACAATAATAATAATAATAAAAAAGAACTTCATTATGCCATTCATATAAAATATGCAGTACTTTGGGATGGGTAACTATCCAGTACACAGGCAGGGCCATTTATACACACCACAACGAGCATCTGGCATGCTGTGAGCCATTTAGAATTTTGTTGGGTTTTGTATTTAGTCCCAGATGAGGGAGGCAAGCCCTGCTCAGAAAGTAGAAACTTTAGAGCAAGCAGGCACCAGCTCATCCCCCGGACTCACTCAACAGGGCACACAGAAGTTTGGGGGAGTTCGAGTCGGGAATGGACCCACTGAGGATGAGGCAGAGATCATTGAGCACGACCAGTTATCCCAGCATTCTGATGATGCAGATGAGGTGGGTGGAATTTACAGATGCTGTTTAGTCCTAATAAAGCAATTATTATGAACTTATATACTTATATATCTATGAAAAGCAGTGTTTGTTTAAAAATGTAGAAGTTTCAACATCAGCTGTAGAATGTTTGCCTTTTTCTGCAGTTTAAGAGCAAGAAACAATTGTAAAGTTTCTTCGGCCACTCCGTAATACAGAGCATGTAGATTTCAGTGATATTCTAGGTTTATTGGATTAGTCTTCTCCAAATCTATTCTTCATTCTGGATACATTGTATTTTACATAATTGTATACATTATACTAATCTTCTTCATTAAGGTTTTAACCTCCTGTCATATATAACTAGGTTTGAAATACATCAGAATTCCTGTTTCCTTCAGTTTTCACAAGGGATTTTTGACCAGTAGATAAAAATAATCCCAATAAAACAATTAATTATCCACTACCATATTTCCTGTTAAAGTACTTAGCACACCATCTCATGACTTATAAAAGAAAAGATATATTTTACAGGGGGAATTCTTGTTTGTATTAATATGGAGGATTGTGTAACGAAAGGCATCCAGCTTAAAACATGTGCCAAACCAAATATGTGGATCACAAAGTGATCATCCGCTGTGGCGCCCTTAATGGGAACAGCCGAAAGAGGAAGTACTTACCATTTATTCTTAATCAGGACATTAATCAGTGTTTTGTATATTTCCTGGTATAATAACATAAAGATATATGATCCCTGATAAAGTTGGATGATTTATATGATCAAAGGTCAAATAGTTTGGAAACTGAACACCTGCAACTGACACTTACTTAGCCCTTCCCTAACTACAGGATTATGACGTTAGCAATGGGCGAAGTTCAGAATAGAAGCAATGAAAACACTACTGTCCTTTAATAATTTTCATCTAGTAGTACAACAGCAAATAGTGAAACAATCAGCAGATATGCTTACAGAGATATGACCCACTAAGAAGATAATGGAAGCATAATGGAATAATGAAAGTGGGTAGGAAACCTTGCTAGAGTTGTTTTTTACTGCACTTGAACAAGAGATAGTAGAAATGCTACAGCAAAATATAGTCTATAGCTCAATAGATATTAGAACAGTTATCTTCTAGAATTCAATTAAAATAACTAAACAATGGACATCAGAAAGCAGCTTTAAGGAAATATCTGGTGTCCCAAACAAATCTCCATATTATAGTGGTTCCTTTCTGCTGACAAATCAGTCCTGATCCGTCAAGCATTAACAGCATTACCATCATCAGTTTAAACTACAGTAGGTCCTCTGTTGGAACGGACTAAGCGGTCCAGCCACATGCATTAATGAGCCTTGGTTTCCTATGACCAGCGGCACGGTGGCTTAGTGGTTAGCAGGGTCCGGGTTCGATTCCCGTCTCGGCCCTGTGTGTGTGGAGTTTGCATGTTCTCCCTGTGCCTCAGGGGTTTTTCTCCAGGTTCTCGGGTTTTCTCCCCGGTCCAAAAACATGCACGGTAGGTTGATTGGCACTTTGGAAAAATGTCCCTAGTGTATGAATGTGTGTGTGAATGTGTGTGAGTGCCTTTTGATGGGTTGGCATTCCATCCAGGGTGTATCCTGCCTTAATGCCCATAGACGCCTGAGATAGGCACAGACTCCCCGTGACCTGAGGGAAGATCGGATAAAGCGGTAGAAGATTAATTAAATGGTTTCCTATGACCATGTAACTCACTGTTCAATCCTTGGACCACTTTTGAGAGGTAATGGCCAGTGCAGACGGGGAACCCACACAAGAGCTGCAGTTTGGGAGATGCTTTATCCCAGTTGTCTAGCCATCACAATTTCACTCACACTTTCCATTTGCCCGTTTTTCCTTCTTTTATAAAAATAACATTAATAATGAAATGTTCACTTGATGTCTAATATATGTCTAATATCTAATAATACCAGATTGGTTGGAATCTAGAAGGTTGTTCTGAGAGAGATAGGCAGACAGTTGGTTAAAGACAGTACGTTCTAGAGTTTTAGAGAGGAAAGAGAGAAGAGATACCGGTCTGTAGTTGTTGATATCTGATGGGTCCAGAGCAGGTTTCTTTAAGATGGGAGTGACCCTTGCTTGCTTGAAGGAAGCCGGTACACATCCAGAAGTTAGGGACCCGTTGATTATTGTGGAGATGAAGGGCAGGAGATCATGTGAGATGGTCTGGAGCATGGATGAAGGTATTGGGTCTAGTGGACAGGTGGTGGGGTTGCAAGACTGGATGGTTTTCATCAACTCATCGTCAGTGACGATTGAGAAGTCTGCTAAGATGGTATGGCATTCCTCAGTGGCGGGTGACAGTGGCGTCTGGGGGGGAGTGAAGGTCAAGCAGATTTCCTCAATCTTCTTTTCATAGAAGGAGGCGAAGTCTTCTGCTGTCAGGGAGGAAGAAGCTAGTGGGGTAGAGGGGGTGAGTAGTGAAGAAAATATTTTATGAAGTTTATGAGGATTATGGATAGAGGCCTCGAACTTATCCTTGTAGAAGGCAGTCTTGGCAGAGGTCACGTCAGAAGAGAATTTTGTTAGGAGAGCACGGTAGGATGTCAGGTCTGTGTTACGTTGTGATTTTTTCCACCTCTTTTCCGCTGACCTGAGCTCACGTCGATTGCTGGCTAACACTCTTGACAGCCAGGGAGAGGGACAAGAAGGTTTCTTGGGTTTAGCCGTCAGGGGACATAGCAGGTCAATAGAGGAGGAAAGAGAGTAGAGGAGAGAGTCAGTAGCAGAGTCTAGGAGAGAGAGAAGAGAATGAGTCGTGGTCAGGAAGAGATGAAAGAGTACAAGAAGATACAGAGGATGGAGAGATTGAGTGAATATTCTGTCGGGATAAGAGAGAGATGTGAGGTGTTTCCATGTGTGGTGGGGAGAGTGATTGCGAATGAGACTAAGTAATGGTCAGAAGTGTGGAGTGGGGTAGCAGTCAAGTCTGTAGCTTTGGAAGGGCGAGTGAAGACCAGGTCCAAGACATTTCCTCCACTGTGGGTGGGAGGGCTGTTATTAAGTGTCAAAGAAAAAGAGTTAAAGAGAGACAGAAGACAAGAGGAGTGGAGTTTGTCATAGGTTAGATTGAAGTCACCGAGTACAACCAGAGGAGTGTTGTCAATTGGAAAAGTGCTGAGAAGTGTGTCCAATTTCTTCAAGGATGTCTCCAAGAGGACCAGGTGGACGGTACACAACGATGATCAGCAGTGTGACTGGAGAAGTAACTGAGATGGCATGAAATTCAAAAGAGGAGATGGTTAGATTAGACAACAGAAGAGGTGTGAAACACCATCTCTGGGATAACAGTATGCCTGTACCACCACCTCGACCTGTTGCTCTGGGAGAATGAGAGAAGGCAAAGGCAGAGGAGAGAGCAGCCGGAGTGACCGTATTCTGAGGGGAAATCCAGGTCTCTGTGAGTGCAAAGAAATCAAAGGCATGGTGGGAAGATAGACCAGTAATGAAATCAGCTTTCCTTACCGCAGACTGGCAGTTCCAGAGCCCACCTACCACTGTGCGGGATTGAGATCGCAAGACAGGGTAGATGAGGTTACTGGCAACACGACCTCTGTTTGGTGGACGAGTGTGTCGACGTCGGAAGGAGCTAATTACAGGAATGGGATTGATACACATCCTGTCATGGTGGTCAAGTTTAAGAGTCAGGCAGAGATGTACTACAGTTTTATAGTTTAGGAGTCTGTTAGTGGGAAAGTTTAGAGTTTGTTTCTAACAGTGTCTGTAAGCGCGTCCAATATAAGCAAGTAAGCCCTGCCCCTAATTCACACCTCAATTGGAGTGAAACTAGCCTTGATTAATCACCTGAGAGGCAAATTAAGTACTAACAACACTATAGGATTAACAAGGCAACTAATATAAGAACAACTGAACTAAACAGGAGTACAAAAGTTAGAATCCTACCTTATCAGGAGAAACCTTACCAGAAGAAGAGTTAAAGCAGTTAAAGCACACTGTTGCAATTGAAGTACATAAATGAATTGATAATATAAATATATAATATATTATATAATATTTAAATATTAACAAGGATTTCTGGATATCTGCCTATAATATTGACCTGTACTTTCTAAAAGAATTATTCTATATTTAGTTCCATTTACTGATATAATAACCTCCAATCTTAGTTGAGTCTGAAATGTGGTTGTAAAGATTTGTGAAAAATGATCAACATCAGGCAAGGGTGATAAGCCGTGGGGTGCAGTCACTGTGAAAGGAAATCTATGTAGTAACAGTTTTGGGAAGAACCACATATAACTACACCTGTCATGTGTTCCAATATGTCAAGGTTCACATAGTGCTTATTTGTCATTAATAAGAAATACACAGACAATATTAGCAATGGTAGTGTCCTTAAGATTATATGAAATAATGCAGTACAGCTAAGGTATGCTTCATATTGATGGTGACTGCTATGACTACTATAGTGTTCTATCCCTTTTTAATTTTGCTACGTTTATTGTTTTTTATTTCATGGTATTATTTTATTGTTTTTAAGAGGCACATGCATATTACAAACCAGGTCATTTAATGTATAAAGATTTACTTTGACTAGACCGAAGTTTAAATTATTTCCACTGAAAAATCCTGACATGTGTAAAGTTATTTTCTCCAAACATTTATCTGAGACACTTTTTCCATGTCCTTTGTAAAACTAGTCAAGTTCTATGTTAGTTTGATATTTCTTATGCATCTTGTCTAGTGACGTTGGTTAGTCTTAGAATGATAGTCTTAATCAATATTTTATTTCTGTATTTATGGAAAATAACAATCCCTGTTCAAAAATATTACACTTCTACTTCCATTTTTGACTGTGGGTATGAATCAGTCTGGTAACATCTTCTCTCTTATTTTAGGTCTTACATAAGTTATTTTATTACAACCACAAATATGTATTTGTTCTCATCTGTTTCTTCCAGTCAGTGTTTTGCATTGTGCTAGTTTGTTGCATAGAAACAAACAAAAAAACATGCATGTGTTTAAAAAGTTATAAAACTGGGTATTTTGAAAAGCAAAATCGATTATATACATGTATACATTATATACATGTACGTTGCTGCACACTTTGAGTGATTTTTGCCAGATGATTACTCCTTGAAATAGCGATAGTGCTGAATTCCTCCATTTGTATTTCATTTACTTCACAAGTGTATCTGAAATCACTTTGTATCATTTCCAGCCTTAATAAATCTCTTTCTGAGGTAACAATTGCCTTTGATCAAGGTATGGCATTATTCCATAAAAACATCTGAAGACCAAACATTTGAACTTCATTCTTGTGTTCTTGATCCATTAGAGGCCCTCCTGCACAAAACAGTCTATTGCAAATAATGTCTGATGTCATCCACCACTTTTTAGTGGTCTTTTGCCCCTGTAGGGGGTTTCTACATTGACTTTTTTGGCAAATAAATAATATTCTAAGCTCATAATTAGAACTGAATTCTGATACCGCTGGTAAACTGCTAATATCTTTATTAAAGCCTTTTTATGTCCTACTTTTGCACCAGAAAAAATGAGAATTATGCGAAATGCGTTATCACTGACATTACTGCCCTGTATGGATACTGCTAACAGATGGACTGGTTTGTATATATATATATATATATATATATATATATATAATATATATATATATATATATATATATATATATATATATATATACAGTAAGAAAACTGTTGTTCTTTAATACAGAACATTTTATATGGATTTCATGATGAGAAAAAAAGAAACATGCATTGGAAGGCAGACTGGCAGGAAAACTATGGCAACTCTAAATCTTTATAACAACAGTAAGCAGAAGAGCATCTCAAAATGAATAACACATTGGGCCTTGAGGAGTATGAGGTAAAACAGAAAAGAACATGTCAGGCTCCTGTTCTCTTAATCAAAAGCAGGAATTTGAGGCCCAAGTGTGCAGAGTCCCACCCAACTGGATGGTTGAAGCTAAAAAAAAACATTTACTAATTTCCTTTTTCAAAGTCTTGGAAAATGTTCAGAGTACAGACCAAGATTTACATTACCAAAAGCAACTGATCTGCTAACAGCACTCATACCGTGCTTAAAATCACAGTCATATGAACTTTGCATTGCCATTCTGTTGATGTGAACAATAAATGAAAATTTTAACCTGTATATACATGAATCATGCATTGTGCCGCTGTCAGATGATTGAATAATGTCATAACTATATTAAAAAGAACAGGTGTAAAGTTGATCAAATGAATAGTGATTTTTACATTTCAAATGAATAATCTAAAGTCTAATGAATAATCTAAATCTAAATGAGCTGACTACAACCAGAAAAGAAAATAAGGATGTAAAAATCTCACAATAGCTTTCTAAACCACTTCTATTTCTGCTTCTATTTAAGCATTCAGAGGAAGAACCGGTAAGTGTGTGTGTGTGTGTGTGTGTGTGTGTGTGTGTGTGTGTGTGTGTGTGTGTGTGTGTGTGTGTGTGTGTGTGTGTGTGTGCAACAAATAAAAAAATAATCAATATAAATACTTACACATCTGAATTTGTATCAAATTAAATTCTACGGTCTAAATTATTCAATGCGTCTACTTTCCAGGAGCCATTTGTACATGTTACATTCAGTAATACACAATCCAAGTAGTTTATTCACTGCTAAGTGTGGACTGCTTTGTGTAACTGGTTTCTCTGGGGGTTCGTTCAGGAAGGAGAGAATCAGCTTGTTAGTGCTACGACAACTCTATTGTTTTCAGAAGAAATGACTCATTGTAGAATACTCAATCAGAGGATATGATGTTGGAAAAAATTATGGTCGGGTTTGGCATGCGTACATCATAAAAGCACCGATTATTCAATGGGAGGGTGCGGAGCACAGATAAATTTATGAGAGTAAAAAAAAACAACATTTGATGTCAACCTTAATCCATTTATTTTGCTGTTTACTGTATGAATGAAAAATGGATTCTGATATTCTAATAATGTCTTCTTTTCACTGCAGTTTAACTTTGGGGATGTCGCTGTTCACCAGGCCATCCACACCATTGAATACTGTCTGGGTTGTATTTCCAACACTGCGTCCTACTTGCGTCTCTGGGCTCTTAGCCTGGCCCATGCACGTGAGTGACAAACGTGTGCATACACACGCCCCACACAATCGCAAGCATATGTACAGACATTCAATTCATTCTCTGTCTTTCTCCCTTCTCAGAACTTTCAGAGGTGTTATGGGGTATGGTTATGCACATGGGCCTCGCCTCCAATAGTGGTGGCGGATTCTTTGGCTTGTGCATTATTTTCCCCGCCTTTGCCACGCTTACAGTGTGTATTCTACTTGTCATGGAGGGTCTGTCTGCATTTCTACATGCTCTGCGACTGCACTGGTACGTCCCGTGTTCCAAGGAAGCAATGGGATAAAAATACAGAAGACTTTATATACACCTGTGACATTTTATGTGGAAGTTTAAATTACAATTTCTTTTCCTACTCACCTAGCCATAAATATCTGATCCTGTGTCATCTGTAGAATTTTTTTTTAATAAGTATAAAACATAAAATATACATTCTGTGCATGTATGAAGTTTATATTTATAAGTAGGCACTGATCTGTTACTCTTAAAAAGAAAAAAATCTTTTTATGACATACCACATAGAGCAAGACATGCCCCAAAGGCTCTGGAGGCACCTTGTTGTTTAGATTACTGGACATAATGTACTTCTTTTTATATAATATTTCAGAAGAATAAATCATTTGAAATTATTGTTTTGTAACCTATGTTTCTTCTCATCCAGGGTTGAATTCCAGAACAAGTTCTATACCGGCCAGGGTTTCAAGTTTGTGCCCTTTTCATTTGAAAGCATCCTAGATGGGCGTTTCGACGAGTAAAACCACTGTTCGGCCTGCAAGTCTTCGTTTGCATGGATCAGATCCTGATATTTCTATATCACGAGAATTTGTTGTGACTTGTGTGTAATGTACCTTTCAACTTTCCAAATGCTCACTAGCTATTAGCCATTTTATGTCCCGTTCGTAGCAGTTTTACATTCATGGTTTCTAAAAATATCAGTGTTCAAAGTTTATTTGAAGACCTTGGGGTAGGAAAAATGCGTGGTGTGTGATGTTGTTAAGAACAGTGACAGCGGTAGATGTAAATCGATGTTGCTAATATTATGCATTGCAATATTTTGATGTCATATCTCGGAGCCATATTCAGTATATGGAGCCATATTCATATGTGGGTTACTTGCAAAAGTTATTTAAATATTTATGCAGGGAAATGTACAAATGTTTAGAGACAAGTTACACAGTTACTGGGGCAGGACACAGTCTGTCCACAACAAAAGTAAGCACCCGCCTGTAAGCCCAAAAAAATAACTACATATATAATATATGAAATGGAGAAAGAGTATTTTTTCCCTTTGTTGTATAAGTAAAATGGTGTAACTAAATGTAAGAGACAATTTAAAAATGAAAAAATAATAAGAATTATTATATATATTTGTGTGTGTGTGTGTGTGTGTGTGTGTGTGTGTACGTGTGTATGAATGATAAAATGAGCACTGAAATAAAACATGCTGCATGAATAGAACCCACTGTAGTTGTTTACTTGTAAACTGAATGATGTGTGTGCAGAACATACCTGATTTTGTTATGCATTTAGTTAACATTTTGAATGGCCAAATTTTATTCATAGAGATTTTGATCCAAACGATGCAATTTGTTTGTAGAAAATTATGTCTCCAATGTCTCCGATTGTTTTCTCAGAGCAAAAAAAACAATTATTATGTATTTTAAAGAGATTAATTAATGATTGAATAGTGTTGATTCCTGACCAAAAATGTCTTAATAATATCATTATTAATTAATTTGAAAGAATGAAGCAAGTGAAATTGGTATAATTATTTCTGATGTTTTGAGAAAAGAGAGAAACAGAGAAAATACACTTTTTACACAATTTTTCGTATGCAAACGTAAAAGTGTGACTTGTGTGCGCTTTAAAATGTTTGGTCTTAAAAAAACGTAAATTATTAAATGTCACATATGGTGCAGCCCACCAAGAGTCTTATAATAATCTCATTTGTGGGATTCAACTTTTATCTTATTCTTTTTTGCCCTGGATTGTAATATTTCAGTATGGTTGATGTTGGTCTAATTTGGCATTACCTATTGTTTATATAAGTCTTAGAATACCCAACCATATATTTTATGCTACATGTTGTGCTTACATCAAACTGTCAGCTCGAATTGAACTCTTACAATAAAATCTGTCTTAAATCTAACGGCATGTCTGATTCTGGCATTGGCAGCAACATCTCTGCAAAAAGTGCTATGAACATTCTATTTACAGACACATAACTCCATATAGTGGCCTTGGAAAAACAACAACAATACTACTACTAATAATAATAATGCACGGTGGTTTGGTGGTTAGCACGTTTGCCTCACACCGCCAGAGTCCAGGGTTTGAATCTTGTTTTGGCCGTGTGTGTGTGGAGTTTGCATGTTCTCCCCGTGCCTCAGGGGTTTTTTTTTTTCCTCCACCCCCTATTTCTTTTTTTTTTCTCCGGGTTCTCCGGTTTCCCCCGGTCCAAAAACATACATGGTAGGTTGACTGGCACCTTGGAAAATTGTCCCTAGTGTATGAATGTGTGTGTGTGCCCTGCGATGGGTTGGCATTCCATCCAGGGTGTATCCTGCCTCAATGCCCATAGCTGCCTAAGATAGGCACAGACTCCCTGTGACCCGAGGGAGGATCTGATATAGCGGTAGAAGATGAATGAATGAATGTATATAATATCATATCAACATATCAAATATCAACTAATAATATCAACATTTTAGTTGAATATGCATATCATTCCTAAATATTTGAATATAATAATAATACTTATTATTATTGTAATTATTTAACCTACTAAAAATGCTCCAATTATGGCACTTTTGACAATAAAAGTACAGTATATAAAATATTCTCATTTCCCCGTGGAAAATTCGTATTACATTGGAAATGTGTTTTGCTGATCACTATTGGAACATGACTAGCATAGGAAAGGAAGCAGTAGCAGATGTTTCCCCTGTAAACACTGAAAGCTGATGAAGCTGAGAATTCTTTAAGGCTGACTAAACTTTGCTCAGAAAGTGCAGTTCACATTATTATATTGCTTATAACAAGTGTGAACATGGGTTGAAGATATTGGTTTCAGATGATGGATCTTTCTCAAGGACCCAGCAAAGAGACTCTGATAAACAATTATATAACTGTTTAATAGCAGCAATAACTATATCATGTCCAATCACCTTGAAGGCAAAATAGACGCTCCACATTCACTGAGTCACTGTTAGTATATTTTTATATGTGTGTATCGTACTCTACATATATGGTACGATACACGCATATATTTATATAAACCTGAGCATGGGACAAGTTTTCCGTTTGATAAGCGGTGGAATAAAACAAAACTTGTTATCTGCAATATAAAATAAGAGGAAACAAATTCTCCATAAAATAAATCTTCACAGGGAAAACCCTGTATTCATTCACTTCCTCAATTTTAAATACATTAAAATACTTTTTGAAGCGTATATATTTAGTCAGGCGAAAAAAGAAACAATGGATAAAGATGTGGCACTTTTGACAGTGGATAAGTCATGGATAAATCAGTATACTGGTATGTTAGATTTATTAATTAACCTGCCATTACTTCCGATTTGAAGATATTTCCTGAGACAATGGGCAGACATTTAAAGATGAATTGGATAAACTTTGAGCCTGTGCTCATAAATGCCTATATGAAAAAACAATACAATTGTTCCTTGACTTTTTTTTGACATTTAAATTTTTTTTTACCTGAAAAACAATTAATGGTATACATGCTTGATTTGTGGCGGTGAATAAACATGAACAATAAACATTAACATGAAGTCAGAAACCAAGATTATGTAAACAGAGCTAATGAATAGTACAGAATATGAACCAAAATGACATAATGAAGTGACTAGTAGCTTTAGCAACCCTATGCTTAACAAAAAACATGTTGATTTAACTGGTCAATGTTTTATCATTTTAAATGTAAATAATTTCTAATGATTTCAAATATGTATTAAAACATATGGATATTGTACCAGATTAATGATTAATTAATGAATTTTATTTACTGTTCAGCTGTCTAGGTCCTGAATAACAAACATGGACATGTACTGCTTTGAAATAAACTTTAATCCAGTGTTTGTGATTAGAGGGGGAGTGGGATTCAACTGCTAAATTTAACATTTAGAAAAAAAAATCACAAAGAATAAAGTAAACACTGAGAGAGATATGATAAGATTATTATCTCGTGGTGTGTGTCTCCTTAAGTGTGTGTATGTGTGTGTGTGTGTGTGTGTGTTTGAGAGAGAGAGAGAGAGAGAGAGAGAGAGAGAGACAGTTTAATGTTGTTGATAATTATTGTGAGAAATCACAAAGAAATTAATCATTAATAATATAGCGTTGTCCAAAAAGATGTTGCCACTCAATGTTCTTTTGTTGCAGACTAGATATGGCCACCCGAATTAAATTGGAAGAGAGAAGGAAGGGAGCAGCTGTGGTTTCATAAGCATCCTCCAAGCCTCCAAACTATCCGTTAAGTGGTAACACCTTTTTGGAGAACCCTTTAATATACAACTAAAGGCAAAGTGATTAGTTATTTCAGAAGAGCTGCTAGACCTTTGTATGACTCAGTACCCATGAAGTAGCTCGACGTTTTAAAAACGTTTGGTGACCCCTGGCCTAAATTGTCCTTGACATGAACAAGAGCAACAATTCAAGTTCTGGAAATAATGCAGCAGTGACACCTAGTGGACATATTCATGTTAAATAGAATTATTAATAACTGACTGGTTTTTATTACATTTTTGGTCCCATAGTCCTGGTGGCACATTTTCCTGGAATCCCAACACCTTGTAATGCTACCACAGATTCAGTTCATTTCATTTTTATATGTATACTTTTTTTAACAATGGGCATTGTATCAAAGCAGCTAAACAAAAATGATTGGTTGAATAAAAAGAATGTTTAATTTGGTGCTTATAAGATTGTTTTTAATAATTGTATGTTTATTCCAAATGCACAATACAGTGTTAAGTGTAGCAAGAAAAAAACTTCCTGAGATGCCATAAGGAAGAGACTAAAGTGGGAAACCAGACTCAAATGGGAACCATCCTTCTCTGAGTGCCACAGAAAGGCCATTCATTACACATCCATTACTGTTGGAAAGAAGTTTACATGTCTGGATCATGAACACAGTCATAACATAGAAATAGCATTATTACAGGGCAGCAATCTCAAAATTCTTGAGACAAAAAGTGTTTTATTAATGATTATGATTAATGATTTCAACATAATGATGGAATAATAATAATAATAATAATAATCCCACACCAAATGTTTATTTAGTTCAGTAATTCAATATATTATATAGATTCTTTACACACAGATTGATATATTTCAAAGGATTGTTTCTTTTATTTATTTTGATCATTATGACTAATAGCTGAAAAATAAATATTAGAATATTACTTAAGACCAATTTAAAAAATATGAATTTTTACACATAAATGTTGACTACTGAAAAGCATGAACACGTGTAGAATTCTTGTTTGGGGCTCCTTTTGCATGAATAACAGTTGCGATACAGCATGGCACCTGGACTAAAGACAAAAATAAATGGACTGTTGTTCAGTAGACCAAAGTCCTCTTTTGAGACAAAAATTAATTTTCCATTTCATTTGTAAATCAAGAGTCTGGAGAAAGAGAGGAGAGGCACAGAACTCAAGTTGTTTCAGGTCCAGTTTGCAGTCAGTGGTGGTTTGAGGCGAGATTTCATCTGTTGGTGTTGGTTCAATGTATTTAATCAGGTATAAGTTCAGCACAGGGAATTTTCGATCACTTCATGCATCCTTCTGCTGTCCAGCATTACAGAGATGCTGATTTCATATTCCAGAAGGACTTGGCTCCTGTACGAAACACTGTACTAAAAGTACTAATACTTGGTGGAAGTAACATGGTGTTTGATTGGTCAGCAAACTCGCCCAACCTAAACTATGGAGAATCTATGGATTGTTGTGAAGAGGAAGATGTGAGACACTAAACCCAACACCGCCGATTAACCTAAGGTTGCAATCAGAGACTGATCATCTCCATGCCATGCTGCATTGCTGCTGTAATTCATGCTAAGGAAGTGCCGACCAAATATTAAGTTCTGTATTTAATTTTCAGAAGTCTAACTTTGGTGAATTACAATTTGTGCTAAACATTTTACTTCTCTGAGATACGGAATTTTGGGATTTCATAAACTGTGAGAAAAAATAGTGTGAAATTAATCTATATAACGAGTTCTAATTGTTTTTAAAATTTTCATACAGGTGCAGCTCAGCAAAAAAGCATTCTTTAGTCAAAAGACAATTAATATTTGTGTTAATCATAATTTTTTCAAATAATCCAAAACCAGGAAGTTTCAAAGAAGTAACAGCTGGGTGTTACAATACAACAAATCTTACTAACGACAGAATATATTTTTATTATTTCATACTGTTGTTTTTGTAGCCCATTTTTAATGTCCTAAACATGGCCTTAATCCTATAATGTTCATCATATATAATTAAACATATATATAATTTAGTTATAAAAATCTGATTCATTTTAATAATGCATATAGATACTTTGCAAACATGCAAATATGCTACCTGCCTCTTTTTTGTACCTTTATTGTTTTAGTGTCCAAAAAAATAAAATTTACATTTTCTATAAAAATTCCTATATCAGCAGATCTGCATATTTAGGCTGTTTAAAATAGTCTCTAAAGGTGTCAGTAATATACAATCAACATGTTCATGTTAACATCTGTAAAATCGTAATGTGTATAATAGTTATGATAATGTATGATTAATAGAAAATACATCCAAAGTCAATTTAATCCAGAAGTTAAAAAAGACAAAGACAAGGGAAATGTGTGTATTAATATTGTTAGTACAAGAACAGAGTTTCAAATAAGGAAGTATAATAAAGGTAGGGCAAAGGTTGATTTGCTTGCATATTCCCAGCAGCATTAAAAGAGAAGTGCCATTACAAAAGGGCATAACAAGTCATTAGTCAGAGCAGAAGAAAACCGTGTGCCTACAAAAAAAATATAAGACAGAATAGGAAGTAGTTTTCTATTATATTCAAACATAAAAACTAACTGAACTAAAACTGATGAACTCAAACTAAAACTGAAAAGTGTTGGAATATAGTGTGTAAGCAGAGATCCTCCTTACACTTTCTGTACTGCTGGAGCTGCTTTCAACATGGGACGATTTTTTGTGTTGCTGTCTCTGTGTCATCTTTTGGCTCTTGTGTGGGTAAGTGTCTTGTGGTTTGCACTAGAATAAGAAACAAAGATATATGACTATATAGATAACATTTACTACACATAAAAACTATGTTTTCTTTCTACAGCCTGTAGTGGAGAACAGCTTTCATAGAATCTCTTATGTGTAAAACCAGTTAACCTTTGGACTTGATTCATTTTCCTTTTTGCTTCAACATAATCAACAGGGAAACTATAAACTCTTTTATGGCATATATTATAAAATAATATATTAAAGAAACAGCTTAAAGTTGACTGTTTAAACTGTTTAAACTGTTATGATATATATATATATATATATATATATATATCTATATATATATATATATATATATATATATATATATACAGTACATATATAGGGGCTGTCAATATATTAAAATATTTTTTAATATTTTATTTTTTTAATATATTTTAATGTATTGACAGCCCCAATATAGATATATATATTATATATATATATATATATATATATATATATATATATATATATATATATATATATATATATATATATATTAAAATTAAAAATTTCAATGTAGCTCTGGTTGTATGTTTAGGGTCATTGTCATGCTGGAAGGTGAATCTCCGCCGCAGTCTCAAATCCTTTGCACCCTCTATAATGTTTTCTTCCAGGATTGCAATGAATTTTGCTTCATCCAGATTCCTTTAAGTGGACAGCTATGTCTTAGATCGGTTAGCAGTTGTAATGTACTATTTCCATTTTGGAATGAAGGATGGAACAGTGCCCTGCCCTGCTTTAAAAATCTCCACATCTTTGTCCCTAACTTGTCTGGTGTGTTCTTTAGTCTTCATGAATAATTCATTCATTCATTCATTCATCTTCTACCGCTTTATCCGATCTTCCCTCGGGTCACGGGGATTCTGTGCCTATCTCAGGCGTCTATGGGCATTAAGGCAGGATACACACCATGGATGAATGCCAACCCATTTCAGGGCACACACACACACACACACTCACATTCACACACACATTACACTAGGGACACAAGGTGCCACACAACCTACCCTGCATGTTTTTGGACCGGGACACACACACACATGGACCGGGGAGGAAAACGGAGAAAAACCCCCATGAGGCACTAGGGGGAACGGGAGAACACGCAAATTTTCACAATTTGGAAACACATGGCCGAGACGGGAATCTCACAACCCGGATCCTGGAATCCAACCGGTGGCGGTGTGAGGCGAACGTGCTAACCACTAAGCCACCGTGCCCCTTTCATGAATCAGATTGCTCACTAATGTTCTCTAACAAATAATTAGGTGACTTTTGAAGACGATTTTATTTAGGGTATATATATATATATATATATATATACACACACGCACACCGCTTCGGGTTGAACATAGGAACGGAGAGTTGCAACTGGGGGAAAATATTCTTTATTGAAGACAGTGAAACTGAAGGTAAACAAAAAAGGGAAAGTGTTCGTGATCGTTATTTGGGGATCAGGTGAGAAATCCCAATAAAACACATTTCAGTTTGTAGCTATAACGTGACAAAATGTGGAAATATTGAAGGGCACTTTTGAAATGCATTGTACATGCACACTTTAATGTTTTGATTTTTAGCATATATTGTGTTTGAATATTGATTTAAAGTGTTAAAAATTGGGAAACAAATACACAAAGGAACACAAAGGCAATTAACACTTTAATTTACTGCCCCCTAAGAGCTAACGTAAATGTAGTATGCATAGTATACATATGCATATGTAGTATGAAAGTAAATGTACGCAGTAAATTAACTTGGAGAGACTGTGCATATTTTAATCCATTTCCTTATTGTAGAGTCACAGTATAGCGTTGTAGCTCTTATATAACTGTATGTCTTACTATATTCGCTTGTCCAAGCATGACTGTTTTCATTGCAGCGTGAAGATTAAAACTAGATTAGTGGTTGCTGATTGTTTTGGTAAAAACAAATACAAGCTACCCCAGACAACACCCTATTACTGTTACTGAAGAACAGAAAAGAATAGCAAACAGCAAACATTGCTTATATTTTACTATTTATCCATAAAATGTGTAAATTGTCCTACTGAATGACCATTATTTACCAATGCACTTTTTGTGCATTTTTATATTTGGCTTGTTGCAAGCAATGTTTAGTATCACATTTTTGTTTCCTTAATTCCTTAATAATTTGTAGGCACTCAGTGATGGTGATGAATATTATCAAATAAACAGGGCTTATCGCTAATAAGTTACTAGAGTCTATTTTATTCTCAGCTATTCAGGCTTTAGTTATTTTATGTAATAATTATATACTGATGATGAGTGATAATGATTATGTTGAAGATGATAATGATGATGCTCAATATTATTAAATTAATATTGAATTAATTTTGTTCACAGGGTAACACAACTTCATTTCCTCAAACAGCAACACTGACAACATCTATCTCTTCCTCTAAAACCACAGTACTACCCACCTTATCAGGTAAGATTGATCTTTCTCTCTTGTACTTCTTTTCCTTTCTGTTTCTCTTTGTATTATTATTATTATTATGATAAATATGACACCTTACAAACTAGATATGAGGTTAAAGCTTTTGAGGTATATCGACATTAAAATACAAAACAATTATATTTAAAGATATTTAGCTTGAGATCAAGAGTTTAATTGGATTTCATTTCCTGATGATGTACTAAACCGGATAAACAACTAGTCCTTGTGGTATCATAAGTAAAGTTAATAAATAATAATAACGAAAGAATATGAAGGATTGAGGCATATCAAAGATTTTTCCAGAAACATCGGTAAAAGGTTGACAGTGACAATCAGAAGGGCACATTCAATTTCTGGTTCATGTTGTGATGTTTTTTTTTCCGGTAAAATGAAATGAGGTACAAAAAAAACAACAGACCGAAATGAGAATTCTGTAGAAGTATTGTTGCAACAGCTTCAAACATCCAAACAAAAAGAAAGATAAAAAATTTAGAAATTTCACTTTAAAAAATTGATTCACATCCAAGCAATTAAAAGGCGATGTTACCAGATACAAACATTTTATTTGTGACACATTATTTGGTTTTGACCATTATATCTCTAATTATTTACATTCTTTCTCTGTGTTAGTGCCTAATAATGTTGCCAACGTCTCTGTAATAAATCGCACCGAGACAACACTAACACTACAATGGGACAAGGTTGGTGGCAAAAATTACAGTTATATACTAATACTACAATGGCAGTCAAAGCAACATCAGTGGATTAGAGGCAGGTTCTGTAGTGACATACAGAGTCAAAAATCTTCTTGCTGGAACTGAATACCGCTTCATACTCTACACTGTATTTGGAGGAGCTCAGAGCACTGGATACAACTTTACTACTGTCACTAGTAAGTGAAATCTTCTCTCCAAGTAAACTTTATTACACTTTACACTTTTCTTCATTTTTAACGGAAAGAGGTAAAAAGTATGTGGTCTAGCAACATATTATAAATGATACTAAATGACCTATTAGTTGCTTACGAGTTCATATAATCCTGGGTACTATAACGAATTTATTTATTTAAAGATGTCTAAATCTGGTTTATGTTGCGAAACTTTGTAGAAGCATGTATTTACAAGATGTGTTTACATGTATTTACAGTACATGTGCAGTCTGGGGATCTGGGGATCATAACAATTGAGTAACACTGAGTAAAATAAATTTCGACAGTAATTTATTATTTTTAAAAATTTTTTTATTATTTATTATTTCTTGCAGCTCCCAGTCGTGTTAACAACATTTCTGTAAAGAGTCGCACTGAGACTACATTAACATTGACATGGGATAAAGTGAACAACAATTATAATTACATACTAATCTACAATAATCAGACCACAAATATCAGTGGAACAGGAGAAGGTTCTAGTGTGTCATACACAGTAACGGATCTCAGTGCTGGAACAGAATATATTCTCATTCTCCACACGGTATTTAAAGGAGTTCGAAGTGCAGGGTACAGTTTTACCACTGTAACTAGTAAGTGTGATGTCTCCTCAGTTAAACCTGTGTTTATTTTAGAAAGTTTAAATTCAACATTTAATCTTTAAACTTTAATTTAGAACTGCATAATTGTCAATAATGTTTTCTCAGCTTTCTAATAGTGTTTTATGACAAAGGAAGTTTGATGACATTTTAAAATAGTCTTATTTTAATACTTGTTTTAATAATCAATAAAAACAAACAAACAAACAAACAAAACAAACAAAAAAATATATATATATATATATTTATTTAATATTAACATATTTTATATTGTTACCTTAATGGAAAATAATTACACATAAAGTTATTAATTCATTTTGCTGGATTATTTTTTATTGTTGACAATTTGAGAATCAGATTTGTTATCAGATTTGAATCTGAGCAAAAATGTCCATGCTCTCATTGTAAACATTTTATTTCTTGCAGCTCCACTTTCTGTTTCCAACATTTCTGTAAAGAATCGCACTGAGACTGCATTAACATTGGAATGGAATAAAGTGGAAAACAAGTCCATTTACAGTTACACACTAAGCTACAATAATCAGAACGTCAGCATCAGTGGATCAGGAGACGTCGCTACAGTGACATACACAGTAACAGATCTTACTGCTGGAACTGAATACATTTTCCTTCTCTATACGGTATTTAAAGAAGCTCAGAGTGCAGCGTCCACTTTTATCACTGTCACAAGTAAGTGTGATGTCTCTTCAGTTAAACTTCAGTTTTAAAAAAAGTTGACATTATATTGGTATTTTACAATACTTTAAAATAAATAATTTAATATGATTTCCAAAATGTTTTATAGTGTAAATATTGTAGATGTAGAGGCACGGTGGCTTAGTGGTTAGCACATTCGCCTCACACCACCAGGTTTCGGGTTCGATTTCTGTCTCGGCCATGTGTGTGTGTGGAGTTTGCATGTTCTCCAAGTGCCACAGGGGGTTTTTCTCCGGGTTCTCCGGTTTCCTCCCTGTCCACAAACATGCACGGTAGGTTGATTGGCACCTTGGAAAATTGTCCCTAGTGTGTGAATGTGACTGTGAGTGTGTGTGTGTGTGTGTGAGTGTGTGTGCCCTGCGATTGGTTGGCATTCCATTCAGGGTGTATCCTGCCTTAATGCCCATAGACGCCTGAGATAGGCACAGGCTCCCCGTGACCTGTAGAAAGATCGGATAAAGCGGTTTTTTTTTAGAAGATGAGATGAATGAATGAATGAATGAAGATGAAGATGAATGAATGAATGAATATTGTAGATGTTGTAGGTAAATGTAATACATATATAGACTTGTTCATTAATTATGCTCCGTGTCCAGTCTCATTTTTGCGACTTCTTATTTCTTGCAGCTCCACTTTCTGTTTCCAACATTTCTGTAAAGAATCGCACTGAGACTGCATTAACATTGGAATGGAATAAAGTGGAAAACAAGTCCATTTACAGTTACACACTAAGCTACAATAATCAGAACGTCAGCATCAGTGGATCAGGAGACGTCGCTACAGTGACATACACAGTAACAGATCTTACTGCTGGAACTGAATACATTTTCCTTCTCTATACGGTATTTAAAGAAGCTCAGAGCGCAGCGTCCACTTTTATCACTGTCACAAGTAAGTGTGATGTCTCTTCAGTTAAACTTCAGTTTAAAAAAAGTTGACATTATATTGGTATTTTACAATACTTTAAAATAAATAATTTAATATGATTTCCAAAATGTTTTATAGTGTAAATATTGTAGATGTAGAGGCACGGTGGCTTAGTGGTTAGCACATTCGCCTCACACCACCAGGTTTCGGGTTCGATTTCTGTCTCGGCCATGTGTGTCTGGAGTTTGCATGTTCTCCAAGTGCCACAGGGTTTTTTCTCCGGGTTCTCCGGTTTCCTCCCTGTCCAAAAACATGCACGGTAGGTTGATTGGCACCTTGGAAAATTGTCCCTAGTGTGTGAATGTGACTGTGAGTGTGTGTGTGTGTGTGAGTGTGTGTGCCCTGCGATTGGTTGGCATTCCATCCAGGGTGTATCCTGCCTTAATGCCCATAGACGCCTGAGATAGGCACAGGCTCCCCGTGACCTGTAGGAAGATCGGATAAAGCGGTAGAAGATGAATGAATGAATGAATATTGTAGATGTTGTAGGTAAATGTAATACATATATAGACTTGTTCATTAATTATGCTCCGGGTCCAGACTGATTTTTGCGACTTCTTATTTCTTGCAGCTCCACTTTCTGTTTCCAACATTTCTGTAAAGAATCGCACTGAGACTGCATTAACATTGGAATGGAATAAAGTGGAAAACAAGTCCATTTACAGTTACACACTAAGCTACAATAATCAGAACGTCAGCATCAGTGGATCAGGAGACGTCGCTACAGTGACATACACAGTAACAGATCTTACTGCTGGAACTGAATACATTTTCCTTCTCTATACGGTATTTAAAGAAGCTCAGAGCGCAGCGTCCACTTTTATCACTGTCACAAGTAAGTGTGATGTCTCTTCAGTTAAACCTACATTTAAATAAGTTAGTATTTAAGTAGTAATAAGTCATATTTTTAAGTACAACCTCTATAGTAAAAGTTTTTTCTTAAATAGTTATTTATTCTCATCATTTTAAACAATCAGTTTTAAAAATGTTTAGAGTTTAGAAATGAGTTTATTAGAGGGTCAGCACATTAGAATGTTTTGTAAACAAAGAGAGGGAGGTTAGATTGAGATGGTTTGGACGTGTGCAGAGGAGGGACATGGAGGTACGAAGGGAGAAGAATGATACAAATTTTGGTGACAGAAATTTGAGGGTCTAACTAAGGGGTAACTGACTGAGCAACACAGCGCTGTCGGGTATTTCGTGAGAACCGTTCCATGAATTTACGCCGGGGAAAATCGTATCACTTGTAAACTGAACTTTGGTTGTGTACAATGTTTTTTTTTTTTTTTTTTTTTTTTTTTTTTTTTTTTTACAAATACCTGCTCGTAAGCTGAAATACTCATATATTGGTACACTTGTAAACCAAAGTTCCACTATATGCATGTGTGTGTAAATATGTAATATATATATATATATATATATATATATATATATATATTCTCTTTAACGGCAGTAATGTTATTAATACGTGATTAACGCAGTGTGCATTACTATGTGAGTTATCGCCCCTTTCACTCTGCATTATGTTGGCAAATGAATAAAACTCGCACAACAAAGAACAAAAAAGAACAAATGAATCACTAAACTTCAGTGAAGCCACTCACGCTTGATACATTCTCCGAATTACGCCTACTAGCTGCGCATTAACAACAGGAAAGAGCTCTTCACTATATTACCGCATGTAACCTTAAGGATTGCATTCACAAATCTGTATTTACGGTTACAGAGGTGCATTTTTTTTGTGTGACTACAATGTGCGTCTGTAATAACCTAAATGTATCACCAGTTTATATGGAAAACAACCGGAACATAATTCTTAAAGGAGCCATGTCCTATATTTTACAATTGAAACAACCGCTAAAATATTAACATTGAAATTAACAAGGAAATTGAATTAATATTAAAAGAATAATTTCCAGAGTAAAATAAATATTAAATAAACAACAATTTTATTAAACGTATTTATATAATTATAACCTCTGTTAGAGTTCGAAAACATGCGATTACTGTGCGTTTAATCATGAGTTAACTGATGGTAATTGTGTGATTAATATTAATCACGATTAAATATTTTCAATGACAGCCCTAATATATCTATATATATATATATATATATATATATATATATATATATATATATATATATATATATATATATATATATATATATATGCACACACAATATATACAGTGATTACTTATTACTCTTATTTTTAATTTAACTTTTTGTGTCATGCAGGTCCACTTTCTGTTTCCAACATTTCTGTAAAGAATCGCACTGAGACTGCATTAACATTGGAATGGAATAAAGTGGAAAACAAGTCCATTTACAGTTACACACTAAGCTACAATAATCAGAACGTCAGCATCAGTGGATCACGAGACGTCGCTACAGTGACATACACAGTAACAGATCTTACTGCTGGAACTGAATACATTTTCCTTCTCTATACGGTATTTAAAGAAGCTCAGAGCGCAGCGTCCACTTTTATCACTGTCACAAGTAAGTGTGATGTCTCTTCAGTTAAACCTACATTTAAATAATTTTAAATGTAAAAAGTTTAAATGAATATTTTGACATACAAATGGTATAAATTGTATTTTACAAGCCAATAAAAGAGGTATGAAATTCCTATTTGAAAACATATTTAATATATTTAATCAGTCAGTAAAGTTTAGAGTATTTAGTAAAGAAATATTCAGAAATATTCATGTAGAACTGGACCTTAAGTTCCTATTTCCTATAGCAGAACAGTTTCTATGGTTTTTTCATTGCACTTTTTCTCAACAATTATTTTGCCATTCTCTATTTAATCTTGTCCTTTAGTTTTTAAAAGCAAGATTCTAAGGATTTTAAGTTTTCTTTGATCAGTTCTAAATAAATTAATTATGTTGTATAATAAAAATAGTAATATAGAATATGTACACTATAAAAATTCTTTATTAGTTGCGTCCAAGTCCATGTAATGCCTGTGTTATTTCTTGCAGCTCCCAGTCGTGTTAACAACATTTCTGTAAAGAGTCGCACTGAGACTACATTATCATTGACATGGGATAAAGTGAACAACAATTATAATTACATACTAATCTACAATAATCAGACCACAAATATCAGTGGAACAGGAGAAGGTTCTAGTGTGTCATACACAGTAACGGATCTCAGTGCTGGAACAGAATATATTCTCATTCTCCACACGGTATTTAAAGGAGTTCGAAGTGCAGAGTACAGTTTTACCACTGTAACTAGTAAGTGTGATGTCTCCTCAGTTAAGCAAAATTTTTTCAATTTAGCAACATTTCTATGTCTATATATATATATATATATATATATATATATATTATATATATATATATATAATTTTTTATTGTATATATTCTCTACTTTACTTTTGCAGCTCCCCTTAGCGTTACAAATGTTTATGTAAAGTCACTGACTGAAACTACATTAACATTACAATGGAATAAAGTGAGCAACAACAACAACTACAATTACAGAATAAGCTATGATAATAAGAATAGCATCCTCAATGGATCAGGAGAAGGGTCTTCGTTGATGTACACAGTCTCGAATCTTACTGCTGGGATGGAATACACGTTTACCATGTACACTGTGTTTAAAGAAGTGGAAAGCAGAGGTCACCTCTTGACAAGTGTCACTAGTCAGTATGTCTTCTTTTGACGTATACATTTATAGTATATTGTAGTCAGTGTCAAATACCCCATAGTAAGCACGGCACAGGTATTATTAAATTGAAATTAATATTTTTGACTTACCAATAATATAGAAATGGCATAACGGTAAGTTAATGAGTAAATGAGAACATTACCTTATGAATAGATTCTCCACTCAAAAGTGGCAACAGTGCTGAATTAGAGCTTTGCTTCTCATTTTTTTATTAGCATAAGCCATGTGGAATGGGGAAATTATTATTTATTCACTGAACAATGAAATATGAAATGATGAAAATAATTAAAGTAAATTGCCAGTACAACACTTCCCTACCTGTAAACATACCAGTGCCGTTAATGTTGCTTTTTAGGGTTAAATCTGGCTAAAATCAAATGCCATGCACTCATTTATCATGCAAACATTGTAAAGCTAATGCAATACATTCTTTTATGGTAATTAGTAGAGACTACCAAATATTTTTTTTGTCAAAGCAGCTATTTATATTGCACCTTTATTGCAATATTTTTCATTATTATGAATGCCTGGGCTCTGTATTTACTTTTACTCTTTCCAACCTAGTTCCAAATAGTGTTACAGGACTACGCTGTCAGCATGCTTCAGGTGGCTATGGTCTAACTCTTCTTTGGGATCCTCCACATGGAAGGAGGACAGCTGTACAGGTTAACATAAGCAGCAAAAGCTTTAGTGATACAGGTGAATATACATACATTGATGGTCTGATGCCTGCCCAATGGTATACCCTTACTGTATCTGCAATCTCTGGACCAATGCAAAGTGTTCCAGCTTCAATTTCCTGTCAGACTGACCCAAGAGGTAAGAGAGATATATTTTACACAATAAACAGAAAGAAATAGAAACAGGTGATATATATATATATATATATATATATATATATATATATATATATATATATATATATATATTTTTTTTTTTTTTTTTTTTTTTTTACAGGAATCATAGGGGGTGTTTTAACATTCCTTCTGCTAGCCATACTCATCATCTCTATTGGTATCTTTATATGGTATCAAAAGCCAGATCTATTCAGGTGGGTGTTATTATAGTTTTGAAAAAAAGTCTGTGACACAAATGGTAACAATTATGAGGTTTCCCATCATGATTTATTAATGTGCTGAAAACATCAGCATTTGTTTATTAAGCGATAAAATAAAATTGATCATGCTGTAATTTGGAAATATTCTATTGACAAAATGTCTGTTTCCATTGTCTTATTGTGTGCTCTCAGATTATGGAACGAAACTGTTGCACAGTCTGGCTATAAGGGCTTGAATGCTTGAATGGGGGGGGGGGGGGGGGGGGGGGGGGGGGGGGTCACAATGCTGGTTAGCTGGATGAGGGATGAGGTAATCAAATTCTCTATTTGCTGCAGGGTCTTGCCATCCTAGATTGCACAATTCTCAAACCAAGTATTGATTCAGCTACTAAAGATGCTCTCAAGTCCCTCTGTAGAATGTAGCGGGGATGAGTGGTGGAAACCTTTTCTGGAAGTTCATGCTGCTGGGCTTTATTATTCATGGAGCTGGTGTTGAGGGACCAAGTGAAGTTCTCTGCCAGATGAATGAATTGTAATCTGATGTTCTTCGGAATCTCCTCAAAAGGCATTTGATGTTCAGCAGAAAGTGATCACAAAGATGTTTGAGTGTCAGTATCTCTTGTTTTTTCAACAGTCAGGAATGGGTTGTATAAAGAATGCATTAGATGATAAGCCACTCAAAACGCTAATGATGGTTATAACTGCGACAGGTCAGTCGTTGAAGTGGGACATAGGATTGGGATACCATTGTTTGGAATGGGGATGATGGTGGTGAACTTAAAGCATCTTTGAATTATAGAACTGCTCAAAAGGATTTTGAAAATCTATGTTAGCTGGTCTGCAGCCTCCTTAAACATGTCCTACTAAGTATACTCAAAATCGATCTGAAGAGCAATTCAATTCAATTCAATTTTATTTATAAAGCGCTTTTAACAATTTGTCATCGTCTCAAAGCAGCTTTACATAATACTTGTGTGAAAAGTGAAAATCAGTTTTGCCCTAATTGTTTCTTGTTGAGCTAGCCGAAGCGACATGAAGAGCAGACATGATGCTTGCTGGTTAGGTTTTTTTCTGCTTCAGAAACATGCTGCTCCATGTCTACTGAAAAAACCCCTGCAAAAGTGTCATAAAATGTCCTGGTCTCATAAGTCATATTCTTCTTTATAGCATGTGCCCTTTGGCAGGTGCATTTGTGGTTATAAATATAAATTTGAAAGCACTGCTGCACAATTCACCATGGGGAAAAGGCAAGTCAGTTTAAGCAGTGTGATGAGCTGGAAACAGTGATCCCTGCCACACTATAAATATTGTTTAGGAGTTGTCATATTGATTCCTAATTTAAAATTATGTGTCAAATAATGCTTTACTTCCAAAGTAAAATTTCATCTTTGTGGAATTCAGGCCGTGGCACAGTGGCTTAGTGGTTAGCATGTTCACCTCACACCTCCAGGGTTGGGGTTCGTATCCCGCCACAGCCATGTGTGTGTGTGTGTGTGTGTGTGTGTGTGTGTGTGTGTGTGAAGTTTTCCCTCGTGCCTCAGGGAGTTATCAGGTTTCCCCCTGGTCCAAAAACATGTACGGTAGACTGATTGGCACCTTTGAAAATTGTCTCTAGCGTGTGAATGTAAGTGATTGTGAGTATGTGTGCACCCTGCAATGGGTTGGCATCGGATAAAGCGGTAGAAAATGAATGAATGAATGAAGGAATGAATGAATTCAGGCCAGAACTCAAACTGGTTTGGACAAAGATCACATGGTCAGAAAATTGCAAAATAAGCATCCCTTAAAAGTTTCTTACTCAAAGCAGATTATTCTAATTTGCCTATTAAAGACAAGGAGGTAATGCTGAGGTCATGGAGCAGCTGGTTTAGCTGCATTTTAATATCGGAACATTCATTGCAAGTTCACAAAAAAGCACTTACCAAGATAACATTTTATATCCATTCTAATGTTTGATTAAATATTAACTGAATTCATTGAATGTATGAGGATGACTTGATGCTTTGTAATGCTGACTCATAATTGTCTGATTGGGTAAGTACATTGTATAGGTGCTCCTGCTAAAGTATAGGTGAATGCATAGTGAAAATAAAACAAATACAATTCAAATAAAACTTGACAGTACTTGTTACAATACTGGAAGATGTTAGAGTTGTTTAAACACTATTCACTCAGAATTTGACCATTGTTTTTGAAACTGTTTACTCTTGTGTTTCTAGTAAGACAAAAAAGCCCAGTGATAAATACAAGTAAGTGGAATACATTACACAGTTTTCCTTATTTGTATTATCATCGTATTTACCACCTAATATCTTAAATAAATAAATTGAGTCAAACTAGTCAATCTAGTGAAATGTTAATGTATTTTCTCCAGACCAATTACACTGAACACGTTTCCAATGCACTTTAACACCATGCACTGTGACCAGAGCCGTGGTTTCATTGAAGAATATCAGGTACAAGATACACAGGCTGTATGGATTTTGGAATTCACTCTAATACAGGTGTTTCAAGTTTAATATACTTACTGAGATCAGGCAAATCATATGGATAAATACTGTCATGTTTACAGGATTTAAGTACAGTGGGTACAGATCAGAGCTGTTCAGTTTCTACACTTCCTGAAAACAAGAGCAAGAACCGATTTTCCAATGTACTGGCTTGTGAGTGTTAAGTACAACTAACATTCGGCTGCTTTCTGAGTTTACTGAGTTTCAATGCCATTGTGATCATTTTACAGTATGTGTTGTTGGTTTCATTGTTGAGACTCTAAACACTTTTTTTACATCACTCTGGAGAAGAGCATCTGCTAAATGTCGCAAATGTAAACTGACTAATTATTCACCCTCTTTTAACTCTCCAGATGATTCGACTCGTGTGAAGCTTACTGCCCAGAATGGGTCTGATTCAGACTACATCAATGCCAACTACATTCATGTCAGTCTTTAAGCAACACACTTTAATATATCAAATAAATCTAGGCAGAACATTCATATAAATGCCAATATTGTTTAGTATATTCAAATTGAATACTATGTATGAATATATTATTGTTGTCTAATTTTAGGGTTACGGCAAGAAGAACAAGAAATATATTGCTGCTCAGGGTCCTCTCCCCACCACTGTCAATGACTTCTGGGGAATGGTATGGGAGCAGAAGTCTTCAGCCATTGTTATGCTGACCAACTGTACCGAAGGGGGAAAAGTATGCTTATAAACAGAATTATTACCAAAAGAACACTTTTGTTCCCTAGGACATATTGCTTTAATATGGTAGCTTTTTGACTAGTATTTCTTCTATTATGACAGCCCGACCTGTCAGTCTTTATTAATAAAGGTTGTGTTTCAAAGCTGGAGCCACTGCACTGTTGTAACAGTCTCTGAATTCACTCTAATCAAAATAACAGTCTAACACACTATTACACCTACGGGCAATACATTTTTAACATTAGAAAACATAGAACATGAACAGTTACTCAACACATCATAATTCTGCCATACTCTTAATTCATAAATTATGACTTTAGAGACACAAACAAATAGAAATGCACAGGCCTCTGACTATTATTTAAGCTAGTGATAAATCTTTGTATAAAAATGATTTGGCAACAGCAAAAATGTACGATTGGTTCATTTATCATATATATTTATTTATCATAAATTTTACTGTTACTTAATGTGAATTGTTAGTATGAAATGCTCTGTGAAGTGTTTACATCAGAAGAGATTTAAATGTATGAATGTCCAGAATATCATTATTCTTTTTTTTCCAGATTAAATGTGAGAAATATTGGCCAGAGGACAATATGCCCTGCGTCTATGGAAACCTGCAGGTCTCTACCCAGTCAGAACAAAAGGAGAGCTGCTGGATTCGACGAGAATTTATTGTCAGAAATGTGAGCTCAGAAACCAAACTAACAATATGGTGAACTTATATTTTATATACAGTGGCAAGAAAAAGTATGTGAACCTTTTGGAATTTCATGGTTTTCTCAATAAATTTGTCATAAAATGTTTTCTGATCTTCATCTAATTCATTGGTATTGACAAACACAATGTGTCTAAAAATAATAACACAAAAAAATCCAATCTTTCTTGTCTTTATTGAACACAATCATTCAACATTCAAAATGGCAGTGGAAAACGTAAGTGAAACCTTAGAATTAATAACTGGTTGACCCCCCCTGGCAGCAATAACCTCAACCAGGCGCTTCCTGTAGCTGTGGATCAGACCTGCACATCGCTGAGGAGGAATTTTAGCCCATTCTTCCTGGCAGAACTGCTTTAGCTCTGTCATATTCTTTGGACGTCTCATGTGTATGGCCCTCTTCAAGTCAATCCATAGCATCTCTATTGGGTTGAGGTCTGGGCTCTGACTTGGCCACCAAAAGGCGGATTTTGTTTTTCTGAAGCCATTCTGTTGTGGACTTGCTCCGGTGTTTTGGGTCGTTGTCCTGTTGCATCACCCACTTTCTACACAGTTTCAGCTGATGTACAGACATTCTCACATTATCCTGAAGAATTGTCTGATATACTTGGGAATTCATCTTCCCCTCAATGATTGCAAGCTGGCCAGGCCCTGATGCAGCAAAGCAGGCCCAAATCATGATGCTTCCTCCACCATACTTTACAGTTGGGATGATGTTTTCATGACGATATGCCGTGCCCTTTTTTTCTACGCCAGATGTAGTGCTGTGTGTTTTTTCCAAATAGTTCAATCTTAGTTTCATCAGTCCACAAAACATTTTGCCAATACCGCCGCTGTGGAGTGTCAATGTGCTCTTTTGCAAACTTAAGGCGATGCAGCAATGTTCTAAGCAGCGGCTTCCTTCGCGGTGTCCTGCCGTGGATACCCTGCTTGTTCAGTGTTTTACGTATTGTAGACTCATGAACAGATATGTTAGCAAGTTCCAATGATGCCTTCAAATCTTTGGCTGTCATTCGGGGTTGTTTCTTTACCTCATTGATGAGTGTTCGTTGTGCTCTTGGTGTCATTTTGACGGGGCGCCCACTTCTAGGTAGAGTAGCAACAGTCCCAAATTGTCTCCATTTGTAGATTGTTTGCCGAACTGTAGACTGGTGAATTTCTAAAGTCTTTGAAATAACTTTGTAACCCTCGCCAGCTTCATGTAAATCAACAATTCTTGATCGTAGGTCCTCTGAAAGCTCTTTTTGGCGAGGCATGGCTCACATAATCATGTTCTTCTTGTGCAGAGCAAACTCCAAAGGTTTGAGGGGTTTTTATCAGTCAAAATAGCTGTAGTCCACACCTCCAAACTTATTATCTTAACAAGACTCCAGGTGTGCTAAAACCAATTAGCTCCAATTTGCTTTTTTGAGGTCATTAACTCAAGGTTTCACTTACTTTTTCCATTGCCATTTTGAATGTTGAATGATTGTGTTCAATAAAGACAAGAAAGATTGGATTTTTTTTGGTGTTATTATTTTTAGACACATTGTGTTTGTCAATACCAATGAATTAAATGAAGATCAGATAACATTTTATGACAAATTTATTCAGAAAACCATGAAATTCCAACAGGTTCACATACTTTTTTCTTGCCACTGTACACTATCAGAGTAAACAAGTTTTGTCTTTCCTTGTGGATTGCCGGTTTCATGTGCAATCAGTTATAGGGGTCAATTATGTACTTACAGTACATTCATGTGGATGTTACTTTGAAATATACCATCTACCTCAATATTGTTGCAGACCAAAAACAACTATTTGTGACAATGTAATTCCAATATCAGTAGATTCTTTCAGAAGGATAATGAACAGTCACAATGCATACATTCAGGATGCATGACACCATGAATGTTCAAGGTGTTGAGTTGGCTTCCAAATTCCTCCTGTCTCAAGCCAACTGAGCTTCCCAACTTCTATCACTTTAGTAGAGTTAGGTTCCAAAACTTTTGTGAGTCGTGTCTGAATTTTCACACTAATTATATGTGATAAGTTGCATCTTATGATATGACTTCTATATTTGCTTTTGAGGCACTTCGTAAAATGGTCTAATAGGATAATATACTATATGTATATATAGGATCCAAAAGCTGTACTGTGCTGAGAAGGCAATGAAGCAGTTAGCATGGCAGCTATTTCTAGGCTTCTGGAAGAGCACCAGGCTAACCTCTTTGCAGAATCTAAAACTATTGTTTCACTGGAGACACAGTGAGCATTTAAATGCTATGGAAAATTCCTGTGCCAAGTTAACAGAGAGCAGTGCTAAACTTCTTGCTAAGGTTGTGAATCTCACAGGTGGCGAAGTAAGAATCATATATATATCATATATATATATATATATATATATATATATATATATATATATATATATATATATATATATATGTGTGTGTGTGTATATACAGTGCTGTATACACACACATACATACACATGAATGTTTAATGTTATATACATTCATAGTTTATTTTTATTAATTAATTCAATGGAATGAGTAAATGAATGTGACCATCCCTTAGCTGAAAAAAAGCATTAATTCTTCTATGTACACTTGCACACTGTTTTTAAACACTTTTACACAGTCACCTTGGAGACCTGAGATATTCTGAGATGAGGTCTCATTGTCACCGTGGGCCACATCAGCATTATGGTTGACCTCGAAGTGCTGGTTCCAGAATAACTATAAAACATTTGATTTTTGATGAGTGACCCTGCCTCATAACACAAAATATATACCGTTTTTCTCCTTGAAGCACAAACATTTATTCACTTTCCCGTCTTTCTTGGAAGTGCCTTCCATCTGCATTCCTTTTTCACTTAATGAACATTTTGGGATAATTTGTAGAAATTTCTCAATTCCGCTTCTTGGAAAAACGACCCTCAGTAAACACTGATGTAGGATATACTGCAATCTATTGGCAGGATACCATCACACTGCGGATAGCATAGTCGAATGCATTGTTGGACATGTAGTCTATTGTCAATGAATGCTTTAAAGCATCAATTGTACACCTTTTAAGTTCTTGCAGGGCACATAAAATTACGTGGTGAGCCACAGTCGCCCGACGGGCCTTGAGTTTGTCATATCACATAGATTGATCCTGACAAAACCTCCAACTACATTAGAAGACCTTGTTGGTGCAGTATAACTACCCGGTGTCATATTACTTTGCTCAATCTTGCAATGGTGTATGACCTGTGACATTTTGGTTACCACAAACTCAACTAGGTTTAGCTGTTCCCCACACTGTATTTTGTTTCATAAATTGCTTTTAGCTCTGTTTTTACATATGAAATGGTAATCATTAGCCCCTGCTTGATATAATTGGCCAATCCTTTGCCTGAAACCAATCCTACAAAATCTTTGGAAAGGTAAAATTTGAAGGCCGGATGCTTGTCACACCAAATATTGATTTTATTTGGATTACTTTTCCTTTTTAAATTAACTATTTTATTTTGAAAGCATTTTCACTTAACAGCAATTCTACCCTTTTCACAGTACTTTTTATATGTGCTTCTATATAAAAAATATCCCTCTCTCTCTTGCTTGCTGTCTGTATGCAGGAATCCACCTCTAAGGAGCAGGCAGTAACTCACTTCCATTTCACAGCATGGCCTGATCATGGGGTTCCTATAGGAACAGCAGATTTAATTCAGTTCCGCTGGCTTGTTCGTCAGCACATTGAAACCTTCCCGTTTAGTGGACCCCCGGTAGTTCATTGCAGGTAAACTATACTCACGTCTTGACAAATTGTCTGTATGTTTAATGTTAGCACTTTTTTTGCAATGTCTCAAAACATCTGTTCACCATTTCCTACTCTTTTTTTTTTGCCCTACGCATTTTTATTTCTCGGCAGTGCTGGAGTGGGTAGGACTGGGACTCTAATCGCTCTTGATATTTTACTGCAACAGATGGACAAAGAAGAAAAGGTCAACGTTGCTGATTGCGTACATCACATGAGGCTTAGTCGGCCTCTCATGGTACAGACTGAGGTAGGGTAGCATCGTAAATATCCTGATTAGTATATACACTGGTCTGAATCCATTAAGAACATAAAAAGACAGTGAAGAACATGAGTTGTTGGTTTTGGGCTAAATATATTTATGGCAGTTTACAGTGATGTAACATATCACTGTATATGCAACTCACTAAATGATACTTACAAAAAAAAAAAAAGGCTTTTTTAATGAGGAAAAAAAACAATTTAATGAGGATACAGTCACTTCTACCAGAATAATACACAATGGTCATTTATTATTTATTATTTGATTAGTAAAATTGTAAATAAATGTTTGTGTAAGCAAAGTGAAATTCATTTTATAGAACAGTTTAAAGTTGTATTTATTTATTTACCTGCATGGCATCAGGTGAAGTGTGATCACTTCTGTTTCTGTTGGAAAAAAGTTAGAAATTCATAACATTTAAATGATTATATAATTAATTTAATATGTGGAGATACATTTTTACTGAAGCAGAATTATCCCTGTCCCTCCCACAGTCTCAGTATGTGTTCCTGCATCAGTGCATCATGGACTCTCTGACACCGAAAGAGGACTCAGTTGCTGAGCCTTTGTATGAAAATTCGGAAATGATTTTTGCTAATGCTTTGGCTCTAAAGGAGTACAAGGCAGAAAGTTCAGGAGTCTGAACACACCCTCTATATATATATATATATATATATATATATATATATATATATATCTATATATATATATATATATATATAATATATATATACACCGTAAATTCTGGACTATAAAGCGCACCTGCATATAAGCCGCATCCGCTCTATTTAAAAAAAAAAAAATAATAAATAAATAAATAAGCCGCACCTACATACATGCCAAATCCGCATCCGCTTTAGAATTGTAAATGTACATGTATGTACTTAAATAGATCCTTTCCTAACCTGTATTTTAACACGGTGTAACGGTGGACGCTGCACAGAGACGCGGAGATCCGGAATTCATACAAAACAGGATTTATTAGAATAAAGAACTCAGGAGACGCCGCTCATACGGAGCGGCCAGACAGGCTAGGGAGCCTTGCGCTCTGCGCGCCGTGGTACCGGGAGTACCGGAGAGCAGGAGCGGTGGCGGACTTGGAAGTCCGGGAATCGGGAACAGACAAAGGTTAGGCATAAACATATATCGAGCGTCCGTGTCCGCGACACTAGGTATGTGCTACGAGCCCGGACGGGGATTGTAGGGGAGAACCGGGCTTATATCGGGAGAGGGAAAATCAAGAACCACTGAGGCTGTATTGTGTGTGTGTGTGTGTGTGTGTGTGTGTGTTGGGTGCGTGTGTGTGTGTGTGTGTGTGGGGAAAAGAGCAGGGGAGGAGAGAGAGCACCGAGCAGCAACTTTACTGATTAAAACGGGACAGAACCAAGAGAAAATAAGCGCTATTTACAGTATTTATCTTCATTTCTCCTGTGTGTGAAATCGGGACGTCACCTTAACCTTGTAAAGATAGAGTTTGTCCTCCTTCTATCCGCTTCTACCCACTTATATCTGCTAAAGAGGAACTAGCGCACATTCTTCTTCTTTGCATTTATTTTGTCTTAGTTTTGATTCTAATTCCGGTTAGAGCCCCTAGCGGTCGGGAAAAAACCTAGGAAAAAAGTAGCGGCTTATAGTCCAGAATTTACGATATATATATATATATATATATATATATATATATATAATATATATATAATATATATTTTTTTTTTTTTTTTTTCCCCCCTTTCTCGGAACCATCAAACAGAACATCAGAATTTAAAACTTAAACAATTAACGTTTAAAAATGTTAAAAATCAAAGACACTAATAACAAACAATGCAATCATTGAACCTTTTTCTTTGCTTGTTTTATTCAGCTCTGTAAACCACTCTCAAAGCTCATCCATGAATTGTAACTTTTACACAAGAAATATGAAAGGAGATAAAGGCAAGCTTTTTTAGTGTTACTTCAAGCATATTCTAAAAAATAAGAATACAAACTGCAAAAAAAATACATGTTATTTAAGACTTTGTTTTTAGATATAATAAAAGTAACTGGCAATTTAAACAAATTCACCACTACTGTGTAAATGTATTCCAGTAGTAGTCTACTACTACTGCTATTATTATTATTATTATTACAATTTATCTGTTCTAAATGTACCTTAATGAATACTATTCAAGTTTTTGATACTCTAATCAAGATGGGCAAATGTCTATGCTTTATGCAAATGAACATTTATTAGTAGTGAAACCAAACTCAGCTAAATAGATAAAAATTTTCTTGTAAATGTTTTAAAGTAATTATGGTCTGTTAAATTACATAAATCATCTGGACATCAAACAGAACCTTTCCACACAGACAGTTAATGAGGTGAAACCGGAGACTGTAATATTTCAAACTTTCATAATTTTGATTAAATAATCAGAAAATATTTCTGTGAATTGGTTTATTTAAAATGGACATTTAGATCTTTCTATTTATATATTTATTATGTCTGTGAGGGAAGAATTCACTGAGATCCAGTTGATGTCTGAAAAGAGAGATGACCGAGACAGAAGAGCTCGCACCCTGAAAGTTTTTATTTTACAAAAACACATCAGTTTGTTGTATGTACAATAAAGACTTTTACAGATGTATTGCTCTTACCTGTACGATCAAAAAGTCATTTAAGTTAGATTCAGAGTTGTGAGGAATAAAGATCACAAAACGTGCTATTGCGTTTGTCGACCTCACAGGGTTCATTACCGATGTGTGCATCATGGCGAATTAAGTTTATTATAAGTTTATTTTTTATATCTGAATAAAGAACATGAATGTGAATAAAGGTATATTGAAGGTTTTAATTTCACCTCATATTTGTGTGTTTATATTTTCACTTTAATAAAAGGTCAAAAAGAAAAGGACTCTGCATTAGTCAAATGTTCATTTTGACAACCCCAATTAATACATTAATACAACATGAATTAAAAATGTTATCTAATGAATGTATCCAGGCTGAAAATCCAACAAATAGAACACAAGCAGGACTATATTCAGTTTCTCTTTGAATGGGCAATCTGTACTGAAATCAGACTGCACTTCCCATGTGATCTGTCAAGATTTAGAAAAGTTCTTGTGCAAATTATAATCACTATTTTGTTGTTGCCTCTTCTCAGTGGCTTTCATTCCTTCTTGCTCTTCTTCATCCTCAGAAATCCCAAAACACATCTCTATCATGTCCTCTGTTGCCTCGTCTATGTCACCAAAGGTTTCCTGCTTCTTTATTCTTATTTCTGGATCTGGGTGTAAATGCTCCAGGACAAGTTTGCTGGGTAACGGCACTGAAAACTTTTTAGAGATGTTATGCAGAACACAGCACGCAGTGATAATGCGAGCAACAGGTTTAAGATTATCAGATGTCACAGTTCCACAATTGTGCAGGCACTTAAACCGAGTTTTCAAAGAGCCCAAGATGTGTTCAGTGGATTTCCAAACCCTAAAATGAGCTTTGTTGAATCGTCTAACTGCATCCTTCTTTATCCGGGAGCTTTCCACTGGGCTCAGAACATGTTTAGAGTTACACAGACCTTTACCACCTGCCGGTGTAAGAAAAGGGATTAGTCCAGAGCATTTTAGATGAAACTCTTTTTAATTGACTAAAAAAATTATAGTTATCATTCATTACTGACCACACATTTTTTGGGACAACAGAGAGATAAAAAACATTAGACAAACATCTAGGCTACGTGCACTTAAAATCCAATATAAACCAGGATATGATTTCTGCACTAAATTGACTCTACAAATCATTAGCCACAGATAGAGAGACCTACAAGGCACATTGGCTTTGCCAAGTTAGCATCAGTGCCACACTGGGACAGAACAAACTTATCATTTACAAAATGCACAAATACTGCATAAGTGTCATAAACCTATAAACAGTAATATTAAACTGTTTATGTTGTTCATGTTATTTGTCCCAAATGTTACTTAAAAAATATTTGAATCATGAATATTTTGAATGTGTGTATAGCTATATACCAATCTAACTAGATAAATAGAGACACACTAAACACTTACTAAACACCTTATTAGAGACACAGCTTCATGCAATGTTCACATTTTGACTGGACTTGCTGGTGCCAGATAGGCGTCTTTAAGTATGTCTATAACTGCTAATCATTGAGGATTTTCTCAAACAATGAAGTATCTGGTGACTTAACATGTTACAGAACTAGAAACTAGAAAGGTAAATGTAGAATGGCCAAACTTCTAAGGCACACGAATAGTCTATACTTTTTGGCCCCATTTGGCACAGTTACTTCAAAAAGGAATATTAAGATTATTTTCAAAAATATTCAGTACCTTCAGTTCCAAATTATAAATAAATAATTAAAAGCTGTAATCAGCCTAACTTATGCAGTTCTATGGTGGTACAATGTAAAGGGGTATGAGATGAGAAACAATCTAATTTTCAATGCATAGTGGAATTGTATTCCATTAGGAATACACACACACACACATGACATATAGAAAAAATATCATCACAATAACATTCATTCATTCATTCATGGAGAGCCAAGATAAATTTATTCAAATTTCGCCACACACACACTATTCGACAATATGATTCTGTTTGAGGTCCTGGAATAAATTAGTTGTGCTGCTTCCTTTAGTTGCCACAAATGTTACAGCGGGCTTTGGCTTGTTGAACGTCTGGACTGCTTCCATAGAACTGATTAAACCGAGTTCTTCTTCGAAACAAGCTCTTCGGACACGTCAGAGCGCTGCCATATTGTATTTAGTATTTCGCATGAGGCGAAGCATGCGTGTGTCAAACCAAGGTGATGTCGTAAAAACCTTTTTCGTATTTTCATCATCGGCATAAACCACAAATTTGAATTAATCTATAATTTCGTAATAATAATAATGTAAATAATATAATATAGAATCTTACAGCTCTACTATTACTGGTTTATTTCAGAATCATAATTACATATATAATAGTTTTGGGGTTTTTATATTTAAACAAAATAAGATAATAAAAATTCTATGGAGGAAAATGCTATCGCAAATAATATTGTTATTGCAATATTCAACAATATTGCATATCCCATATTTTCTCAACATCGTGCAGCCCTAACACACACACACACACACACACACACACACACACACACACACACACACACACACACACACACACACACATAGATAGACAGACAGATAGATAGCACTTGTCAATTTCTACAATTGCTACTATTTGCAATTCTGGTAGGTAAAGTGTGTTTCGTCATTGTGTACCTGCACTATGCAATACAACAAAGTTCTATCTATCTATCTATCCATCCATCCATCTATCCATCTATCTAATTTCAAATTGAAGTTACTTAAAGCGTGTGATGCAAATATTGTTCACTTGTGTTTAGCACATCCTTTTACCAGTGTAGTTTTTGGCATCTTTGCTTTAACTGGTTAGCACTAGCAGTTATGTAGTTTAATGTAGTGTGAGATATCTCCTGCCTGGTAAGGATCAGGCCTGACCTCCAGGAAACACTTTAGTTGGACACTTGGTTTGCGTTATGTTGAAGAACTCACCCAGGATCCAGGTCTGACCATGCTGCAGTCTGTTAAACTCCTGATAAATATCCGAGCTTTCCCAGACTACCTGTTCGTGACTCCCGCCAGGACAACAATGTTTCACACTCAGCAGATTTCCATCCACGTCGCTTATGATCTGCATCATCACTGAATGGTAACACCTGGTGTTGAGGAACAGACGCTCTTCAGTCGGTGTAGGATTGACCTTGACATGCAACCAACCCAAAAGCCCCACCACGTTCGGGATGCCGCTTATACGTTTAAAGCCCTGCGCAACGCCCATGCGATCATCATAAGTGCCGGGGAAAGTGATGAAGTCCGAGCTCATATCCTCCAGGACTTTAGACACGGTGTTCACTGCGTCAGTCGCGTTTGCGTGTTCGAGTCCCACCGCGTCCGTGATCTTCTTCGGGAGGAAACCGTGCGCGTAGTAATACAGAGCTGCAAGAGTCATGGCTTCATCTGACGCGGCGTCGCTACTCGGTCTAAACACATCCTTTCTCATGCGGGCTTTAACGCAGTCCACGATGAAAATTAGACACTGGCGAGTGAAATGAAAACACTGCGATAAAAAATGGTCGTCATACAAGTCCAGGCAGCTTGGTGTTGGTGGTGGTGTTGGTTTGGGTGGTGACTCGTGGCTGAGCTTCTCTGTGCCGCGGCAAACCGAGCTGCTCCTGCTGACGGGTTCTGGAGTCTGTGCGCTGCACTCAGCTCTGTACAGATCCTCCTGAACAGCGAGCCACAGCGCCCCGGCGTAGGACATGCTGCCAGGCGGCTACAAAGCTGAAACCACCGCCACCTGAAACCAGAACCGCATCCAAAGCACACATTCAGCACTGAATTCGCTTCTCGTGCAGTTTAGACGTGTTTACTTCTGTCTCAGCTCACAACAATACAAACACCGAACCACAAACACGCCGCGCTCCAACACCAACGAAGAGATTTGACTTCCGGAGTGTCACAATAAGTGTCTCCTATTGGTAGGAAAGAAAATAATAATAATAATTATAGCAAACAAAAATGGCATAAACAAGACATAGTTTTTAGTATGTGGCTGGTTTTAATGTGTTTTTATGTCACATTTCTTTTATACATTATAATTTGTATGTTTTGCCCATAATTAATTTCAATACTACATAATACAGTTTCTCAGTAGTTTTGTTAGTCCCTGACGTAAAGTTTGAACTAAAATACACAACACTGCTCTAAATGGACGTGGAATATGTCTCATTACAGCTTAAAGCTTGAATGTAAAAAAATAAATAAATAAATAATAACTCTTAATTTGTCCCCAGTGGTGAACAATGAAAAAAAAAATCCTTTATTGGTCACATAAACATTACAGCACAGTGAAATTCTTTTCTACGTATATCTCAGCTTGATGTTGGTAGCTGGGGTCAGAGCGCAGGGTCACCCATGATACGGCGCCCCTGGAGCACAGAGGGTCTTGTTGTTTGAATTGAATCTTTCATACACAAATGCCTGCACGAACAAGTTTTGTATAAACGAGATCCAGTGACTTTTAAAAGCTTTATGAATTTTTAACGTATGAAAAGAATGATCCAAATACACTCCCATAGAAGCTAAAATGTCTTTTATTTTGACAAAATGAATGTATTATTTCAGGATTCAATCAGAGGGTTAAAATTTCCTTTCTAACATTAAACCTTAAACTCGATAGTATTTTTTACACACTAACTTGTTTTCTTGCTGAACGTTATTTAATGTTTTATATATAGATATATAGGTACAGGTACATACTAAAACTGTTCAGTGGGACAGATTCACAGTTTCTACAATGATCTTGAAGTTTTCGCGACCTTCGTTAATTAGTAAGTCTAATCTGTGTTTGAAACGCACACACGGCGGACACGTGGTTTCCATTTAGGATGGTTGTGGCTTTATTTAGGATTCACCAAGCAATAATGTTTTATACAACAGAGTTTTAAATTATCGATTGTTACTGAATGTCTTATGCCTTTTTTTGCATCAGATTTATTTCTGAATACGGGAAATATCGGGAATACGATGAAGATAAAACCAGGCCAACGTGACAGATGTTTTCTTGGCGCTGGAAAGCGACCCTGGAGTTCAGGGTGCACTTCTAAACACACTACAGCAGGTAATGTGGTCTGCGGGCGCTAGGGGGCAGCAATAACGTGTCATTTTCTCACTGTGAAGATCATAAATTCAGGCATTTATGCACATTTCATTCCTATAAAATTTTAAATCCTCAAAACCCCAGAGGGGTGTAGCTCAGTGTTCTATAAGGTGCTGGGCTGCTGATTGGAAGATCCGGGTTCGAGCCCCGGTATGGCCAAGCTGCTGCCCTTGGGTCCTTGAGCAAGACCCTTAACCCTCTGTGTTCCAGGGGCGCCGCGTATCATGGCTGACCCTGTGCTCTAACCCAAGCTACCAACATTAAGCTGGCATATGCGAAGAAAGAATTTCAATGTACTGTAATGTATATGTGACAAAGGCTGTTCTTCTAAAGCACAGGAAGAAAACTAACAAAAATGGCAAAAAAGCATTTATTCACACTGCATGAGATACCTGTCTGTGATAATATTGATGGTTTCTATACCTGTGTATCATGTTTATGTTATTACTTATGAGGTGGGTTGATTCTGATAGGAAACTGGATTTCCCTCTGCTGTGTGTGTGTGTGTGTGTGTGTGTGTGTGTGTGTGTGTGTGTGTGTGTGTGTGTGTGTGTGTCTGTGTGTGTCTGTGTGTGTCTGTGTGTGTGTGAGCAACAGTATGGTTTCATGCCGAAGAGCAGTTGCAGGTAGAAGTACATGGGGTCTACAGTGTGAAGTAATCGAGAGTGTATTATAGAAGTGAGGAGAGGATTAGAAATTAGAGGGAGTGAGCATGCAGGATGTTTTTGAGACAAGGTGAGGGAGGCTAGATTGAGATGTTTTGGACATTTGCAGATGAGAGACATGGGGAATATTGGTAAAAGAATGCTGAGGATGGAGGTGCCAGGCAGGGGCAGTCCAGTTAAGTCTCCATATAAAGATGATACCATGTATGCCATGTATGCTAATTTGTATGTATTTCCCCTTCATTAACTGACATATTCACAGTTTATTGTCTTTAATCTCTGTCACTGCAGGGCAAACACTGGTTATTGAAAAGCATGGTCCAGTGTTTACTGTAGGTATCAACAGGCCAGAGGTGCGTAATGCAGTGAACCAGGAGACATCTCTGCGGTTATTTGAGGAGTTATCATCCTTCAACCAGGACGATGCCCTACGTGTAGCTGTGCTGCATGGAATAGGTGAATCCTGTCCTCCTAAACTTGTTAACATGAACTAAAATAATTATATTGACAAAGTCAATTATTTTGTTCTGTAAAAATGAACACATTTAAGTACCTTTTTTTTTTTAGGAGGTAATTTCTGTGCTGGTTATGACCTTAAAGAGCTTTCACAGGATTCTGGTAACCTCACGTTAGAGCAAAACGTTACCCAAGGTCCCGCTCCAATGGTAAGAGGAGAAGTATAAAGTGATTCCTTTTCGGATTGACCAGAAGTTTACTTTACAGAATTATAGTAATAACATTGTAGTATAGTATATCATCACATTAGGTATTCAGATTTTGAGACAGCATCAATTATGTCGACTCTATTTCTTCAAGATGTTAGCTTAGGAAAATAAAATAAAATAAAATTATATATATATATATATATATATATATATATATATATATATATATTATTTTTTGGTAAATGTTAATCGAACATTTATTTGTAATTGATATTAATATTTCTATTATGTAGTGTTTGTACTAATCTAATAGAAAAAGAACCGAAAAGCCTGCCTGATGACGCTTACTCATCTAAATATGTTGTTCAGTTTTTCTACTCCTGTTTATTGCATCCATCATGGATTCTAATAGAGCTGTGCAAAGCTGTACACATTTACCCTTTCATTGTTCTTACTACTATGGGAGGCATGGTGGCTTAGTGGTTAGCACGTTCGCCTCACACCACCAGGGTCCAAGTTTGATTCCCGTCTCGGCTATGTGTGTGTGGAGTTTGCATGTTCTCCCCGTGCCTCAGGGGGTTTTTCTCCGGGTTCTCCAGTCCTCCCCCCCCCCCCCCCGGTCCAAAAACATGCACGGTAGGTTGATTGGCACCTTGGAAAATTGTCCCTAGTGTGTGAATGTGTGTGTGTGTGTGTGTGTGTGTGTTTGTGCCTTGCAATGGGTTGGCATTACATCCAGGGTGTGTCCTGCCTTAATGCCCATAGACGCATGAGATAGGCACAGACTCCCCGTGACCTGAGGGTATATCGGATATAGCAGTAGAAGATGAATGAATGAATGTTCTTACTATGTTAGGTATGTTTTGTTTGCTTGAAGGGTCCCTCTCGCCTGAGACTATCAAAGCCACTGATTGCAGCAGTGAGTGGTTATGCTGTAGCAGGCGGGTTGGAATTGTCCCTGCTGGCTGATCTCAGGGTTTTGGAAGCCAGTGCTATTATGGGAGTTTTCTGCCGCAGATTTGGTAAAACCCTAATATTTCTGCTGCATAAATATTAACAACAAACATTTTGATCTTGTGCAAATACACAATGTATATTAATGTCTTCCTCTCTGACTAGGTACTGATTGTTTTTCTAAGTGTTTTATTTTTGACTCGGTGGATAAAATTGTTGGTACCCTTGAAATTTCTCAAGAAAATAAAGTATTTGTCATAGAAACGTGTGACATTAACACATGTTTATTCAAGCTTGTCATGCTCATAAGTAACAGGTTTGGGCAACATAAAAATCACACCTAAAAGCAGATCAAAAGGAGAAAAGTTGACTTAGTCTTTGTATTGTGTGTCTGTGTGCCACACTAAGCATGGACAACATAAAAAGGAGAAGAGAAATGCCTGAGGACTTGCAAATCAAAATTGTGGAAAAATATCAACAATCTCAAGGCTACAAGTCCATCTCCAGAGATTTATGTTTGTTCACAGTGCACAACATTATCAAGAAGTTTGCAAAGAAGTTGTCATGCAGACTCAGGGTGCATCAGTGTCAGCGTGAACTATCCGTCAATATTTAAATCAAATGAAACGCTATGGCAGGAGACCCAGGAGGACCTCACTGCTGACACAGAGACATACTGTTGGCCACAATGTACTTGAGTAAGCCAAAAGCCTTCTCAGAAAACGTCTTGTAGAAAATGAGTCCTAGATAGAGCTTTTTGGTGAAACACATCATTCTACTGTTTACCGAAAACATAATGAGTCCTACAAAGAAAAGAACACCGTACCTACAGTCAAATATGGTGGAGGTTCAAAGATGTTTTGGGGTTGTTTTGCTGCCTCGGCACTGGGTGCCTTGACTGTGTGCCAGACGTCATGAAATCTGAGGATTACCAAAGGATTTTGGGACACAATGTAGGGTCCAGGGTGAGAAAGTGGAAGAGATCTTGGGTCTTCCGGCAGGACAAAGACCCAGAAGCACCCAGAAATGGATGGCCACAAAGCGCTGCAGAGTTCTGAAGTGGCCAGAAATTAGTCCATTTTTTTTATCTTATAATTGCTGTTCGGAAAAGGCCTGGAGCAGTTTACAAAGGAAGAGCAGACCAAAATTCCGGGTGAGAGGTGTAAAAAGCTTATTGATGGTTATAGGAAACGACTGATTTGGTCGTGGTTCGGCGATTTGTCCATTTAGCTAAAAGGGCATTCATAAAGCTCAACGATGTCAGATGAGGAGACCAGGAATGCAGTCATATCCCAAAGTTGTTCACTGTGGTTGAGGTAAGGGCTCTGTGCAGGCCATAAATTTGTCTCCTCCAAACCAAGTCTTCAAAGACTTCACTTTGCTCCCAGGGGCATTACCATGCTGAACCAGGATTTTCCAGAGGAATTTAATTATACCGTACAACAAAGACATTCGACAGTCTGAAACACGTTGAGCTTCCAAGTTTATTCCAAATTTGTGGAAGGTATTCCCAAAATTGTCTACAGGTGTTATGGTCAAGTTTACATGTATGTTTGACAGCATATTTTAATTAGCATATTGATTTACTGTGAATGATCTCTGGCAGTATAAGCCATCCTAATAACAGTGCTAGATTATAAAATAGTGAAATCTGATGTAGGGCACGGTTGCTTAGGGGTTAGCACGTTCGCCTCACACCTCCAGGGTTGGGGGTTTGATTCCCGCCTCCGCTATGAGTTTGCATGTTCTCCCCATGCTTCAGGGTTTTTTTTCTCCGGGTCCAAAACATGCACGGTAGGTTGATTGGCACCTTGGAAATTTTTCCCTGGTGTGGGAATGTAAGTGTGTGTGTGCCCTGCGATGGGTTGCCATTCCATACAGGGTGTATCCTGCCTTGATGTCCGAAGACGCCACAGGTTCTGCATGACCCAAGAGAGAAGCCGGATAAAGCGGTAGAAGATGAATGAATGAAATCTGATGAATGAATGAAAACAAAGGACGTACCAGGCATCTGTTTATGACCTCCAATCACTAATAAAATTAAGATCACCTACCTAATATTTGGTTGGACACACTTTTTCTGCCAAAACCATCTTGACCCTTCAAGCATTTACTTCAGCAATTGTAGCTCAACTGTTGGATCGGATCACACAGGCCAGTTTGTGCAGGAGGGGAAAGCAGAAAGTCCTGGTGCTAGGTTGTGATTGTTTCCTGGTTTAGAGTCTTAATGGCCTGCTGGAAGAAGCGCCTCCTCATTCCCCCTGTGTTTGCCTTCAAGGAGTGAAAGTGCCTTTGGATTTCAGATGTTTTTTTTTTGTTTTTTTTGCATACATCAATGAAATAGTGAAGAAAACTAAGGTACTAAAACTGACCGTAAAAACCAAGACCAAAGAATCTTTGTATTCACAAATCTATTTCGGATGCACTTTTAAAAAACCTTCAAATGTAGATTAATGGAATCTGTTTATACCATTTTAGGATTTTTACTTTGAGTGACAGTGACCAGTCACATTTGGGATTATAATCAATTACATATCTCACAATATTGTCACGACTTGAACATGTGTATTATGTTTGATGGTTTGGAACCCTGCAATAATCAGTATTGTGTTGACAGTAGGCATGTTTGTGTATTTGTTTTGTTTGTGTATGTATAAAGATAACACTGTCAGATGTCTTTCAACTTTCTAGGTGTTCCACTGATTGATGGTGGCACAGTGCGGCTCCCAAAACTAATCGGTTTGTCTCGAGCTTTAGACCTCATTTTGACTGGAAGACCAGTAGGATCTCAGGAGGCACTCGCATTTGGACTAGCAAACAGAGTGGTTCCAGATGGACAAGGTACACAGACATGCAGTTAGTCCAAATATAACGTACTGTAAAACCTGTGTGCATCTGTGTTTCTTTATGTAATAAATGAACACACACACACACACATATATGATATTTTTACTGACTGATTACTAAAACTGTTTTTTCAGTATTTGTTGTATTCACCACACCATATTTGCCACTTCGCCACTCATGTAAACAGTTTCAGAAATAGCACAGGAAAGAAGGAAGAGAATTTTATTTGTATTTATTAGTCTTTTCACCTTTAAACTATACATGCTAACTGGCCTGTCAGGAACATGTATAATATATCAGTATTTTTTTTTTCAGGAACATGTATAATATATCAATAAATTTTAATATATAGAATGCAGATTGTATGCAACCAGTTTAAATAGCATAAATCCAGCATAATCATTATGTGTACTTATTAATTTCTTTTTAATTTACAACTTACAACACAACTTATTTCTCAATTCACAATTTCAGATATACCATGTGAATTTATATTATTATTAGTTCTTGGGATATTTCTTATATTGCATTTACAACATCTACTTGTAAAGGCTGTGCAGATGTATAATGATCATATATAAATGAGGCTCAAATACTTTTTCTTATTCTGTGTGTCTCTGTTTCTTTTTTCTATGACAGCATTTAAGGTTGCTATTGAGCTCGCTGAGCAGATAAGCGCCTTCCCTCAGCTTTGCCTTCGCGCTGACCGCAACTCTGCCTATCACGCAACTTTTGAATCTACCTCATTTACCCAGGCCATGCAGTACGAGGCTGACCATGGCCTCCCAATAATCACAGCTGAAGCGATCCCTGGGGCAGTCAAGTTCAGCTCTGGCACTGGAAGAGGTGGAACATTCTCTTGAAAGACATGTTAAATGTTGCTTTGTCCTTATAATGGACGGGTATTTATTAATCTTTGTAGTATTTAAAATAATAATAATACTCTAAGTGTAATTTTGACAGTTCAGGTGAACAGCAAGTATTTCTTCTCGAGTCTCTTCCTTTGAACAGCAAAATGTATTGATTCTTAGTAAACAGTTAATAGTTATTGAAAGTAACTGAGACTGACGCTGCAACTGTATTTCTGTTTTTCCTTTTCACTGAATGATTCAATGAGTATATGCAAATGATATGAGATATCATTTACTGTAAATATAAATCTTATTGGACACCAAATGAAATTTGACAAGTCCTCTGGGCGGTTTTGTTTTTTAATTGATGTTTTATGTGTTGTTTTATTGTTGTTTAAATGTATTTATAAAAATGCATGAATAACAAATATAGAATGTACACTTAATGTACAATTAATTTGAAAGACCTTTTGTGCACTTCAAAAAGTCATGCAAATACAGGCTTCAGGTACTGTTCACAGAAAAGGGAAAATGTGACCTTGCTAACTTTTGAACATGGCCATTAATCTAATCAGATGATGAACAACCCTCTCTGAGTCTGTGTGTTGGAGCATGGAGAAAACTAAACTGTGTTTGACAGGGAGGACTCCAGTACAGATGCACTTTAATAACAGCATTAAAATTGTGCAGAAAGTTATATGTAATAAATGATTTAAATAAAAATAAAATCATGGAAAACAGTTAAGTGGATTTATGGCTGACGCTCAACATTTAATCCAGGACTATTAACAAAGGGATAAAACAGGGATTAGAGAAACATTTATTCCTGGGCTGGTGTATGCACAACGTTCTAAAACGTGTAAAAGAATTTTTCTTTTCTGGACATTAAATCTGAGTCGCTAGAGGTCGTGCTTCGGTGCAACAACAACAAAAAAAGCAAAACAAAATAAAAAACACAACAGCATGAGTGTTTTTTACTTGTTATTTACTGTATAAATGACAGCACAATCCGTCACATCCCAGCGACTTAAGTAAGACATGATACAGCGTTCCTGGAGCAGAGGTGTTTAAGGGCCTTGCTCAAGGGCCCAAAAGTTTGAAGAGGGGAAACTTCGATCAGTAAGCCAGAACCATTAACAATGACCGCATATTTTTCAGAATAACCATCGAGCAGTTGTAAGGGACAGTATTTTGTGGTTCGATAGCTCCACCTCTAATCCAGGGCGGATACAACAGCTGTTATTTTGCGTTCGTCCACAGTGCGCACTTTACCGCGGACCCAAAGTTCTCCCGAGTTCTCCACGAAGGTTGTAACGGAAATCCAACTGTATTTCGCAATACTATCTCCTAAGCCGTTTTTTCGTTTTTCGTTTAGCCATTAATAGTGCAAAGAGCTTGAAACCTACCCTCAGGTGTCCCCGTGCTTTTTCCCCCGAAACCAGTCGGTGCGCTTTGGACTTAATGGATTTAACGGTGAAAAACGAATTATTTCACTCGCTGCCTCCGACAGGATGGTACCTGCTCTGGGGTGAAGGTTGGTCGATTTGACCATAAAGAGAAGTGATCAGTGCGCTTCTCACGCGGATTAAAGTTTATATTCAGAAGTTCTGGAAAGCCCGAAGTCGCTCGCTTTATAACGACATACAGGGTCAAAAAAATGCAAAGCCGCTGGTTTGTATTTGCGGTGTTTTGGTGCAGTCCGTGTTGTATGTTCCTTACAGGTGGCAGTTTTGTGTTTGACGGCACCAGCGAACTCCAGCCGAGATCCATACACCGGCGTTTACGGACTCAAGAAAAGAGAGAGATGCAGAAGGAAATCTTGTCTATCCTTGGATTAACGCACAGACCCAGACCACATTTGTGGAACGGCAAATACAACTCAGCACCCCTGTTCATGCTGGACCTGTACAATGCAATAAACGACGACCAGAAAACCGAGTTAGATGCGATTTTGGACCCTTACAAAGCAGCGTTCACGACGCAAGAACACAATTTAGCCACAATTCAAGACAACGCGTACTTGAACGAAGCTGACATGGTGATGAGCTTTGTGAATTTAGGTGAGTCCGTGTCTCTCTTTATTTTGCCAAAATATTTTGTAATTATTTATGAAACCTCGGTGGTTGTGACTGGGCAGTCTAAGATGCGACTACTATAAATATCATAGTGAATTGTGAAATGCATTGTTTATAAAGGTAAGCAATATTAAGGGGATGGTTTATTATCTGGGCTGGTGTTATAACAACATGAGCAGAAAGTGTATCTGGCAGATTAGTTGAATGTTACCAAAACTCTAAATCAGATCTATTTAAGTGGCATACATTTACCATGAATGTATTGCAATCAGTAAATAGTAAGAAATGAGCACTGGTAATTGGTAATGATTGATATTGAATCACGAGATCACTTTCTTTTTCTTCAAATTTGGTCTTTTCCATCACTTCGGATGAGGTTAATCTAATCCTAGATTTTTTTAGTCTATATTTCTTTGCCAGTTTCAATCTGGCTTTTGAAATATTACTGAAAGGCTGCAGAACCAAATCACATCACATTTGCATAATTCTCCTAACACATCAATCCCATTCTATATCCATTAACCCGGTGCTATTTCTGTGTACAATATGTGCATTTACGTTCCAGACTCTCCATTTCTATAGTCTGTTTTCATTCCGCAAACATGTCCCATGTCGATAATCATCAGATCTTACCTTTTAACAAAGCCAAATGATCCAGTCCCTGATGCAGATGCCCGGCATGCTCGGATGGTCAGTGTAACCATTAGTGGCCCACACACTGCATCATCTAAACAAATTAAATCCAACAATCATTGCTAATCATAAAACTAGATACAAGCAAACTACAGCAAAACATCTCCTCCCCGAGGTCTCCCTAGAGTTTCCCCCAAAAGATGTTTTGCCAGTTTCCACCATATCATCCTTTAGCCTCTTGAAACATTGTTTTCCCAAATGTATATATATATATATATATATATATATATATATATATATATATATATATATATATATATATATATAGATATATATATAGTATATATATATAGAAAAATTGAGCATACTCTTCATTTCTTTATGATCTAGTCCACTAAAGCCAAGCTCTGAAATAGATCTGAAGACATAAATTAAGAAATAAAGTGTACTCTTAAAACTACCTTCCCATAATCATCTAGTTTCTTTTTTAGCAAAATATTTTTCTGACCATTTCTTCTGTCATTTAATTTTAAATTATAAATAAACTATAAATAAACAATATAACTATAAATAAACAACACAAACAATGATAAACAGTCAGTCTCTGGGTTGCTGACATGCACATTAAATCCATATAATTATTTAGTAATTATATAAATGTTATCATAAATATTATTGTGATTTAACAACAACAATTCAAATCAACATTTTCATACTATACATCATTTCAAAATCCTGCCACCCAGTCATATTCACTTTGAGTTGTCTAAGATTGAATAGAAATTGCCAAACCAGAATTTTCAGCCTTCAGTATTTTCAGTATTCTTAGATTGGTGTGTGTGTGTGTGTGTGTGTGTGGTTTAACATCTAATTCTAATTCTAAAGCACTCTTTCACAGAGCTCTGACAAAAATGGCCTAGAGGAATGTGCAGTCCACAATTGGGACAGTAAAACTTGGGACAGAAAAAAAAGATCATTTGGCTGAGGTACTTGTATCTCTGGAATGTGAACCACCAATATTTTGACTTCTCCTTTGGAAACAGCTGCGTTTCCTTTTTCAAAGATATTTTTCCTTATTTATCAGATCCCTTAGGAGAAATCAATCTCTGCTGTCTGACAGTAGCTTCCTCCTTACAGTTACCCTTTTGGCCTGTTTTTGGATAGCACACACACACATACACACTGCAACACCCAGATAATATTTACTTTCCTCAACATAATATACTAATAAGTACAACAGCAGCAGATATAAATATACTTGACCAATTGACCAACCAAATTGTGAAATCATGGATCAGCATGGAGCAAATCATTAGTTTCAGTGGGAAAAAAAGTCAAGTGCTTTTATAGTACTATGGTACTGGTGGTAAATTTGTAAAAGAGTAAGATTTGATTCAACATTGATGTTCTCGGGGGAGTATACCAGCTCTGCCCTGGTATAACAATTAAACCACATCTTACTGGCATATATATATGTGTGTGTGTGTGTGTGTGTGTGTGTGTGTGTGTGTGTGTGTGTGTGTGTGTGTGTGTGTAGTTGTGTGTGTATGTGTGTGTGTGTGTGTGATCCACATTTACGTTTTTCCAGAGTGCTGGGTGTATCAGCGTAGTGACTTCTGTACAGTGCTATGAGATTGGGTGGCTGCAGATGGTCATGTCTCGGTTCAGCAATGTTATTTGCCCAAATAATGAGGTCATGTGACTACCTGAATATACTGAATGACCAGGTTATTCCGTCAATGGATTTTTTCTACCCACTGGTATATTCAAACGTGATATTGCCAGGATGCATAGCAAATTGTGAAAGAGTGGTTCAGGGAGAACTGAGAACATTTCTGACAAAGAAATGATCAGTCTATAATGTTAATTTTCGGCTTTTTTGAACAGAGAGAGACAGAATAACAACAAAATATCCAGAAAAATGCTTTTTAAGAAAGTGAATTTTTATAAGGGAAGAAAGTATTTGACCCCTTTACAAAACGTGACATGGGAAGACATTTCTTGAAGTTTTAACTTCACCAGTTTTGGAGGGAGATTTTGTCCCACTCCACTTTGCAGATTCTCTTCAAAGTGTTAAGGTTTCGAGGCAACCCGGACCTTTAGCTCCATCCACGTGTTGTTTTTTTATGGGATTAATATCTGGAAGCTAGATGTAATGTGCTGGGTTGTTTACTTGAACTAGGGCATGGAATGGGCAGATATGACAGGAGTGGGGACAGAATAAATGTTCCAAATGCAAAATATCCAGGGTAAAGACAATAGGGTAATCCAAAGGTCGAGACATGGAGCAAATTGACATAAAACTTTGATCCGTCCAATGTCAAAACAAGTGGAAGCAGTAAGACAAAGAAACGATGAAACAGAACTTGGAACCTGAAACTATTGGCTAGAATCAAACCAAACAACAATGCAATTGTACTTTAATAATCGCTTATGTGTATGTGTCTTATATAGTCCTCCTGCAAGAAACCAGGAGGAGCCTGTATCTAGTTCTCAGGCAATGGCTTCTGGGAATCGTAGTCCTATGAGTAATGGTCCAAATACCTTACAACAGGCCACTCCAGAACCTTAATATGCTTCTTATTGAGCCACTCTTTTGTTGAATGGCATGTTTTTCAGTCATTGTCATGCAGTAATACCAAACCATGACTCACCCAAGATTTGATAGCCCATCACTCCGTCCATTGTCATTTTGGTGTTTAAAACAGCCCCAAAGCATAATGTTTACACCTCTATGTTTGACGGTGTTACTGGCGTTGTTGGGGTTACAGGCAGCATTCCTCCTCTTCCAAACACGGTTGACCCGGTTGATTTGTTGCTAAAGAGCTTGATTTTCTCTGACCACAACATTTTCACCCAGTTCTGTACTCAATCATTCAGATGTTCATTGACAAACTTCATACAAACCTGTATATGTTTTCCTGAGAAGGGGAACCTTGCAGGCACTGCAGTCCTTCATGTATTAGTGTGTTACGAATTTTGTTCTTGAAGAATGTGGCCCCAGCTGCCTTGAGATCATTAACAATCTTCCTGTTCTGATCTGATTCCTCCAATTTTTTTTTATGTTTCTCAATGTTCATATACAGACGTGGACAAAATTGTTGGTACCCTTTGGTCAATGAAAGAAAAAGTCACAATGGTCACAGAAATAACTTTAATCTGACAAAAGTAATAATAAATAAAAATTCTATAAATGTTAACCAATGAAAGTCAGACATTGTTTTTCAACCATGCTTCAACAGAATTATGTAAAAAAATAAACTCATGAAACAGGCATGGACAAAAATGATGGTACCCCTAACTTAATATTTTGTTGCGCAACCTTTTGAGGCAATCACTGCAATCAAACGCTTCCTGTAACTGTCAATGGACATCTGCACCTTGGCCCACTCCTCAGGTATTTTGGCAAACATGAGCAAACTTCCAGTTGTGTCCGGTTTGAAGGGTGCTTTTTCCAGACTGCAGTTGCTCATTCAAAGATCAGGGCAATAGGATTGAGGTCATAGACTGCCACTTTAGAATAGTCCATTTTTTCCTCTTATTTTTTCCTCTTAGCCAGCTGTGTGTTTTGGGTCATTGTCCTGTTGCAAGACCCATGACCTGCGACTGAGACCAAGCTTGCTGACACTGGTTGGCTAGTACATTTGCTCTCTAGAATTCCTTGATAGTCTTGAGATTTCATTGTACCCTGCACAGATTCAAGACACCCTGTGCCAGACGAGCAAAGCAGCCCCAGAACATAACAAAGCCTCCTTCCATGTTTCACAGTAGGGACAGTTTTCTTTTCTTGATATGCTTCATTTTTTTCGTCTGTGAACATACAGCTGATGTTGCCTTGGCAAAAACTCGATTTTTGTTCATCTGTCCACAGGACATTCTCCCAGAAGCTTTGTGGCTTGTCAACATGTAGTTTGGCATATTCCAGTCTTGCTTTTTTTGATTCGTTTTCAAAAGGTGTCCTCCTTGGTCGTCTCCCATGTAGTCCACTTTGGCTCAAACAACGACGGATGGTGCGATCTGACACTGATGTTCCTTGAGCATGAAGTTCACCTTGAATCTCTTTAGAAGTCTTTCTAGGCTCTTTTGTTACCATTCGGATTATCCGTCTCTTTAGATTTGTCATCAATTTTCCTCCTGCGGCCACGTCCAGGGAGGTTGGCTACAGTCCCATGGATCTTAAACTTCTGAATAATATGTGCAACTGTACTCACAGGAACATCTAGTTGCTTGGAGATGGTCTTATAGCCTTTACCTTTAACATGCTTGTCTATAATTTTCTTTCTGATCTCTTGAGACAGCTCTTTCCTTTGCTTCCTCTGGTCCATGTTGAGTGTGGTACACACCATATCACCAAACAACACAGTGATTACCTGGAGCCATATATATAGGCCCAATGGCTGATTACAAGGTTGTAGACACCTGTGATGCTAATTAGTGGACACACCTTCAATTAACATGTCCCTTTGGTGGTCACATTATTTTCTGTGTTTTTTCTAGGGGTACCATCATTTTTGTCCATTCTGTTTCATGAGTTTATTTTTTTACATAATTCTGTTGAAGCATGGTTGAAAAACAATGTCTGACTTTCATTGGTTAACATTTATAGAATTTTTATTTATTATTACTTTTGTCAGATTAAAGTTATTTCTGTGACCATTGTGACTTTTTCTTTCATTGACCAAAGGGTACCAACAATTTTGTCCACGTCTGTACATCTACCATTTAAAATGATAGAGTTATAAAATCAGCAGAAAATCAGCAGTGGCTCAAATTTGTTTTACCTTGATTTTCTTCTTATTTTATCATCCCCTGCTTTTTATGAATTAAATGTCAAATGTATGTTGATCAAGCATTGCATAGCCTTTATTGTCACTAGAACTGTCAAAGTTAACGCTTAATAACGTTTAATAAAGTAACACATTAATGCAATTCGACTTTAATGGGACTAATTTTAGCATGATTAATGCTAAACAGTCATTATTCTCCCTGCTGAGCTGCTGCTGATCTGCTGCTTCACTCTGCATTGTATTGGTGTATAAAAGACCAGAAAAAAGTTAATAAAGAAACTTCAGTCCGTGGCCTTCCCAGCTCATTTCAGCATTCAGCATTAACCACGATTAAATATTTTAATCTATTGACCGCCATATTTTTCACATTACAGCTTCTTGTTTGGAAGCTGGGGTCAGAGTGCAGGGTCAGCCATAATACTGGACCCCGGGAACACAGAGGGCTAACGGCCTTGCTTAAGAACCCAAGAGTGGTAGTTTAGTGATACTGGGGCTTGAACTGCCGACTTTCTGATCAGTAGCACTGAGCTAGGTCCTCCCTCAGTTGCATATGTTTGTTTATAGAGGATTTTGCTTTTTTTGATTTGGTTTTTGATTTTTGAGTACCCAAAAAAACACGACCTATTGAATGATTGTATGGTAAAAAGTAAATGAAGCCTGAGCTGCATTTGTAAAGTCAAATGGGTCACAGATTCAGGTGAAACACATTAGGGTGATTAAATTATCAGTTAACAGACCAATCAAATTAGACATCCTTAGGAAAGTGGTTGGGCCACACTTATTAGAACAGAGAGGAAAGCAACCAAATCACTGTAATGCCAAGGAGTCAAATAATACAAAGAAGAAAGTAGATACCGAGGAAATCAGGAAGAAGGAGGTGATAGCTCATCAGTCTGGGGAGTATAAGATCACCTCTTTGCCAGAAAGCATTTGGGGATATCGGAGGCCTTTTGAAAATCCATTCTTTGTACAGATGAATCCAAAATAGATTGATTTTTTCATAATCAAAGCCACCATGTTTGGAGAAAAGCCAACATGTTCCAGGAAAGAACCTCTTCAAACAGTAAACCATTGTGGTCTGAAGATTCTGTGGCTGCTTTTCTGCCTCTGGGGCAGTGCCACAACAAATTCATGAAGAGAACCTATCAACAAATTCATGAAGAGAATCTCCTGGCATCCGTCAGATAGTGGCTGAAAAAGGGTGTTGCAATAAGACAGCTACCCTAAGCATTTAAGCAAATCCACCAAAGAATTCACACTCTTGTTTGGCCTTATAAGAGTTCGGATCTCAGTCCAATTGTAATGTTGGGGCTAGAAGTGAAGCGAGCGGTACATGCCAGATGTCCTTCTAACCTCACTCAATTAGATTGAGTTTTGAAAAAGTCCTCAAAGACAGATGTGAGATACTGGCCAGTGGTTACAGAAGTCACTTCTTTGAAGTAATGGCTGTAAAAATGGATGCTACAAGCTACTCAGTAAAAGGCTTCACTTACTTTTGCACATTCAATTTTTCATGTAGTTGTATCATGCAAAATTCCCTCTAAACAAACTTGTGCAATTGATCATATATCTAAATGAAAGTTAAAAGGGGAATGTCTGACACTCAATGTGCTTTTTATTATGAGAGGGAGATCTCCTCATCACCTGTCAAACATTAAATCAGAGTAAACCTTTTCTGTTTTATATCAATAGATATTAATATATTTTTGGCATTTGATAAATGTCAGAATCGACAACATTCGAGAATACACAACATTTGTGTCTATAAGCCCATTCTGAGAATCATTCTGATCTTAAGAAGCTTCTGGTCGGTTAATTGATTTCATTTAAGTTAATCAGTGACCTGTGGATATATATAAAGTCACGCCTCAAACACAGAGCCTCTTTATTTGACATCCTAGGAAAGAAAGACCTCAGGAAAAGAATTGTGGATATTGACAAGTTTGGCGTATCCTTTTCCAAATGCCTGAAGGTCCCACATTGGAGGATAAAGGACTCGGCTTGGTAGTATAATGTTGTGGTGCTGCTTTGCTGCAGAAGGGACTGGTGCACATCATTAAATAGATGATGTCATGAGAAAAGAAAATTATGTGGATATATTGAAGCAACATCTGAAGACATCTGCAAGGAAGTTAAAGCTTGGGCACAAATTCAATTCAATTCATTGTTATTTGTATAGCACTTAACAATGGACATTGTCTCGAAGCAGCTTTACACAGTGATGTAAAGATGAAAAAGATTTTTCTGTATAAGTGTATGTTTGTACTTTATGAGCAAGCCAGTGGTGACTGCGTCATGAAAAAACTCCCTGAGATGGAAAAGAAAAAACCTTGAGAGGAACCAGATACCAGACTCAAGAGGGAACCCATCCTCATCTGGGTGACACTGAATGTCCGTTCTTGACAGTTAAGCCACGTGGAGGTGATATGATTATATAGGTTATGGTGAAACATTTAGTAAATCTACAAAAATAAGGTAATTGGGAATTGATAATGATGTGATAAGAAATTAATTGTATGTGTTTTAAAATAAGTTTGAAGTCTTCCACTTCTTATTCACCGAACTTTTAAAAAATATATTTCTTAAGGTTTGCTTAAACCCTATTAATTTGTTTATAATAACTGTGAAGTTAGCATTCGAGTATACCGTTTTCCTCCCTTTAAAATGGCATACAGAAACACATACCCCATTTACACTAATGTTTGTTCAACTCCAAATATGGATAGACAGCAGGGAAATGCAAATAAGAATGAACAGAATAGTATCTTCAGTGATTATTCCTGAGCAGGAGAAATCAAGTGTTTTGTGTGTGTGTGTGTGTGTGTGTGTGTGTGTGTGTGTGTGTGTGTGTGTGTGTGCATGTGTGTGTGTGTGTGTGTGTGTGTGTGTGTGTGTGTGTGTGTGTGTGTGTGTGTGTGTGTGTGAGACTCTATTTTCCATCTGTTGACTTTCACTGTGTGGGCTAATGACTATAACACAAAGGGGGCAAAAGTTCTGCAAGTAAAAGTATAAAATAGTATTTATTTACGATTACCTAAGGTGGGCCTTAATATTTGCTCATTTATTTAAGGAACGGAGTAAAATTAAAGTCAGTCTGACTGCACATTTATATTAGCAAACCCTTTCTATAATGGCTCTTACTATAATGGCAAATCGGAATATAAGATCGCTGCATACTAGGATATTTGTGCATTTGAAATGCATTCAAACTCATTATCATCACCAGATTTTGCAGGACATCTGTACATAATGGAATATGAACAGCTTACATCAGCCTTGGCAAAAGAACTTTGTAGCCATCTTCCATTGAAGGTGGCTACAATCTGAAACTCAGCTACAATGTGAAACTCAAAAGGCTGATACATTCAGACCATTATTCTTTCTTAGAAGTTGATTTCTGTAGAAGTTTTGCATATCCAAATTTATGAATTTGATTTTATAAACGAGTGTGTATACCATCCCCCAAGGTGGCTGAGATGTAGACCAGCCCTATGTGTATTCTTTTTGTAGAATAGATTCATCGACCTTGAGCAGGAAAATGTGGCTTTTGAATGAACAACTATGGCCTTTTGTACAGTATTTCATTAAGCTGTCTAGTATGACTTGAATCCTTATTGTGATAATATTTGTAATGATTCACAGTAGCACAGGTTAGATGTTGTTTATGATATTTGTGGGCTATCCGAATCTGAACACAAAAAGAAGTACTGGATATTCATGACAAAGACATGTGGTCGACCATAAACTCAAGTTGCTTCTGAAATGCGTTTATTAAGTACGGTATGGGTTGGGAATAAATGAAACACCTTTGTTTTAAAAGGTTGGTAATTAGCCACTACTTTGTAGCACTTCTGTTTGACCTCTGTAACTGCTTCTGTTGGTATAAATGGAGGAACTGAGGAAAGACTCACAGTGGTCCTTTTTCTCTATCAAAAAATATATTCACTAGTTGAATACACCTCCTTTACTTTCCTTTTATAATCATACTCTTTTTGTATAAGGATGGGGTAGGAGTGTGGGCTTTTAACTTCCATGTGGTTAGGAGGCATGGAAATCCAATCAGCAGAACACTTCATCCTGGAACAGTGGTATCCGGTTTGACATGTACTTATGTGGCAAGAATGACAGACCATGTGCCAAGTCTGGGAAGTCTTGGTCGTGAAGAGTGTGTGTGTATGTGTGTGTGTGTGTGTGTGTGTGTGTGTGTGTGTGTGGTGTGTGTGTGTGTTTGTCTCTGACGTTGATGAAGCAGCGTTAATAAAATCTGTGGCTATCATTCATTTTTCCTCTTGTTGTTAATGTTATGTTAATCCACATAACAGAACCTCCCCATCTATCTGTCATGACCTTTGCGATGGGAAATGCTTTGAACAATTTATTATTTAAAGTCCCATTAGAAAAAAAAACAACATTATTTCACAGCTCTCCGTGGGCCTTTTCTAAACCACAATAATAAAAATGTCTGTTGTTTAAATAAACTGTGTGAAATGCTGCATTCAAAATGTATTCTGTGTTCTGATAAAAAAATGCAAGTACTCAAGCGCATGTGTTTCCATGTGTCTTTTTGGGCAGTGGAGTATGACCAGGATTTGTCTCCTGACAGAAGACACCATAAGGAGTTCAAGTTCAATCTGTCTCAGATCCCGGAGGGAGAGACAGTTTCAGCAGCAGAGTTCAAAATCTATAAGGAATGTGTGGGCACTTCTTTTCACAACGAAACCATTCAGCTGAGTGTTTTTGAGGTGGTGACTGAACGACTTGACAGGTAAGAAATTGCTTATATGTTTTAAAATAGCATAAATTCTTCTTTGTGTATTGTTAAATGCAATACTGTATATGCACGAGCGCGTTAATAGGGACTAAATGTTTTGAGACTGTTTGTTTGTGACCAGCTGCACTTTAGAATTTAGAACGGAACAAATACAAGAGGCTCTGGTTTTAGTTTTGAACCATGTAGTTTGTATAGTCTAAACCATGACCGCAGTGCCTGACTGAAAATAGGTTGATGCCCAAAAAAGAACCAAGCTAAACATTTCGGATGTTGACGTTTTGGGAGAAAGGAGGCATGATTTCCATGACTCACAACAAGGACATGATTGGATCTCGTGTCCGCTGTTAGAAAAGCGGCCATTTGTGACTATGTATGGTTAATCACCAGGCAGCTTTTCACAAAAAAGACGGCAGTTTTTTGTTGTCTTGTGTTTGTTTGTTTGTTTGATTTTTTCTTTAAATAGTGAGCGGCTTCTCTGTTGCTTGTGTTCATTTTTCAGCGGGAATTTTTCAGTATTTCATTCAGGGATTTTGGATTCAGACTACAAAAGTCTTTGTCTTATTCTAATTCTATTTAGCACTGATACAAAACATACTGTAGGCAAGGTGGAACTCACCATTCAAGATTGGATTTCTCAACTCAGCATTCAGCACAGAATTAAATTCTTTATTGGCCATCCCTTACTTCCTACATCAATTTCCTGAGAACTGAAATACAATAGTTAGAGGGTTCCATTAGTAATTCCAAGCAACACTTATCCAAGTTGGAGCTGACATTCTAAAATGTTTAATGTCACTTAGTGTACTACTGTCTACACCTCAAACAGCACCATAATCCTAGTGGAAGGACTGTATTTTTGCTTAGAGCTATATAATTTCTCCCTGTTGTGAGCTGTGATAAAGAAAACACTTAACATACATGTTGGACTGAGACAGTGCTTCTTTAGTCCTTATTTTCTCCCCCATAGGAAAATGTTACACCTGCCACGCCCACTGGACAATCATTCCGAAGATCCAAAGTTATGTTTTTACATACCATTTCCAGCATTGTGCTAAATTTAGCTTTACAATATCAACTTATTGTTGATTAATGTTTCTTCTGATTACCTGTACGTAGCATGTTTTTGTAATATGTATACTGAATTTGGTACATGGAAGTAGGGCTGTTGCTATATTCAAGTATTCAAGTATACTGATTATTCCATCAGTTATGTAATCACTTAACTATATCATGTTTTTTAAACTGGTGATAAAGACACAAATTTAGTCCGTGGAAAAATAAAAAAGTGGTCCACTACCTGGTCTACACTCCACTGCAGAGGGTCTTTTGAACACACTGTATATAAATAACGGAGGTACTAGAGCTATTCTTAGTGTCTGTGGTTAAGTCAGTTTCATGACAGGGTTCATCAGTTACTTTACTGTTCTTGTTTACAGTCCATATGAACATATCTGAATTTGCTTCTGGTTCCAGCTAGAGATTATATAGTCTTTTGTTTACCCAGTCTATTGCTGATGTTTTCCATGCTTTTTCACCTTCTAACTTAGAAGTGTCCAGAATTTAGTAGTACCAATATGCCTGTATGTTCTGTTTGTCTTTCATTCTGACTTCATAGTTGATCAAACTTTTTTTGGTAGTATCAGGAATGTCAATCTGATATCAGATGATCAGTTGAACTGGATTCAATCATGTGGCATTGGTAGGCGTAGCACTATAGGTCAAGAGCTAGCTGTGGATCTGGCTGTCTGACAACCATTTTTCAAAAATGGTACCATTAGCCTTTGGGTAGTAAAGGCTGGAAGTAGTTTGAGTGAAATTGATTATAGTAGTAAATTCTGCAACCTCTGTAGATGTGAATTGAGTTGCATTGCTGGTCACAAGCTCGAATGGGATCCCCCACCGAACAAACATCGTTTCCATATGTGTTGTCACCTGCTGTCTTGAAAGGGTTTGTAGATTTACGATCTCAATATCACAAGAAGAATAATCCACAATAACCAGGTATTTGTTACCATCCAGTTCACAGAGATTGGCTGCGATCTTTTGCCAAGGGCCGTCGGGAAGGGATGTAACTATCAGGGGCTCTCTCTTTTGTGTGGGCTTGTAGACTTGACAGAACTCACATGTGCCTACTGTTTTTGTCAGAGGTGGAAAGAGTAATACAATTTTGTACTCAAGTAAAAGTACTGTTTCTTCCGTGAAATTTTACTCAAGAAGGTACCAATCTGAAAATTTACTAAAAATTATCTCATTAAAAATTTGCTCAGAATAATAGTTACCCGTTACTTTTTTTAAAAGCAGGGATGGTGTGGGGGATTCTAGTGTAGTTAAAAAAAGGACAAGGGAATATAAATGTCAAACTGTTTTTTTTTAATTGCAGGAACACATTTACAAATGAAAGTATTTTTGCTTTGTTGCTGTTCCTGTGCTTGGCACTGTAAGCCTCTGTCTGTGTCTCTGCAGTGCTTTGTGCTCCTGCAGACTGGAAGAGTGCTGAGCAGTGAGCACTGTCTTCTATATGCGACACTCTGACTAATGTCATATAGTAATTCTTAAATGTAATACAGGAGTAGCCAACCAGTCAGAGACCAAGAGCTACATTTTATACTTCGATATGAACGTAAAAGCCGCATGACAAAAGAGCTACAAAGAGCCAAATGGGGCTCGGGAGCCATGGTTTGGCAACTCCTGATCTAATGCAACATCATCAGATCTACTCTAAAATATAATAATTTCATTCATTTCGTATGACACTTCGTGACACTGGAAATAGAGCTCAATTGTGCATAGTCCCCATTAATTACTTACCCTTTCTTGCACTTGAAATCAAATTGGTCACTTAAATATGGCCAGGGGTTTTGCTTCATAAGAATGTGATGGAAGGTGATGCAGGTCCATTTTCAATTGGACCTGCATCACTGGTGTGGTGTAGTTTGAGTCAATAATCCAGTCTATTGATGCTTTTCTCAACTTTATTACACCTTCACCTCATGCTCGATCTCATGTTCTCTCATTCTCTCATTACTACTCTACAACTGGCAAATATTTTGTCCGTCTCCATCATTCCTTTCAGTTTATCACGGCTGAGCAATCAATCATTGTGGTGGTTTCCGGGGTGTGATTTTTATTCATTTTTTCTCAGTAACGAATATGATTTAAAATGTAGCGAAGTGCAATATTTAAAAAAACATGCTTAAGTAAAAGTAAAATTACATATTTTAAAAACTACTTTAATAGTTAGTAGAAGTACACAGAAAAACTACTCAATTACAGTAACGCGAGTAAATGTAATTCGGTACTTTGTGATGGCTGTTTTTTTGTGATGTCCCTGCCTATTCCCGGCCACCATACTAACATATTAGCCCTTTCCCTGCACTTTGTGAGGCTCTGATTACCTTGTGTGGAGCTAATATAACACCTCCAGTCTCTATGATCTAGGAATCACAATTCTATCCTCATATAACAAAAATCTATCAATATTGGAAATGTGAGCTCTAGTAACATGAAACTGGTGCAGTGTGTGTGTCAACTGAGATGTCTCACATGGCCACCCTAAGGCGAATGCACTTGAAAACCATTTGGAGATCTGAATCTTGTCATGTGGAAGTCGTAATTGCATTTACCTTGTCTCCACTCACAGGCTTAGTGGACAGTACTGCTTGTACGAACTCTGTCACATCACACTTGGTGTCGGACTTTCCAAGAGGACCCAATGGATTCCTGTAAATAGTACTGTGAGAACCACTCCCATGCCCACTCCCTGGTTATTCACTCCTTCTCAATTGTGTGAGTAGCGGCGTTCAGTCTCAGTTAAAGTCCTTGAATAGAAAGCACCAAGACCTGGATCAGAACATCCAGGACCAAATCGTAATTAAATATTTATGAGGCTGAGACAGGATCACATTTTACTGCTCAGAACTCAGAACTTGTGCTGTAGTACGAAGAACTGGATCTCACATTTTCCAAAGTGACACTTCTCTTAATTCACCTTAAGACCAGATTCTCTGATGCACGTTAAGACTGCATTGTGGTTACAATCTTGCTCCTCTATGTCTATACCAAACACCAGTATATCAACTATCACATACTTTTGTGCTGGCATGGTCTTTCAGAAGAACACTCGTTTCTCTCTGAAATATCTCTGGAGCTGAAGTAATTCCAAAGAGGAGTCTCCGGAAACAGAAGCATCCAACTGGCGTTAAAGTGGTGTTGCCTGCAGCTTGCATTCAATGGTCTCTGCCAAACAAAATCCACTAGATGTATCTAATGTGGAGAATATGCATGAACAGGATAGTTGTAGTAAGATATTCCAAAGTGTGGGAAGAATGAATCTCTCGCACTTTATTGCTTCATTCGATTTCTAAAGGTAAATCCACATTCTCACCTTGTCATTCTTGCTTTTAATCACACCAGTCTATTGCCTTCATGACCTTTTCTATGATTCCTGACTTTAGCATACGATACATATCTTTTTCCACTTTTACATACATAAAACTTAGAAATTTTGTTCACACAACATGGTCATAACCAAAGAACTTTGACTTCTGACACCATGTCATGATGCATAGAACAAAACTTGGTGAACTCACAGTCTTAACTTTATTTACAGATGCACACCTGGTTCTAACTGTGTCTGTTTCTGCTGCAGTCTGCCTTTCTGGTAACGCCCCCTGTCGCAACCCTGGACCCCGACACAGAACAACCAATCAAATGTTCACATATCACCACAGTTTGGTTGCACCACTGATAAATAAAAATATTTTTAAAATCAATTTCAAATTACTTTACTATAGAATGTTTTCTTTATGTGTTAAAGTGATCCAAAACGTTCCTCCACTTTTTCATTATACAGCCTTTTCTGTTTCCTGTCGATAGCATTCCAAGTTTAGCAGGTGATGCATCAATGATGGCCCATGGGAGTGCTCCGTTTTTAGTTAAAATGACTAAATGAATCGTCAATGCACAATTAATTGCCTTGATTCATTTTTTAATTGAATTACTCTAGTTACTTGAGCTACTGGAAGGTGAGAGGATGCCTGAGGAATAGAGAAGGAGTGCACAGGTATGAAATGTAAGAATAAGAATTTTTAAGATGTTAACTCTAGGGAAATAAAGTTGATAAACCATATAAAATGTAGTGGAAGCTAGGCTGAGAGCAGAGGTGACCATCTGTGAGTAACAGTATGCTTTTATGCCTACAAGAGCATTAAATATAATATTTGCTTTGCTAATGTTGTTGGAGAAGTGTATGACAGGGTATGACAGGGTGGCAAGACAGTTGTGGTATTGTATGAGGAAGTCAGGTGAGGCAGAGAAGATATCTGAAGATAAGGAAGATATCTCTATATCCTTAATTTACTTGATTGTTGTTTTTGTCTGTCGGTCTTTGAAACAAGGATGTGAAAATATTCCTCCAATAATAATAGTTAGAAAATCAGTTCATCATGAAATCATTTTTTGTTACTATAGACAGATGTTCTTTTCTTAGGATAGGGTAATCATCTAAATCTTTATTTCAGACCTTTTTAAATTGCATTGTCATTTATTAAAAATCAGATGAATAGTTTGGTAAGGCCCGTTGTTTTATCTTTATCTAAGTTTATTATGTTTTCAGTTTTATTTTGAATTAAAAAAAGAAAAGAAAAAATAACTTATAATCCATAAGTAATATTTACAAGATGTCACTGATCTGCCAGGTTCCACAACCACCCAATCCCAGCACATACCTTCCCCAGAGTATTAACTCACCACACATGTCCCTCATTTCCTCAGCACTTAAGTCTCCCACTTAAGGACTCTCCTTATAAACCTTTGCGTCTGGTCTTGTATGCACGACGCGGACTCTCCCAAACCTCAACTGAGAATTACCCGGTTTATTTATCTGACTTATCTGTGTGTTTTATCTTCTACCGCCAAGTGACTCCTGTCCTGTCTCCAGTTCCCGTTTCTCCACGGATCTCATCCAATCCTGTTCATGGTCTCTCACCTGATTTCTCCTGCCCCATCCTCACTGAAGCCTCTCTGCTTCAACTCCAATGCTTGATTGCCTTTTCTGTGCTCCATGTTCCGCTATCTCTCTCTCTGTCGATAAATTGTTACACGTAACATCCCACTTGTCCGTCTGCTACTGTTACAGAAGACAGGACCAAGAACAGGACATACAGGATGAGAAGCGAGGACCCATTCCCGAAATTTGCCAACACCCCGGTCAGATTTCCAGCCTCCGTCATTGCCACTATCATTGCCGCTATCATCCGTCAGCACTTCCCTCAGCAGGGTCACTTCTTCGCTGACAGGCATTTCTAGTTCCATGGCCCAACCATTGCCCCATGCTTCGCTTGCAGAGGAGTGCAATGGGTTCCTGTTACAGTGCTCTTTGACGTTTGAGATGCAACCTCATTTATATCCCACCGAACGCTCAGAAATTGCCTATATCATCTCTGTCAGGTTCGGTGATACAATGGGCGGAGACGATCTGTGCACAAGCCCGCCTACCCACGCAGTCCGTCGCCTGCTTTGTGGCACACTTTAAATAAGTGTTCAGCAGATCCGATGTAGACACTTCCATGAGCGAAAAACTTTAGCACTTGCAACAAGGTACAATGAGAATACAGGAATATTGTTTGAAATTTCGAACACTGACCACTGCGATTGAATGGAATGAGCCCTCTCTGCTTACAACCTACTGGCAAGGCCTAGATTCCCGTTTGCAACTACAACTAGCTGCTAGGGCTGTGACGTTCCTGTGACAGCCTGGCCGAACGCAACTATGAAACAGAGAGTTGCACACCATCAAACATACGCTGAAGGACTGGAGCCACTGGCTGAAGGGGCAGTCCACCCATTCCAAGTATTGACAGACGATAAGAATCTGCAGTATCTCCAGGAGGCAAAAGAGACTGAATCCAAGAGAGGCAAGGTGGGCACTCTTTTTCACCCATTTTGACTTCTCTATTTCCTACCATCCTGGTTCCAAAAATGGGAGAGCGGATGCCCTATCCCAATTGCATTGTCCCGAGGAAGATTCCTGTAAACCTGAAACCATCCTTCCATCCCAACTCGTAAGCAGCCATATTGAATGGGAGACTTCTCCTGTCACCACAACGCCACTCAAGCCAATCTGCCGGGCTCCCACACTTCCAGAATGTACCATGCTCTCCATGGGATCCTCTCATCCATAGCACCCAAACCTTACTGGGCACTGGCCAAAAAAATGCCTTGCTGTTGTAGAACCATTTCTAATGACCTCAGATGTCTAGAGATGTGAGCAGGTTCATGCTGGGACACCTACCAGCAGGCAAGCTCGCTCCCCTGGCAATCCCAAATTGTCCCTGGTCACACCTAGGTCTTGACTTCATGATGGACCTGCTTTCCTCCGTTGGTAACGTGCATATTGGTCATAATCGACCGATTTTCGGGTTTGCCCACAGGACTGCTCTCAGTTTGTCTCCCGAGTATGAAGGGCCATGTTTGCACTCCTAGGTGTGATCAGCAGCCTGTCCTTATATCACCGACAAACAAATGGGCAGTCTAAGAGGAAAATCCAGGAGGGGTGACGATTCTTGAGTCCCACCAACTCCAGCAGGTGGTCTGCAGACAGAAGACCAAAGCGGACCAGAGAAGAACAGCAAACTGTGGCTGTCTACTTGGGACATGTGTCTGCCCAGCAGGAAGCTTATTTTCCGATATGTTGGCCCTTTCACCATCTTGGAACAGATCAACCCGATCACATACAAATGCCAACTCCCACCTCAGTACCGTATACACCCATCTTTTCTCATCTCACTCCTAAAACCATTTCACAAACCTGCCTCTCTTCCAGCAGAACCTTGCCAGAGAGAAGAACCCCCTCTTCCATTGCTCCTTGAGGATGGAACAGTGTATAAAGTCAAGGAGATCGTGAATTCTCGGCGTTGTGGTGGGCAGCTGGAGTACCTAGTGGACTGGGAGGGATTCGGTGGAAAAAGAACCTCCCTCAGACTGACGTCCTCAACCTTCCCTGCTGGAGAAACTCCATGGTGCTCACCCTGACTGCCCTGCGGCCTGTGGACGGGGTAGACCACCTCGCCACCGAAGGTTTTGCCCCTCAGGAGCAGGCAGTGGAGAGGGGGGTAATGTTCCGGATCTTCCAGTTTCCACAACCACCCAACCACTCCTTCCCCAGATTATTAACTCGCCACACCTGTCCTTCATTTCCTCTGCACTTAAATCTCTCCTCACAACAGGTCTCATATGCACGAAACGGACTCTCCCTAACCTCCCAAATGTCTGAGAATTACCCGGTTTATGCATCTGGCTTATCAGTGTTTTGTCTTCTTCTTTTTGTCTTCTACCTCCAGTTCCCCAAGTGACTCCTCTCTCCACTTCCTGATCCTCCACGGATCTCTTCCAATCCTGTTCCCGGTCTCTCACCTGCTCTCTCCTGCTCCATCTCCTCTAAAGCCTCTCTGCTTCACCTCCAATAGTTGAGCACCTTCCCATGCTGCCCGTTCTTCTATCTCTATCTGTGTCAATAAACGGTTAAACGTAAAATCCCACTTGTCTGTCTGCTTCGGTTACACAAGAATACTGGTTCTAGATTTTTTATTATTAGATATCTGTACCTAAAAACTTTATTAACATTTGTGCCTGGGTTCTAGCAAATGACCATAGAGCTTGATTCACCTTTGTCTCATACTGATACCTGCACTGTATTTGTAAAAGAAAATCCCAAAATTATGCAATTAGTAAATTGCTGATAACTGTTGATCTACATTTCTTTGTAAAACTTTATGCTACCAGTATAAGGTTTACTCCAATTTTAACTTGTGAAGTCCTAGAGAAATGTTAAACAGAGCAGCTGTAATAAGTATTCTGTAAAATGGAATTGCTGGAGCATGATTTCAGAACCATTCTCTAAAACACCTGTTTGTAGGAGCGTTGAAGTGGAACAGGAAAGAGACTGAAGTATTTGTCTGACCAGCTTGCCATATTATTAGTGTAATTATTATAGGTCTTGTCAAGAGCAGACAAGTGAATACATGTGAAGAAATGTCTTAATGCCTAAAATGATGAAATTCTTTTGTTTATGTAAAAGTATTCACAAATCTCGTATCAGCCTCTAAATTAATGGACAATTGATTGAATGCTGACAGGCTTTTGTGCTTCAATAGTTGTACACTTTACTTTATTATGTTACATATGAACATAAAGTTGAAATGGAACATGGTGGTGTTGACCAAATGAATTTCAGTGAAATCTGTTCAAGGTTCCTGTATTTGTCGAGTCAAATTAAATCAAATAAAATTTCTTGGATCACAAATTCTTAATGTTTTTTGTTTAGAGATGGCGAACTTCTGCTGTTGGAGTCCCGCCAACTGTGGGATGTTGATGAAGGCTGGTTAGAATTTGACATCACAGCCACCAGTAATCTCTGGGTTATGAATCCACGTCATAACCTGGGCCTACAGATAAGTGTACAAACCATCAATGGTAAGAAGAATAAGAGCTTGAAATACGTTTTTATTTCGATTATCAGTTCTTAATAATAGTTGATAATCTATAGCTGCAGTGATGGAGATTATTCACAAGAAAATTGACATTACATTTAAACTGATAAACCTTTTTTGTGTTATTGTCTATATGAAATGTTTGTTTGATAGTATAGTTTGATGTGTATATAAGTTTAATAATATAAGAAGATAATCATTTTCAGTGCAAATGATAAAATACCTGTAAATAATAAATAAAATGTAAATCTAAAATGTTAATTTAGAACATGCTAATGTTGTTCCAGGTTTTTGTGGTATATATCCAATCTTTGTTGAAACACTTAACTGACTAACAATCAGATTTCTCAATTTGTATAGGATTTTAACAATTTTCATGGATTTTATACATTTATACATTTTTACATTTATACATTTTATTCATACACTAGGTGAAACATATTTGGGTGCTTAATGGTAGTGGTTGGGCAACACTAATTAGAAGAGAGAGGAAACTAACCAAACCACAGTAGTGCAAAGAAGTCAAACAATGTCAAGAGGAAAGGAGACATCTGAGGACATCAAAAAGAAAGGGGTGACAGCTCATCTTCTGGGGAAGGCCAAGATATTCCAACTATAAGGCAAATAAAGGGCATTCAACATTCCCACATGACCTCATTTATGATTTTTCTGGTGCTTATTGTTGATAGTTTTGCTCAAGGACCCAAGGGCGGCAGCTTGGACATACCGGGGCTCAAACCCAGATCTTCCGATCAGCAGGCCAGTGCCTTAGACCACTGAGCTACCCTTTCCACACCCTCCATATACATATATTTATATTTATATATTAATTCATTCATCTTCTACCGCTTTATCCGATCTTCCCTCGGGTCACGGGGAGCCTGTGCCTATCTCAGGCATCTATGGGCATTAAGGCAGGATACACGCTGGATGGAATGCCAACATTTACATTTACATTTATGGCATTTGGCAGACGCCCTTATCCAGAGGGACTTTGACTGAGCAATTGACTTTTAAGTGAGCAATTGAGCGTCAAGGGCCCACTAGTGATATCTTGGTGGTTGTGGGGTTTGAACCTGCGATCTTCTTGTCCAAAGGTCAACACCTTACCTTACTACCTCCCCCATCCACCCATCACAGGGCGCACACACTCACATTCACACACATTCATACACTAGGGACAATTTTCCAAGGTGCCAATCAACCTACTGTGCATGTTTTTGGACCGGGGAAAACCGGAGAACCCAGAAAAAACCCCAGAACATGCAAACTCCACACACACATGGCCGAGACGGGAAGCAAACCCCGACCCTGGAGGTGTGAGGCGAATGTGCTAACCACTAAGCCACTGTGTGCCCATATTTATATATATATGTGTGTGTGTGTGTGTGTGTGTGTGTATGTGTGTGTGTGTGTGTTTGTGTGGGCTTCATATGTATGCTGACCAATTGTATGTGTTTGGTTAGAAGAAAAGGAAAAATCTAATATTAAGTAAATGTCTAATATTTGATTATGGTGTGGTAGGTTTGTGATGACATTTGAAATTTTAATTCCCTTCTTACAGGAGAGAACATTAACCCTAAAGAGGCAGGGCTCGTCAGTCAGGACGGGCCTCTGGAGAAGCAACCCTTCATGGTGGCCTTCTTCAAGGTAAAAGACCTTCACATACGCACACCACGCTCTGTAGGAAAACCAAGGCAGCAGAGCCGCAATCGTTCCACTAGTCCACAGGAGGCACAAAAAGGAGAAGAACACACAGGTTGGTTCCACAATCCATATTGCTAGGAGAAAAATCTTCAGATACTAAGCAGTGTAGTCCTTGGTGGTTTATAAAAATAGGAGTAATGCTAATTCTTAGTATGCTAAGCAGTATTCTTTGTATTATTTTTATGCTAAACAGATCATCATATTTTTAACATTCATTTAGATAACAATTATAACTTAATATTATATAAAGTATTCTGACACCCTTTTCCTTTAAAAAAAAATATGTTGCAACCTGATAAAAAGATTAAAAAAGATTTGTTCCCCTTATTAATCTATTCTCAGTACCCAGTGCATAATAACAAAGTGAAAACATAATTCTAAAAACATAATTATTATTAAAAACCCAAAAATATCACATGTACTGTCTGTACATATTCAATCCCTTTGCAACAATAGTCCGGGTCCATTCAATTGCTTTTTATCATTGCTGAGCTTTGCTGAGCTTTATCTCCACCTTCATTAGTGTCTACTTGGTGAAATGTTTATTTTTTGGGAATTATTTGGAAAGACACACACCTCTCTTTAGAAGGCCTCATAGCTGACAATGGATGTCTAAGCGAAAACCAAGCCATGAGGTCAACAGAACTGCCTGCAGTGGTCAGAGACAGGATTGTTTCAAGGCACAGATCAGGGTAAAGCTGCAAAAACGTTTCTTCACATACATTCTCCATGTGCACAGTGTTCTCAAATTGAATAAGTATGGCACAACCTGAACTCTTCCAAGAGCTATTTTCCCAACCAAACTAAGGGGTCTTAGTAATAGTAATAGAAGTGACCAAGAATTTTGACCAACACTCTCTGGAGATCCTGTGTGGGACCAATACACCAATACAAGCTTTAAGGGAGAGAGGCTAGATGGAAGTATTTCCGCAGTGGAAAAACCCATGGAATCCTGCTTGGAATTTGCCAACAGTCATGTGAAGGACTTTCAAATTTCTAGAGGAAAAGAGTAGCCGTTCATCACCTGTACAGCACCGGCACGAAATTGAAACAAAATGGTGGCGTGATGCTGAAAGTGTGTTTTTTCCTGCAGCAGGGACTGGGCAACAGGTTAGGTTTATGAGAATGCTGATTGAAACAAACAACATAAAAACCTGTTCGGGTGCTCAGTCTGTGCCTAAGGATCATCTTCCTACATGGCTACAACCCTAAGCACATAGCCAAAATAATAGTGTAGTAGGTCCAATCGATTGTCCCCATGCAACCCGACCCAATTTGATAGGATTTGCTATGAAGATTAATCCCCCAATCCATTTGTGCAAAAATATATCCACATCAAGTTCTATAAACTTCCGAACAATAAGCCTTCTGAACACATTTGCTTTCAGATACGTTTAGGCTTGAACTTCCACAACCCTTCAATTTCTATCTATTACCCTATTTACTGCACCCAGCAAGTACTTTATTCTCTACATTGTTTTAACTTTGCACTGAGAATTTTGTGTCACAGTACATTTGCAGTCTGTTACTGAGAAACAGAAATATTGCATGTATTCAACTAAATTTTGTGTATGTGTGTAATATATATATGTGTGTGTGTGTGTGTGTGTGTGTGTGTGTGTGTGTGTATTGTTGGTATAACACATAAATATGGTTGTGGTTCCTTTAAGAATTCTGTTCCGGTTTTGGTTGATTTCCATGAAAACTGGTTTAGGTTGCATACGGTAAACCTGTGAATGCGCAGCTAGTAGGCGTAAATTGGGTATATTTAGGATTCGTTGATTTATGCACTTATATTTATGCACTTTATGCATTTATTAATTGTTAGTAAAAGGTTCAAATGACATATTCATCACCTCTTACATTCCATCCTAAAATTATATACAATATTTAATATATTTTGTAATTTGTAATGAATTTGTAAGGCCTGTTGTCAAGGTAAACAGAGACTTTTAAATAGTATATAGTGACTGTTAGTAAACAGTAAATAGTGACTGTTAGTGTTTAATTTTTCTAAAAACTGGCAAAAAAGAAAAATGCTTGTGTAATGTTTTTTGATATTTGTGATAAGTTCAGAAAAAAAGAAAAAAATATATCAAAAATGTTCAATGGGTTCTTTAAAAGTGGATTTTTGAAAATAAGGTTTTGATTTTGTTTGGAAAGTATCCAAGGATTACAGGATTCCATTTTTGTTGAGAATTATTTTTATACACATAGTTATATTTAGTTATTTTTATTGTTTGTATCACCTACCCTAAAATAATTGGCTAGAACTGGTCCTGCTGCTCTGATTTATTTGAAAATGATTAAATTATTTTGTTCCTACGTAGTTTGTCACTGTTCTAATTTTCTAAAGTAGGTTTTGTAAATTATGTATCATTTAAATCGTTATAGTTTTATCAGCTGTTGTTGACAAATATAAAACTTTCCCTGATTTTGAAAAGACAACTGTTTTGCTGCCCTTCTTAAGCGAACTGAATAAAAAAGCGTGCCGTACAGCTCCATGCAGAAAATAATTATTTTGATTATTCATTGCCTTTGAAGTTTCAGGTAATATTTTGATTTTCATAGTTTTGAAAACTGAAAGCTACTATTCTTTTACAAACCTTTCAAACATAAATAATAAATAATTGTTTTATTATAGGTGGCCTAGCAGTTTGATTGCCATCTTACTATTATCTTTGTACTGGATTCATGATTCTGCATGGATCTATATTCTGCTTTAGTGTTTGTTCTATTTCTTTCTTTTCTTTCTTTCTTTTTTTCCTGTTCCTTTCTGCATCTGACTTTGGAAAATGCCACAGTGGGCTTCCATAACGGACTTCATAACGTCCATATTTATTTTGTGGTGTATTCCCACTTGATCTCTTGTCAGTTTTTTAATAGCCTTTGTCTAAATTTGCGTTGCACTAATCTGCTACATACTGAAAGGTTTTTGCTGATTTTCACCTACAAAAACTTTACAAACATCACAAAAATACAGCTTAAACAAATGAAAGTAATCAGATATAAAGGTGCATGATCATATAAACATGCCTGGTTAACAGATAGTTGATCAATATAAAATTTCTATATCTCATATGTTGTTATTATTATTATTGTTGTTACAGATTTTATATCGATATTGTGCTATTCAAAACGTACTCTCTTTCTTGTTGTAGTAGGTTATAATAGCATCGATCAGAAGACAGCCTGCAGAAAACATGAACTATACGTTAGCTTCAGAGATCTGGGCTGGCAGGTGAGAGCAGACACACATTTAAGCATGGTCATTGTTCCCCAACAGTTTCCCTTTTTTTCTATTTTGCAGCAGTATTCATCTCTTTAATAATATGTAATATATAATCTTACTGACCCACGTTATTAGGAATTCCTATCCACCTACTTATTCATGTATTTATCCAATGAGTTTGTGTATTTGAGAAACTGCTGTTTTGACATCTCTTTACATCTCTTGATGTCACACAATGTAAGGTGGGGAATAAATAAACATACAGTCACTAGCAACCTGGTGGGCAGGAACACATTTTGATCTAAATGGGCAGAATCAAAGGGATTGCAATATCCATTCTTTATAGTTGTGGTGACTAGAACCTTCAAAAGGTTGAGCATATTGCTGGAGAGCTACAAGATAAAAGATAACCAATAACAGGAATCTGGGCCAACAGTCCAGCCTCACAGAAACTGCTGATATGAAATATGAGAAGACATGGCGAGGCATCTGATAAGGTATAGAAAGCTCCAGGCATCAGGCCCTGCCTCTGTGTTTATTATCTTGCACCTGGATTACAGAAGGTCTCAGCTCTTATCTTGCACCTGGAAATCTCCCTGGAGCCCCAAATGAATAGTTTCATTCAGTGGCTCTCTGTAACATGAACATTTATATTCATTTATATTAAATGTGATGTCTTTTTTCTTTCATCATGACAAATAATGTTTAAAATTGAGTGTGTAATACTAGTAACTATATTAGTAAATATAAGCTACTGCTATGAGAGGATATTTTATTTAATGATTCTATTTATCAGTCACAGTCCAGTACACAGTAAACATAATATGAAAGTAGAGTTGGTTGTGTTTGTGATGGTGGTTCTACTCAATATATCTGGATCATGGCTTCTCACTAGTTTCCAGTTGGTGGTGATGGGGTGTGTTTCCTGTTCTGTCTTTTAGATGTTAAACAAAAGGTTGAAGTTCTGGCATCAGTTTATTAAAATGGTCACCTCTGTTGCCTGTTTCAACATAGTCAGCGCCCAGAACTCCCACCATTATACCATCCACATATTTGAGAATATGTGGCCACTCACATACCTCTATTTTGTCTCTTTACTGACACCTGTTCTTACACTTATGAAGAAGAAATGGCTACTTTAATACTCTGCCACACTGCTGGAAGAAAAGTAAAGGGAACCTAAGTATAGAAAAAAAGAAGGAGAAGTCATCTGGTGGTTCCCAACTGGGGTTTCCAGAGAATTAAAAACAGGGGTTATTCTGCTCAGAATTACCTCCAACCAATTTGGGGAGGGGCATGGTGGCTTCGTGGTTAGCACGTTTACCTCACACCGCCAGGGTCTGGGTTCAATTCCCATCTTGGCCATGTGTACGTGGAGTTTGCATGCTCTCCCAGTGCCTCAGGGTTTTTTTTCTCCGGGTTCTCCGGTTTCCTCCCGGTCCAAAAACATGCATGGTAGGTTGCACCTTGGAAAAATTGTCCCTAGTGTATGAGTGTGTGTGTGTGTGTGTGTGTGTGTGTGTGTGTGTGTGTGTGTGTGTGTGTGTGTGTGTGTGTGTGTGTGTGTGTGTGTGTGTGCCCTGTGATGGGTTGGCATTCCATCCAGGGTGTATCCTGCCTTAATGCCCATAGACGCCTGAGATAGACACAGACTCCCTGTGACCCGATGGAAGATCGGATATAGCGGTAGAAGATGAATTAATGACTGAATGAATTTGTGGAGGTGGTATTCCACTGCTTAAGGCAGTTGGGACCGAAAGGTAGCAGGTTCAAATCCTGGCAACTCCAAGCTAGTAGGCCCTTAAGCAAGGCTCTTAACCCCAATTGCTCAGTCTGTCCCAGACATTAGGGTTTAACAAGCCAGTCCTTTCCTAGTGCTGGTCCCAAACCCGAGTAAATGGGGAGAGTTGCGATAGGACGGGCATCCAGCGTAAAAAAAAAAACAAATATCATCCACTGTGGCGACCCCTAAAGGAAGAATAACGATGAATTAAATGAATGAGGTGTTCGAAGTAAAGTTTTCAGTAAGTGAGACTATTTGTAAATGATGAATGATGTTTCATGATTTATTTTACTTACTTTAATAAGTATGCACAAATACTGTAACTTTTACTGGAAATATATATCAAAACACATTAACCATTTTCATTTAGCACATGGATTCTAAAATCTGTTGGTAAGCCATATTCAATCATTAGATCCTGTAGAATATTGCACTAGCAATATAATTATTATATTAATTACTTGTCTTTGTCTGATTCCAGGATTGGATTATTGCACCTGAAGGATATGCCGCCAATTACTGTGATGGCGAGTGCTCATTCCCATTAAATGCTCACATGAACGCTACAAATCATGCTATTGTACAAACACTGGTGAGGCATGGAATTATCATCCACCCAGAAATATACACAACATCCACTTCACTACTTTAAAATAGAAAAATGCCTTCCCCACAGGTCCACCTGATGAATCCTGAAAATGTTCCGAAGCCGTGCTGTGCTCCGACTAAGCTGCATGCCATATCTGTGCTGTATTTTGATGACAACTCCAATGTTATCCTAAAGAAATACAAAAACATGGTGGTGCGTGCATGTGGTTGCCACTGACATTGTAGAGGAAATAAAAGATTGCCTCTGCTAAACAGTTTGTGTGTGCATCTTCTGCACCATGCATGCTCCACACAGACGGTGGTGGGGGTTTTCAGGACTGTGCTGCTTTTTCTTCTGTTTCCTGATCAGGTTTTAAGCATTCTGTCTACCTTTCTATATAGAATATTTCATATTTATTCTGTATTTGACTAAAGTTTTATTTTTAGTAACTTGGTAATGGATGTCAAATACATCTATACAATCAGAGTTAAGTGATATTTTTTTCTGTTTGAAATTTTTTTGTAAAGCTTTCATCAACTTTAACGAACTGTTTTTGAGTTTTAATAAAATATGTGAATTCTCTAAAATGTTAATTCATGCCTCCAGTGGTTTGAAAGTGACACCTGAGAGCACAATGTTCTGTATGTACATCTCACAAAAGTGAGTACACCCTTACATTTCAGGAAACATTTTGTCCTCAGGGGACAATACTATATAAATGAAGCTTGTATATACTTTAATGTAGTCGATATGAAATCCATATGTTGTGGTTTTTTTGTTGTTGTTTTTTTTTTAACAATGATAATCCGTAATGAAAATATGCCAAAATGAAATAGGAGTAACGAGGCTATATTTAAACTGTAAGGAGTAGAAAGTACAGATAATTGCATGAAAATGTAAAGAGTAGAAGAAAAAAGTAATCTGAAAAATAATTACCCAAAATACCTACTTAAGTAAGGTAACGAAGTACATGTCGAAGTACACCTCTGTGATGATGTTTACATTTACATTTACATTTGCGGCATTTGGCAGACGCCCTTATCCAGAGCGACTTACAACTGAGCAAGTGAGGGTTAAGGGCCTTGCTCAAGGGCCCACTAGTGGCAGCTTGGTGGTGGTGGTGGGGTTTGAACCCGTGATCTTCTGGTCCAGAGTCCAACACCTTAACCACTGGGCTACCACCTCCCTGTAAATGTAAAAATGTAAATGATGTTTATAAGTCCAGCACTAAATAAAAATGGCATGCATGACGGGATAAAATAGAGGAATCCACTACTCTCCAAAAAATAAAAAACTTGGCCGTCTGATGTTTGCTTAAGACCAAATAGATATACCAGAGCCATATTGAAAGAACATTAAAATGCAGAAATTATAAAGAATTTAGAGGTTCATTCAAAATTAACTCAGTAGACCTCTACCACTTACTCCTTTACTGTTCTGCTCTGTTCGCTGTAATTGAAGTATTATTTTAGGCACATGCAGAAAAGCAGTCTGTGAAATAAATTGAAAAATAACAGAGATGAGTTTAACATGTAATGTGTTAGTATAATCTGAACAGTTTTAACTTTAACAGCATTAAACACATCCCCTTTTAATGTCTAATCTAGCCCAGTGCATTTCTAATGAACACACATGATGTAGATTATTTAGGTATCCAATGCATGCTAACATTAGTCAAGGAACACCAGAAACTTGAATATATTTGGCCAAATTATACTGAAAAACAGAGGGCACGGTGGCTTAGTGGTTAGCACGTTCGCCTCACACCGCCAGGGCCCGGGTTCGATTCCCGTCTCGGCCATGTGTGTGTGGAGTTTGCATGTTCTCAGGGGGTATTTCCGGTCTCCGGTCTCCTCCTGGTCCAAAAAACACGCACAGTAGGTTGATTGGCACCTTGGAAAATTGTCCCTAGTGTATGAATGTGTGTGTGTGCCCTGCGATGGGTTGGCATTCCATCCAGGGTGTATCCTGCCTTAATGCCCATAGACGCCTGAGATAGGCACAGACTCCCCGTGACCCGAGGGAAGATCGGATATAGCGGTAGAAAATGAATGAATATACTGAAAAACTTTCTTCTCCATGCCTGTCCAAACCCGTCTACTCCACAAAAGATGCCAGATTGATTCAGTCAGTGACTGTTCTCAGGTACTGTAATCCCAGGTGGATCAGTCAGTATTCACTCATTTCCTGATTGAAATCATTGCTTGAAATCAGTTAAAAAGAGTGTGGTTACGTTATGACGAGGGGATCGTGCAATCTTGCAAGCCCTGAGTTAGCTGGTAGAACTGAATTTATTAGCGGTCTGGACATTTTTTTTTAAACATGATGGTGGCACTAGACATTATCGCTATGTCAGAACACATGCTAGTTTAAAGGAAAGCAAAATTGGAGCTTTCAGGTTAGCAGTTCACAAGTTCCGAAATTCTACTAAGAGTGAATGGAATGAAACACATTTGGTAATGTTATATCATGTGCTACATTGTCAGCTGCATTGTTAATTAACTGGCTTTACAATCAATTTAGAGCTTAGTTTTATCTGACTGATGAACCAGCCCAATGGGGCGGTATTTCGTGATGTAATGACTTTTATAGAGTATTTCAGTAGGAAGTATTTTTTGTGCATCTGCTATATTTTTCTTTCAGCCAGTGGGTGTGACAGACACTATAATGCTTTTTTCTCATTTGTGATAGTTTATTTAAACTTCATGCACCATTACTCAATATTTAAACAGGATGTTTATTTCCTGATGAAAACCATCAAACCCTTCATAAGAAGGGAAAGGCTCAAAAGGTATCTGCTAAATGAGTTGGATGTTCACATAGTGCTGTATCAAAGCACATTAATAGAAGGTTATGTGGAAGGGAAAAGTGTGGAAGAAAAAAAGTGATGAAAATCCTGCAGCCTGGCCAGGAAAAGTCAATTTGAAAATTGTTGGAGTGAAAGTCCACTCCAGAGAGGCTGCAGTGAGTATACCAAGAGCCACCACACACAGACAGATCCAGGACAATGGCTTGAAAAAAATAAAAAATAAAATTCTGTTGCTCAGTGGTCCAAAGTTTTCTATTCTGATGATCCTCTTTTTCTCCAAATGAGAAGTTTTGCATCTCATTTGGAAACCAGGGACCCAGAGTCTGGAGGAAGAATGAAGAGGCACACACTGCAAGATGCTTGAAGTCCAGTGTGACGTTTACACAGTCTGTGTTGATTTGGGGAGCCATGCCATCTGCTGGTGTTGGTCCACTGTGCTTCATTAAGTCCAGGGTCAATGCAGTCGTCTACCATGAGATTTTGGAGCACATAATGCTTCCTTCTGCAGACAGGCATTATGGGGATGCTGACTTCATTTTCCAGCAGGACTTGGCATCTGCATACATTGCCAAAAGCACCAAAACCTGACCATGGGATTACTGTGCTTGAATGGACAGCAAACTCACCTGACCTGAACCCTATAGAGAATCTATGGAGCATTGCTAAGAGAAAGATGAGAGACATGAGACTGAACAATGCAGGAGAGCTGGAGGCCACTATACAAGCATCCCTGTCTTCCATAACACCTCAGCAGTGCCACAGGGTGATAGCGCCCATACCACGCAGCATTGAGTGAATAATTGCTGCAAAACGGTACTTAGTACACTTAGTATACATTTCAAAGGTGTGATAGTGTTAAATTTACAATCCTTGTTTTATTAATTGCATGCAATATTCAAATTTTCTGTGATTGTGGATTTGGGTTTTTTATGAGCTGTAAACCACAATCATCTCAATTATAACAAATCACAGCCCTAACTATCTTGCCTCGAGTTTCTGTCATATATTAGTATCACCTTTTAAGTTACTGAAATAAATTAACTTTTGCACAATATTCTAATTTTTCACCTGTATTTTATGTTACTCGTTATTATAAACGATTTCTATTGTGAAAACATGGTAAATATATTCTACAGGTTAATTACATTTTATTAGTGTATGGGCCACAACCTCTGATAAAAATGGGGGAAAATATTACATGAAGATGGACAATACAGGGTGGAAAAAGCTTTAGGCATGAAATAGGTTTAAATGCTTTATTTTCCAGTGTATTTCAGTATTCCAGTATTTTCCCTGGCCTGAATTGGTGATACTAAACATCATAAGGTAAGCACCTGAAGTATCTATAGCCTTATGCAGCTGACATCCAAGAAAGACAACTTTCTTACTGTCCCAAAATAAAGTATGTGCTCAAAAACAGATGCAAAGAATGTCTTTATACTGAACATCTTCAAAATTATCTTCAAAAGAATTATCATTACAGACACAGTTCTGTGTGGGAAAAGGTAAAGGGCTAAAGGGAAATGAACCTTAATTAAAAAGCACAAAGGCTGCAGAATGTCATAACATCAAGCAGAAGGGGGGGAAAATGCAAGTTGCTACATGGTCATAACCTTTCATTGTGTCAGATTGCAGGGTGCAGAAAGTATTGTTTCTTTCAGAAAGCAGTAAAAATATCAGCCTGTCCACAGTTTTATTAACATCCTGATGCCAATTCCTTCAATTAACTTAAATTAAAAAAGCAAGAAAAACTCCCTGAGAAAGCATAAGGAAGAAACCTTGAAAGGAAACAGAACCAGACTCGAGATGGAACCTACCATTATTTGGGTGTCACTGAATATCAATTTATTACAGTTAGACGTGATCAACTGCACCCTAAACTATGTACTGTTGACAATAAGTACATTTAATACTCTACTCCCTGTTCGCTCATGACTGCATTCCTCTGTATAACGCCCAACATTCTCATCAAGAATGCAGAGGACACCTCAGTGGTAAGTCAGATCAGCAGTGATTCGGCCTACAGAGTGGAGATCCTGAAGCCTGGACGCATGTTCTACCAACAACCTGTCTCAATGCCATGAAAAATAAAGAGCTTATTGTAGCAGGAGAAGACACCCCCTGACTACATCGACACTACTGAATTTAAGTTCTTGGGATGAAGAACTATCTATGAGGATATTTTGTGGCACTCCAGCTCTTATTAGGAATGTGAAACAGTGTCTAAACTTACTGAGGAGAGTTTAAAAAAGTTAATTTGTCCCTTGGGATTTTTTAGCTTCATTGATTGTACTTTAAACTACACTGCTAGGACACTGATGGCTCACTAATAGTTTACTGACTCAGCTGCCAGCATTCATCATTCAGTTCTGCTCTGTCAGGGTGTAGAATGTGTAACATGTCATGCGTGTATAAAAACCGTAATATTTTTAAGTATATTTTTTTCCCACCGCTTTAAGAAGTTGTGTGTGATACTCGACAGCTCAATTTCTGGATTAAAATTTTTTTTTAATGCTGTTTGTAGAACATTTTTTAAATGGTTTTATAGAAAATCATTTGGTATCGTTCTGCTTCTGCATAATCTTTCAGGTATAGAAACAGGTGTAAAGAATGTGCAAGAATAATTATACATATACATTGCAGTGTTGTCTTAGATTTAAGTATTGCTAAAATGAACATTTTAGCATTTAGATCTTCAAGTTTCATTACGATGCTAATTTTGAAATGAAGTCACATTGTCTAGAATTATGAAAAATGTTTCTTATGCCAAAAGAAATGTCCCTAAATATCACCAGCATTAATAAGTGTGTAGTAGATTTAAAAAATATATATATAAGAATTACATGTAATAAGATTCATTAGAAATATAAACCAATGATAACTAAAGATGGCTTTACACAGAGGTTTTCACAGAGAGAATAAAATACAAATAAAACATAAAAAACACAAATGTGCATTTAAGTGTAAAGAAGTGAACATATTTCAAACATGAAGTGATGTACAGGTGATCTCAGATCCTTCAGGTCAAAATGAAGCATCATTATCCATAGTGAAAACAAAAAGATCTCCCTGAGAGCAAAATGACAAGATTCTTCTTACAGCAACTTTCTGGCCAAATATGCCAGGCTATGATGTGACTGAAATTGATGTTTAAAATTGAAAAAAGGAGGCATTTCTTTGACAGCGAAAGTGGTTATGAAACAGAAGTACCTTTTTCATCCATTGGTCTACAATGAAATGGACCTAGCCGAAATCCAATCAAATCCATGTTTAATAATAAAGATTTAGTAATTGCTCTCATTAAAAAGAAGGAAGAATGAAAAGCTGATAATGGGTCGTGTACATTCCTGAAGGAGCTTTTTTTCCATTTTTGGAAGAGACAGCTAGTTTGATTCTAGCGGAGACAACACACAGATCACGGATAAGTACAAGAGGCATGTGAGTAATGAGGTAGTACTACAGCTCATCTCTGGCTTGCTTCAAGACAAAACTGTGCAAGCTCTCCATGTCCCGTCCCCCATTATACTCTTCCACCAACTGGCCTCCTCGAAATATCAGCAGGGTTGGGTATCCGTTCACCTGTAGTGATGAAACATGATAAAAGAAACCTGGTTAGTTTTTGTAGGAATGCAAGTGTAAATTTCAGGATGTTTTTGTGAAAAAAAATGTAAATATGAAGTGAGTGAGTATGAATTTCAGGATTTTTTTTATTGTTTACTACACTCAATGTTTGCCAGCTGCTGTTTCTTGTCTGACTATACTTTTTGTTTTACGATTTGTTTATTTTGCAATACAAAGTAAACGGTTGTATTAGCTATACACAATATTTTTTGCATTTTTCCAGCTACACACCGGCTTCTGTTCTCCTATAGACACCTCTTGTGATGGTCTTGATCTAAACCTAAGATGTAAACCAAGAGTAGACACCAAGAGCGCAGTTCTTAAACAATTATTCGATTTAGCACTGCACATCTGAGCAACAAAACCCTTCACCTTTGTGGTGAAATGAAATTCTGAGCCACTAGCAAACGTACCTATATTAGCAGTTAACTTTAGACAGACTACATGGATTAAAATACAGTAGAAATAAATTACATGTCATGAATAACATTTCCTTATAACACTCATCTTTCGAGTAATAGAAGTTTATAGCAAGGGAAACGTAAAAACATCCATTTTTAGGATGTCAGATGTACATATCCAAGCTCAACTCTATTTAATGTTCATATCAAACAAAAGAGTGGAGGAAACTGTGGTAGCTGTGATGGTGTAGCTGTGATTTCTGCTCTCTACAGTTTTAAAGGGTGACTTTATATAATTTATATTGACTATAATGCACACTAAGATCATATTATTGATATTAAAGTTACTTGCATATTTATTTAAGTCGTTAAGTACAAGTTATACTATAAATCATATAACATAGAAATAGAAAAAGAACATGAAGCTGTACAAAGATTTTTTTGTATACACTACAATCTACTAAAATAATTCTTTTTAAAACTACAGTTTAAGAAAACAGAAGTTTAATAAAATGTTCCAATCTATGTGCATTATCTGTCTTTAATAGCCTTCAGATAAACTGTAGGCCACAGAACAATCCATGTTTGTACAACGGTATTGTTTAGTGGCTAAGAATATTTTTTAAACCTTTTTGTCATTTACAATTTAACACATCTAGCATCAAATAAACTAGCATTTCTGGCTACATTCCCAGAGATAAGATGGAGCTAAATGAATCAAACTGCTATAATTAAATAAGTTATTTTATAAAAAAATAAAATAAAAAAAATACATATAGTATGCAACTTACTGAAAATCTGTTGCAGAGTGTTCTCTCTACTGTACAGTCCACTTTAGCAATCTTGACATCAGTGAGACCTGGAAAGTCTTTCTTAGACAAATCCTCCCAAACAGGAGCCAGGTTCTTGCAGTGGCCACACCTTCAGCACAACGCACAGTGAACATGCTTACTTCAAAAACATAGACCTTCCAAAGTCTAATGACAAATGATGCATCATTATGGGTTTCCCTTTCACATCTCACATTCTGCTATCTGTGTGTGTGTGTGTGTGTGTGTGTGTGTGCATAAATATACTTTTTATCGAGTTTTTGTAAAGATATTTTTGTTAAAATATTTGAAATATTTTTGCTGTCGCCTCAAAATAACTCAACCATTCATGTCTAAACCGCTCATCACAAGAGAGATCACAAATATGTACGTATATATATATTTATTTATTATTTTATTTATTTTTTATTTTTTTTTTCCTCTAGGAAGAATATTTTACATCCATCTATAGTTTGAAGACATTAATCTGAAGGTTAAAGCAAACTTCCAGCTAGCCATTAAAAAAGCACTTACCATGGAGCATAAAACTTGATGAAGGAAATGCCTTTAGCTATAGATTCGTCAAAGTTGCTTTCGGTTAGGATTTTAACAGTGGACTAAAGAAAACAAACAATGATTAGCATAATCGCATGGGTCCTTGAATCCTAAAGATGCTTCGGTGTGCAATTATAATTTGCTAACTGTTGACCTTGTTTGCATGAATAAACTAAAATATGAATAGATTAAACTGTTAAAAATGACCACATACACCTCTTACCTCATCTTTAGCAGAATCTGTGTTCTGTGGTAATTCATTGCCTGTTGCCTCCTCAGAAGCAGCCTGAACAGCAGCCTTTACAGAGGCAGCTGCTAACTGATTATCCACAAATTCTTTAAAGGATTCCAGATCACGTTTTCCCCTGTACTGATCTACCTGAAATTAAACAAAACAGGTAAAGGTGAACTTTGACTCACTAAAGAAAGTTTGATACATAGCATTGCTTAAACTGGTTAAGCACCTGAGCTGCTATGGTAACAATGGCATCATGACAAGACACTATATATGATGAAAGTGTCCTTGACAATGATAAAATACAAAAACATAATACTGAGTCAAAAATGAAAATAAACTGCAATTTATTTTATCAGCAGCAGCAATTTCTTACTATTTTATATAAAACATTTCATCTTTTCATCTTATAATGCCAAACTAAAATTGGCAAAATATATTTAAATATATTTTATTGTATTCTTTTTAAATAACTTCTTTTTGACCCGCTGAATAACTATGTTCATAAAAGAAGCTCTATATATGATTAATCACCATTACATTAAATCAGACACATCTGTTTTCTAATAAAATGTTAAAATGTTTACTGTAGCTGCCATTTTTAATGACTGGTGCCATAGTGTTCATGTGCTCATAGTGTTCATGTCAGGAGTCCTCCTGAAATAAATCTGGTAGGAAATAATCTGGTTACAAAAATAAAAAATTGGAGCAAGGAGCATGTTAGCAAGAAGTTATACCTGTAAACCTCCAAGTTTATCATATGTTGTTTTTAAATCTTTGAAATAAAAAAAATCCATAGCAGTGGGACACGATGCTTTTGAGATTAGCCAAAATGATTAAATATTTGGAGCATGACTGGGCAAGACTCAAAAACATGACTATGTGCACTAAGCACAATTATGTTTTATCCTGGGATATTTCATTTGTGGGTATGGGTATAGTTTGAGTTTGGGTATAGTGGCATATTGGTAATGTAATTTCTAATCAGCAAATTAGCTGAAATTAGCTAGGCCTTTAGGAGCACCATCAGAACAGGTGTATACCGGGAGCCAGGGCACGGGACATAGCAGGCCATCTTAGATTTTTAAGAAAGCACAGGTTCACTAAAAGATTTCTCTAGTGCACTCCGTTTTTCAAATGGGAACTATTGATGTATACCTTCGACAGTCAGATCTTACAAAGAGTAACATTATAGAGCTGTGTAACTTGGCAAAGGCAATGTGCAATTCAGTAACATGCTCTGGCTCCATCGCCATGTGGCATGGCGATGGATCTTATAACAGGTTATGATTCTCCAAAAATAGAATAATGGTCTTCATAGAAAATTGGAGCAATTTTGAGGGCAAAGTTGGCCTGTTGGGGCCAGACGGTACCATCCCACTTGGGAAAAGTGTTGCTGTCATTTCTTGTAACATAGGTCATAGTCTCAGAACAGCAAAAGTTAAACAGTGACTATCCAGAGCCAGGGTCAGGGAGCAGACAAACAGGCTAAACCAACAGGCTGCTAATTAAATAGTCTCAATCAAGGTTCACCAAATTAAGACTGTGTTTCCAGTGCAAAACCAATATGGAGAAAGTCTCAAAAAAAGATGATTATAAATGAGATTATTACAGATCAGAATTCTAATGTAATGTTTTTAGACCGAACAAATATAGATATAAATGAAGCTAGCCCTCCTCGGTGTTATAATAGAAATCAGCGATGTCTAAATGGCAGAGATGGCAGAGTCACCGCTATTTATAATAATAATAGTCTAAGAATCACACAAAACAACAAAAACAAATGTAATACATTCAAAGTGCTCTACATCAACAATATTTAGTGTCCAAAAACGAGTTTATTCAGATAGTTCCTTTAATTAATATTTATAAACTCCCCAGGGCCCTACTCCGATTTTCTCATGGAATTTGCAGATTTCAACAGAAATAATGACACGCCCCTAGACAAAGCATTAATTTGATAAGACGGCTTAATAACAGCAGTTGTGTGCTTTCTAGATTCAGTAGGAATGAACCAGAATATTATATGACCCACTATTTGGGTTGGAGGGGGTCTTGATTTAACATTAAGATTACAAATGAAAGAGGGGGAAAAGACATAATTCCAGTTTGAAGCCATTTCAGATCCTCATTTCTCAACCTCAGTTGAAGTGCAAGTATTTCATTGATTTACCGTGTTAAACTTTCATGTCAACTATTGCAGCAAGCTTTATCAGTAAACTACCAACATTAATTAGATCACCATTTGAGCCTGCAGAGGTCAACTGGGCTACTGAATGTCTAAATACTCTGTTACACTCTAGATGAAGCATCTCCTCTTAAAACTAAAATATCAGGGAGAAAAAAAATGAGCACCAGGGTAAAAAGATGATACACACAACTTAACACTAACCACTTGGAAACTAGAACGTAAATGGCATCAAACAAAATTATCAGTATTTGAAAGGGCCTTGTAGGAAAGACTTCTGAGTAATAGAATGCTATTAGTGCTTCGATTTTTTGTTCAGTACTGTAGCAAAATTAAATAAGAAGCAAAAGCACCACCCATGCACAGCATCAATAAGTAGTGTTTTTGTGAACTCAATTATAAAATTGGAAAATAAACAAATAAATCAAAAATACTGACTACTGGTGCAGCTTTTGACACCACAATATCCTACTTGCTAGATTAGAAAAGGTTGTAGGAGTAAAGGGCACAGCTCACTCCTGACTTGGGTCCAATTTGACTGATCATTATCAGTTTGTAGGTGTACATGGTGAGTTCTCCACACCCTCTGTGTTCCACAAGGATCTGTCTTAGGCCCCCTGCTTTTTTCTTTATATATGCTGCCTCTGGGGGAAATTATGTGCAAAGATGTCATTAGCTTCCTCGATAACTTCCTTCTGCTTAATTTGGCGATAAGTCAATATTAGATTTTGGATACAGTGGAAAAATGTGTCCGCTATTTTTACGCCTGTGTTTTGAGGTTACTGCCATCATGTTTAGCTTGCAACGCCACACACACACCTCACCATTCAACAAAATGGTTCTGTTTGAGGTGCTGGAATAAATCACTAATTAATCTGCCAAACACTTCAGACAAATGTTATAGTTGGCTTTGGCTTGTTCAATGTCTGAAGTTGCAAACCCGAAGCATTTTGATACAACTGATTAAACCGCACCAACGTTGGAAACAAGCTTCACCAGAATTCATTCTCCAGAGAATGCTGCTATGTTTTATTTCAGATTTCCAAAGTGTAATGAGGGGCTGGAGGCGGAGAACTTGGAAAACTTGTCATGTCAAACCAATTTGAAATTGAAAAATTTTTAATTTTAATTTTTCATCATTGACAAACTCGAATTAATCAATAACGATTAATCGCCCACCTCTACTAGGACCACACACAGCTATACGCAAACTGACTGTCAGAAGAAGTAGCATCATATATATAAAAACACTAAAACAGTCTCAATGTTCAATTTGAGGCTGAAAATTATATTTAGCCAAGCCAAAACTTTTCTTAGGTAAAGGAGAAGCAGATCTTTAGAGATCATGGCTATAGATTATTTGGTGAACTGGGATACCTTCTGACTCTCCCTTTTGCCGTAGCTGCCATAGCTAGTCTTGCCGGAGTCCCCAACTGTAGTGTCTAAGTTTTCCACAACAATAAGGATACTCAATAATCCATATCTTTCTCTCTTCCTTGGTCAAATTACACATGCCCCTGAGATGTCAATAATCAATGTTCCTGCCCCTCTCTTCAGACTGCCCCTCTCTTCAGACTGCTCAATTATCCCAGTATGTCTCTGGATGGTATTCACTTCGATTGGAGGTCACTCTGCGGGGGTGTCCCAAGATACGGTTTACTTTACATTTGTTCACCTCAACAAGGTTTAGTTGTAATAAACGGACATTTGGCAACACCCAGATTAGTATGGGTTCCCTCTTGAGTCTGGATACTGTTAAGGTCACTTCCTTATTCCATCTCAAGGAGTCACAGCAAGCCTACTCATAAGGAACAAACTTACACAATCATATTTTTCATTTTTTACTGCATTATCTGTGTAAAGCTGCTTTAAAAATCATGTCCATTGTTAAAAGCACTATACAAATAAAAATTTATTAAACTGAACGTTTGCTTAAGTGATTAGCACATCTTGTATAATATTCAGGAATCTGCCAGGAACTTGATACTGCATCTTTTTATTTTATTAGTTATTAAAATGACATGTAATTACAATGGACCCTTTTCTTGAACTACTTAGATGTTCTATTAAAATGAAATAGATAAATCAGTAAAAGAAGCTCTGGATATTCAAGCTGATGCAGCAGAAAGTAAACCTACAGGAGTCTTAAAAGAAGTCACAGAAAGAGGAGAAAACTGCCCACTAAAGATAAAAGAAGTAACAAAGGCCTACTCTTTGTACACAATAATAGCAAACCTTATATTGGAACATGATTAACTGTAATTCTGTCATGATGGGTGAGGTGCATTAACATTATCAAAACAAATAAACAAATCATGTATCTTAAATCTTTTGCATAAATATACACAGCAGTACATGCAATTTTCACTTTAAGAAACAAATAATAGCCTAAAATATTACCCATTAATTGTTTAATTATATTATTCAGACACTCAGAAAATTAATTTCATAAATGACTGCTAAATTACCCCAGCAACAAAGGTTGTACAAAGGTTTGTAGAATGTTATTTATAGCATGGTGCCTACCTTTTCTCCATCTGTAAAGAAGAGCAATGTGGGGTAGCCTCGCACCTGGTTCTCTGAACATATCTCATAATGCTGCGTACAGTCTAACTGCATGGAGTAAACGACCAAACCAATTAAACCAAACATGAATAGCACAAACACAAATAATTTGAAAGCCACTTACAGCCAATAACATTTAAAATAGCTGCTATAAACACACTGACACACAAGGGCCCTAACAGAAATGATATAAGTATGCTGTTATAAAATATTTCCACAAAAAAACACTATGGGTGTAACAGCACACAGCATTCATGGTTAAGTAAGCACTTTGGGTTTTAGGTCAGGATATAGTCAATTCCTGTATAGATAGTTAAAAATGCAAATGTTTTTTTTTTGTTTTTTTTAAACAGTTTATTATTATTTATATTTGTGAACTACTGTTTACAGTGTTACGACAATTGTATATAAAATGTATGCTTGGTTATATATTAACAATAGTAAATAATAAAATAGAATAAATCAAAGTAATGCAATGTACACTATGGGGTAGATGTGATAAATGTGAGATTAAAAAGTAGGCAATGTGATAATTACATTAATTAATTGATTAATCAATTAACAAATGTAACCATAGTGACACTGCACTGACTCTAGTTTCCATTTTATAACCCTGTTATACATTGTTAAAATAACTATCAATCTATCTTTTTTTGTGCGCTAAAAGTGGGTCAGACACTAAACAAATTTGCAGTCTGCCATTTAAATTTCCTGAGCGATTTTGACTGTGATGCAAGTTCCAAACGAAAGACTTGAACCAAAAAAGTATTAATGCGTGCACTCGTACACCCCTAATCAACACCGTTAATGACTGTACCTTGCCAATCTTCACCAAGTCCGAGTGCTCAAAACTGGTGGCAAGCTGCTCCCATGTGGGAGCCATAGCTTTGCAATGACCACACCACGGTGCAAAAAATTTCACAAAGTGAGAACCTGCCAAAAGGAAATAAATCTTACATACACACTAAAACTCTTGCCATTTGCTTTTGATTACATCACACATTCAAAATGGCAGTTTTGATAGTTTTATGCAAAGTTACAAGATGTATTTCTATCGAGAATGTCTTCAACTGCACATCCCAAAGATTCTAAAACAGATCACCATTTAGATTCATTAATAGTCTAATAACTTCAGTTCATTTCACATTGTGAATGTCCTACTGTTCATTTTTTTTCTTCACGGCATCGTTGTTCGTTCAAAGTATCTACAATTATGGTCATTCACTTTCTTTCCAGTCCCAAAGATGATGGTTCAACCACTTTACTTCCAGGTTTTTTGTGTGTTGGATAGTTTTTAAGACAGTTTTAATAATTTGACTCATCACTAGCTGTGTTTTCTTTGCTTGATGCAGACCAGGAATTTGACTGCATGAGTTACAATTGAATATGTTGGTACCGGCTAAAACATTAATCAAGTAATTAATTTATCCATAATCTAGATTGTGATCTTTTGAATCAGGCAAAGAGCAACACACAAATAAATAAAGAAATACCTTTGGAAATATGTTCTTTGAAGTTTGAGACAGTAAGTTCATACATGCCCTGCAGGGGCTCTGGTACTTTAGGAGCCTCAGGCTCACTCTGCTGAACCTGCAAACAAAGAAAAAGAAAAGGAATACAAAAGGTAACATATGAATACTTCCATTTATATTAAGGTAGAACACGTTTTTTTCTACATTTATTAAACAGTTTTACCTCTGGCTCCTCCTGAAGAGTTTTCAGCATCCAGGTCTCTAACGAATGCAGGTCTCTTGGGCCCTGATACTTCACAGCCTCCTGCTCAGGTTTAAACAGCTTCAAACTATGTCCAAAAGAAGCAGTATATACATACAAACATACAATGACTGCCAAAATTTCTGAAACACTAGTGTTTTAATGATTTTGAGACACGCATGATTGTTTTTGTTTGTTTGTTTGTTTGTTTATACAATAAGCAAGGCAATAGGTAACATTTATTTTCATCCGTTATATACAATTTCATATATTCACATTTTTATGAACATTCTAATAGATATACAGGGCAGTAACAAGTTAGGTTCAATCAAATTAGGTCTGCAACTAAATTATTCTCATAATCCATTAATCAGATATTTGCATGTTTTTTCTTATTATAAGAACTGTAAAAAAATCCAAATTCAGGGTACTTATGTATAAAATAAGAGTTAAGCAGTTTACACAATAGCACTTTAATTAAACTGTACAATATGAGGATTTAGTTTTTGCTTATTATTCTGTTTCACCTTCATCTGTGACACCAGTGTGTTTTCTTCTCACGTGCTCATGCCGCACTGTGGTACTTCCAAGCCACATAAGTTCAGCGTTGCATAACTTACAGGTTACAATATTGTGTTGAGTCATTCTAACTTGAGCAAATAAATTTAATTATTTATTAACTGTCACAGCTTCAGTTAAAATTGATGACAATCAATAATGAAATCGGTTGTCAACAAATATTGTTAGCAATTAGTTGGGCTGCTGAATTTATAGGTTAATGTGAATGCAAGATAACACCAGGCGCTTACGAAATGGCAGAGAGTACAGTACAAATTGGCAGGAGGAAAAAAAATGTGCATAGGAAATCACCAAATGCTTGGGTATATTTAATATAAATTGCAACAAAGAACACAGTTACATTCAGGTTATGAAAAGCTGATAGGGAAGTACAACAGTGAGGCATGAGCACATGAAAAAGAACACACACTGGTGTCACAGCTGAAGGCGAAACATCATGGGAAAATGGTATGGTTTAATGAAGTGCTATTCTGTAAACTGTCTGCTTTCAATCTTTGGAAAATCACAAGATCTGTTTTGACTCGCAAGCATCAGGTTACACAATCACCTAGCTCAACAACTGTGATGGATTCAGTTAAAATGGTGCAAACAGAGTCAAGCACTAAATCTAAAATCAGCAAATAACAGCAAGGTGAAGAACTACATTTTACTCACTGTTGTGGGTTTCAGCAAATGCATATAGATTCGCATATACACGTTGCTTATACATGCATAGTTTTTCCACTTTATTAAAACAAGACTGTTAGTTTGCTGCATTTCTCCTTTCCATTCTTGTTATAGCATTTTGAACTTTACAGCAGAGGAATCTGCAATTATCATTAAAAGCAATAGAAATGTTGATTTTAAACAAAATACTTCACCTTGCATACACTAATGCTATTTTTTAATAGAAAGAAACATGCCAGCATGAGTTGAAATTATTCAGAAAAGGAATGCCTTGTGCACGTCTCATCAAGCATTATGAAAGCTTGAAACTTGTTAATTTTTATCTGATTAATTTCTAATCTCACACACACACACACACACACACACACACACACACACACACACACACACACACATATATATAGCAGTATACAAGTATACAGCACAAAAAGTGCATTGCTTACGTGGGATATCCCCGAATTCCATGGTTGCTGGAGCAAAACTTGGTGTCCTTGGTGCAATCTACTTTGACCACATAGACAGGAGGAGATGTCATGGTGTTGTATTTATCCGCCAACTCATTCCAGGTTCCTTGCATCCTTTGGCAGTGACCGCACCTGTGCAGGACAAAGTACAGGGTGCAAATTTCCTGGAATAATGCAATGTTTTAATTTACCTCTAAAAAACTGTTATAAGCTTTTACCATCAGGCGATAATAAAGATTGAATATTATATATTGTTCACAATGAACTATCAAATGAAGTAAATGATGTAAGATCATGATCTCGGAGGGGAGAGGATTCTCGCCACGTAGGCTGAGGTCTCGTGCTGAACTGACTGAATGATAATCCCTGCTAGTTTGGTTAGCCTTAGCATGGTCCTGCCGTTGAAACCACTAGTTAGCGTGGTCAAAAATCATTCAAACCAATGCTTTAACAGAGATTAACTAATAGAATTATCTAAAATATCAATACACCTAATGTAAAACAGGAAAATATATGTAGCAAGGGCTAGTTTTAACAGCTAGCAAACCTCAGAAATGAAATATATTTTTTTACAAACTTTTCCCCACGTTTATACGCCGCATTCGAATGAAATTATAAATGTAGATATATATATGAATTATTCAAATACACAACATAAAGAGCCATATGAACCGCATACTCGCAGTTCACTGCAATACATCCGGTTATTGATTGTAACACCTAGCTAGCAAAGTTTAAAGAGAACTTTACCAAGGTGCGAAGAACATCACGAAGTGTGGAGCGGTTGGAATCGCGCTGTTAAACATCTCAACAGTATAAGTGTGCTTGCTATGCTCGTCCTCATCTGTATCATTATCGCACAATATTACACTAAACAGAAATGCACTCCAAAACATTATAAGGCGATACATGTTCGGCGCTGTTGTGGCCATGATGACACTGAACCGGAGAGCACACAGACAGTGAATGAGACCGGTCTGAGCTGCAGGAGCTTTTTAAAAGGCCCAATCACCCTGATTACACTGCAGCAGATTCGCAACTCCGTCATTACATTCACTGCTTGCTTATTTAAATCCTTGTTTATTCAGTTAAATTCTTTCGCACACACACACACTTCATTCCATAGTGCACATCGTGTGCAAATTTTTTGAACATGGTGTTGTTCAGAGCCATTGAATTTCGTAAATTTTATAATGAAATGATATATAAATGCTGTTTTTCACAATGGAAACAAAATATTTTGCAGAGCTGTTACTTTTTTTTTTTTTTTACATAGTTTTAATTCATTGCTGTCAACAACAAACATTGTCCAGTGTGGTTGGGAACCAGAACAATAAAACATACACATCCGGGGACACAATGTCCATGGTTTAGTTTCATGATTGAGGTTATCAGTTATTTAGAGATGACTTATTTTATGTAAAATAGTTCATTGCATAGCTATCAGTTTATATTAATTACTGTTCAATTACATATTTAACCCTCCACAGTAACCTCATAAAAGCATTCTCACCTCTGGGATATGAGGCATCTAAATTTACCGAAACACTGCAGATCTGCTTCCTTTTAAATTGAAAAAAAGAAAAGAAAAAAGAATTCACAATAAACTCGTCTACATTTTTACAACTTTGACTTGTGGAAGTTCACTTGTGAACAGTGAATCTCAGGCTAATTTCAAGGCTGTTTTATAACTGTTAGACTTGGTAAAAGAAAGATCTATCCCCCGATGCAGTCTTCATTTTTTAAGGTAAAGTCTGCATATATTTCAATACATTATGGCACATCATAATATACAGTACAAAAACTTTACTCAGGCACTGTAGCATCAGACCATTCTTTGATTTATATATTCTATATTATAGAATAATATTCTATACTGAATACTATTTTTGATGTATTCTATGTAGTAGACTATTCAATAATAAATGTGACACTAAATTTTGATTTGGCACCACAGTGTTAGGGGTAATGTGATCATATTTTCTAGTTATGGTAAGGACTACATTGTGGAGGACACTAAACAGTAGAAAGAATTGCAATAGTCCAACCAAGAGGCTACAAAAGCTTGAGCTACTCACCTCATATGCCTAAACTGACACACTAATATAAGTCTCTTTTTACATGCTATTTTAACTGCTTGTGGTATGTGCTCTGGAGTTGTGAGGCAGCAATACTAATCATTATACAACAATGCCATGCATAAATGAATCATTATAATGTAGTACTCAATTTCTCCATGTCAGAAACAAAATTCATAGGAGTTGTGATTGTATCAAGTTAACAGAAAATCATTGGATCAACTCTTTTTACATATAGATTAATAACAGTTTTTATATCAAACACATAACACTTTCTTTTAAATCTGACCTAACATACAATTTTTAATGTGTAAATAAATCAAGCATAACGATTGTCTGATAAACAACTGACAGGCTTCCTTATGCTAACTCCATACCTTGTTCAGCAAATTGCTGTCAAACAGTTTAATTAACTTAAATTAACTTTAATTACATTTTGCTGAGAGTTTGTATGTCATTGAACATTTAACATTCCCTGGAGGGTATTAGAAGTGGGAAAACTTTGCAAGGTCTTTCTTCATCTCGCTATACTGGGTAGTGAGTCTGCTCACGGCTTTAGCATGTTCCTCATCCACCTCCTCTTTTAGCTTTGCCTGCTCCTTCAGGAAATCCTCCCAGTCGTCTTTGCGCTTCTCCATGCCCTCCTGATTTATAATGTGCTACACACAAAAAAATTATAAATAAATAAAAAATTGGATGCACATTTCCATCTTATAATGCAGTTCTGTGAGGTAATGCATACCTGCTGAGTTTCTACCTCCCTCTGCTGGATTCTTTGCGCCATGTGATTGACAGCTTCCACTAAGAAAGAGACAGTGTAAATGATTTCATTTTTTCACTGAGAATGAAGCAGGAATACTTATTCAAACGGTCAGATACGCGGCAGCGAGAGTGCTCACTAGAACTAGGAGATATGAGCAAATCACGCCTGTCCTATCCACACTGCACTGGCTCCCAGTGAAATTCCGCATCGAATTTAAAATATTACCAATAACTTATAAAGCACTGAATGGTCTCGCCCCACAGTACCTGACAGAACTATTAGAGCCTTATGTTCCACCACGCCTGCTTCGATCAAAGGATGCAGGCTGTCTGTCAGTATCATGTATTAGGAAGATTACAGCGGGGGGGCAGAGCTTTCTCCTACAAAGCCCCTAAGTTATGGAACTCCCTCCCGATTAATATTCGAGAATCAGACACAGTCTCAGTGTTTAAGTCCAGGGTGAAAACTTTCTTATTTAACCAAGCTTTTAGTGAATAGTCCTACCTTAGATAAAGGAGTAGATCTGGGGGACACATGGATGTTGAGTATTATAGTGATCTGGTGTGTTTAGTTGCTGTCTTCCTCACTTTCATTAATCACTCAGGTTTGTGGTGGTGAGAGTGACTGTCTGTTTACACATCAGGAAGCTCTCATGTCTGTGTTTCTCTCTGATTCTCCTTTTAGTTATGCTGTTATAGTTAATTCTGCCGGAGTCCACGTCTGCACTCGACACTAAAATATACACACTCCCATACTGCAACCATGACCGTGACTAACAACTCTTTTCTTTCCTTCTCTCTCTCTCTCTCTCTCTCCGTTGAGTTACATGTCCCACTGCTGCGCTGTCAGCGATCCAGTCCCCCTCTGCACTCTGTTCCTGTCCGAACCTCCTGGTGACCCGCCCCCGGTTGATGATGCTTCAAATTTATGAATACACTCCACACTCCACCATATACATCCTCAACCACACACACACACAACACTAACAACCCAAATGAGGATGTGTTCTCTGTTGACTCTGGCTCCTGTTCCCAGGGAGTTTTTCCTTGCCACCGTCGCTTCAGCTTGCTCAACAAGAAACAATTAGGGCCAAACTGATTTTCACTTTTCACACATAATTATGTAGCTGCTTATGTAAAGCTGCTTTGAGACGATGACAAATTGTAAAAAGCGCTTTCTACAAATAAAATTGAATTGAATTGAGATACCATCCCACCATATTCAAAATAAATTATACAGAACCTGCAGCTATAAAATGAAGCAACACCATTCATTCTACATTCAATCTCTCACATATCTAATCTTGTGACGATAATGAAAAGACATACAGCAACCAAGAACAATAACTAAATCTGATCCCATGTTCTTGGTGCATCTGGGCAGAACTTGTTCTTCAGTTTCAGTCACCAACTTGTTCAGGTTTTCTAGTAGACGGCACTCCCTAAAGGCCCGCTTGTCCTGCAGAGAAACAAACAAGTTAGATTGATTAAAAAAAAATTGTAAATCTAGATGTCATGTGCTAGCACAGTCACATTCATGTAAAAGAAGGTATTCACATATAGTTGTCAAAGGAGTTGTAAAAATGTCAAAGGAGTAAAGAAGCAAAAAACATCCCCTCACCTCAAATTCTCTTACAAAGTACCTGATCTCTCCTTGTAGGACTGGCCTATGGTCCAGTAATCTTGATTGTATGTCACCCACATCTGCTCACATTAATAATAATAATAATAATAATAATAATAATAAGTTAAGAAGAAGAATATCCTTTGTCTGTCACATATACATTACAGCACATTAAAGTTCTTTCTTCGCATATCCCAGGTTGTTTGGAAGCTGGGGTCAGAGAACAGTGTCAGCCATGATATGGCACCCCCTGGAGCATAGAGGGTGAAGTGGCCTTGCTCAAGGACCCAAGAGTGGCATCTTAGGGATACCAAACCCCTGACCTTCCAATTAGTAGCCCAGGGCCTTAAGCTTACTATTTTCATAAAATGTATTTATAAAACTTGAAGTGGGACATTTGCCATTCTCTTACACAAACAAGAACATAGTGAAATGTGTGTCATGCATGTTTAAAGATTATTAGAAGTCATTTGTTAAAATAAAAATACTATAAAATATATTCAAAATTCTGGGTTTAAACCACTTGAGAATAACTCTAAGTGAATTATTTACTTACAAACATTGCTGCCAAAGCATTCTTAATACTTTAACTTCTAACATTACTCTAACATTATCACTCACATTTTAATTACATCAGACCAGACCACATTCTATTGGATAAGACCAGTATCAAGCTAGACCAGGGGTCACCAACGTGGTGCCCCTAAGGACCACATGAGTAGCTCTCAGGTCTGTCCTAAAAATTCACCAGTGAGGTGCATGTAAATGCAGTTAACTCATTGTTGATAATTATTGTGAGAAATCATCAGTGTCTTCACATAGACACATACGTATTATTATAAGTACTAATAATGATATATAACTAAAGGCAAATGTATTATTTCAGAGGAGTAGGTTAAACTGGTATCCCTTTGTAGGACTCAGTGGTGACCCCTGATTCTAGACCATCTACCCTTATTTCATCACACACATCAGTGAGAGTTGCGCGCCCATAACCAGGTCTCTGACTGACTGGTTGTAATTTCTTGAAGCACTTTTATTGGCATTAATCATCGAATTCCAGGAACAAGCCACGAGACCTGATTTTTTTAAAGATGCTCGAACCCAGGAGTCTAGTAATCACAATTTGTCCCTTTATTTTCAAGACATCTTCATCTGGATAATCTACTCTATAATATTATACAGCGTTTAAAAATGTGCCATAAATCGGTTCGTCACATTTCTGTGTCTGATGCCTTGTTTTCCTGTGATGGCACTTCTAGTTACCAAGTATTTGTGGAAGGTAAAAATGTTATCTGAATAAGTTGATTTATATCTTTTACGGAACTCCCAAACTCAACTCCCATTCCTTTCGGGCATTTAGCATTACAGGATGGTTGTGGTGTATATGACAATTCTCCTGTATCATAATCTTACCGTGAGCGATTTTGTCCATGTTCACAACGCCACTAAAAAACAGTAATGATCTCTGTGTTTAGGCCCATCGATACATCCAACCGTCTTATTCCCTGCTGCCACGGAGCAACACTATTTTACAGAAGGTGTTATTAAAATAACAACTCCTGAAATGATCACATTTCTTTTTAACTGCCGAATCGAACAGCAAAGGCTCAACAGCAACAACTTTTATGGCTTTCTCGACGCTTATTGTTTTGGACAGACTACATTGGTGAGTTAGCGCCACCTAGTGATCTGGAGTGAAGCGCATAGACAGATAGATAGATAGATAGATAGATAGATAGATAGATAGATAGATAGATAGATAGATAGATAGATAGATAGATAGATAGATAGATAGATAGATAGATATATATATATATATAGAATATATATCTATTATATAATATATATATAATATATATATATAATAAATAAATATATAGATAGTATATATATATATATATATGATATATATATATATATATATATATATATATATATATATATATATATATATATAAATTCAGTAGCACAGGGCACCTCAGGGGACTATATTTCTCCATTTATTTTCATCCTGTTCACCGCAGATTTCCAATACAACTATGAGTCCTGCCACCTGCAGAATCTCTCTGATTGGGTGTATTTAAGAATGGATAGGAGACAGTGGACAGATGGTTGCATGAAGGAGCCTCCTCGTGGCGCAACTAAAAAATTTTCTGGCGATGGTCATCTCCCAACCACAGCAATACATCCCAATGGCCCTTTTCAGGGCCAAGACAACTTGCCCTCGGATGCAATGTTCTTTGCGTCCAAGAAGAATGGACGCCTGGGGATACGCAACTCAAAACCCTGATGGAGATGCGGTTGAGGAATGGGCTGAGGCTAATAATCTGCCTCTCATACACAACGCTAAGCTCCCTGCGTTGTTCAACAGCCGAAGATGGCAACGAGGTTATGACCCCTATTTAATCTTTGCCAGCAATAACATCTGCTCACTCTGTTGGCGCACCCATTCCAAACACCCAACATCGACCAATCGCTTGCCTAATCCAAGCAGCTGTCAAGCCCACCATTGTGCCATTTAGGCGATGCTTTAACTTCTCCAAGGCAAACTGGATACTTTTTACGGAACATACAGACATAAAACTCAGTGACTTAGATCCCACTCCAAACAACTATGATCTGTTTGTTCGACATCATTCGAGAGTCCTCTCATAAACACATTCCCCCGTAGTCTCTACATACAGGGCCTAGACGATGACTCCTCGAGGCTCCTAAATCATTATCAGACACTATATGAGAAGGATCCATTTTCAGAGGAAACCCTAACAACTGGCGAAGAGCTCATTGCAGCTCACGCGTGCAGTAGGCGAATGTCGCAAACAAAGCTGGATAAAGCTCGTCACCGATGTAGACATGACTCATAACAACAAGAAAGCTTGGCAAACCATCAAGAAGCTAACAGGTGATCCACCCAAGGGAACCAACCCTGGGCTAGTAATCGCCAACCAAGTTGCTCATCAGTTGGTACTTAACGGAAAACCCCCACATCGATTACCAAAAACCAAAACCCCTCTTGAATCTGCAGGAAGTACAGACACTATCAGTAAATCATTTGACCTAGCTGATATCATTCAGGGTATCCAATCTTTAAAATGTGGCAAGGCCGCTGGTATGGATGACATAAAAGTTGAACCAAATTAAGCACCTGGGGCCTGTGGCAGTGTCATGGCTTCTAAGTATGTTCAACTCATGCCTCAGAGATCTAAAGATCCCAAAACTATGGAGATGAGCTAAAGTCAAAGAAATTCTCAAGCCCGCTAAGGACCCAAAGGACCCAAAGAGCTACTGTCCCATTTCACTGTTATGTCACTCATTCAAGCTGTTTGAGAGAATGCTGAAGAACCGCCTCACGCCAGTCTTGGAAACACAGATTATACAGGAACAAGCCGGTTTTCGGCCTGGAAAGTCGTGTACTGGCCAAATCATAAACCTTGTCCAACACATTGAAGATGGCTTCGTGTACTGGCCCCTGTTCTATTCCAACATATATACAAATGACCAGCCCAAAACACCTGGCACCTGGCACGCGTTTTATCTACACGGACGACCTTGCACTTACTACTAGCTTCTGACATGTTGAAACTTTGCTCACAACTGCCCTGAACTCACTTGGGGATTAATATGATCACAACGCCTTACGACCAATCCTGTCGAAAACACAATCTTGTGCGTTTCACCTCTGCAATCATGAAACAACCAGAGCTCTTAAACTATCGTGGCAAGGCGTTAACATTGAGCACTGCCCAAACCCGTGCTACCTTGGTGTAACCCTAGACAGAGCGCTGAACTTTCCGTTGCCATTGCTATAACACCAAGCAAAGAATAAGGACCTGAAACAATCTTCTTGGGGAGCTTCATCTTCCTGGGAAGCAGCACCTCATGTTATCCAAACAACCTGACTCTCGTTGTCTTTCGCTGTGGGAGAGTATGCGCGTCCAATGTGGCACCTCTCCGCCCATGCCAAGCACGTCGATGTGGCCTTAAACTACACGTGCAGAATAATCACAGGCTGCCCTACTGAACATGTTATACCCTCTGGCAGGCATAGCTCCACCAGATGTTCGGCGAGAAGTAGCTTGTGCAGTGGAAAAACAACGAGCAGATCCCCAACATCCACTGCATGACTATGTAATCTCTCTCGTCCGTTTAAAAACCCGCCAGAGCTTTTTAAGAACTACTCCTGCTACAAACAGCTAACCACAGCGAGCAAGAGAGCAAATGTGGGCAAACAAACACCCAGTTCCAGCAGGTTTCATTAGACCAAAAATAAAACCTACCATCTCCAGTGGCCAACCTAGAGGTCATTAAATTGCCTGTGGACCCAAGTTTGCAAGGCAAATATGACAAAATGGGGCTATATAGACCCCTGCGACGGCGAGGCCCCATCCCAGTCCATTCTGCATTTGCTCTCTTGCCCACTGTGCCCCTCCACCTATACTATTGAGGACCTGTGTAGGGCAACAGACAATGCTGTGGCTCTAGCCAAGTACTGGGCAGACAAAATCTAGCTAAATTTTATGAGCCATTGACTCGATGAAGAAGAAGAAGAGGACAGATGTACAGAGGACTTCCAGAAAGCTCTGTGGAGTGCTGCAAGGTTCCAAAGGCACCGAAACATGGCTGAACCCAACAGTACCAGACCACGCTATCCAGCCGGCCACGTTTTTCCTTGGTTCACCTCATGGACAGAACAAATGAAGTTGGGAAAATTAAGGGGAGGTGAAGTGTGTCTGATGCTAAACAAATACGGGCGTAACAGCACAGACATTGATCCTCTCTCATTCCCTGGTCTGGAACTTCTGACCATCAAATGTCACCTTTTCTATCACCCGCGGGAATTCAACTTGGTTGGGGGGCCTCATGTGGACATGACCCATGCCTGTTCTTCAGGGCCAAATCCTTCCCAGTCGACCAGGTATTCCAGCCGGCCCTGGCGCCGCCTTGACCCCAGAAGATCTTTTACCTTATACACCAGGCTGTCCTCGGTGATGAGAGGCGGAGGTTGTTCTTCCTGGTGCACGGGGTCCGAGGAAACAGGGTTGACGTAGGGTTTGAGAAGGGACACATGGAAGGCTGGGTGTATACGATAGGAGGCTGGGAGCTGAAGGTGATAGGTAACTGGGGTGAGTTGCTGAAGAATGGTGAATAGGCTGATAAATTTGGGACTTAGCTTTTTGCAGAGGAGACGGAGTCGGATGTCTCGGGTGGAGAGCCAAACCTTCTGGCCTGGAAGGTAGGTTGGAGCCTCACTTCTCCGACGATCTGCCTAGAGCTTGTGGTGATGTACAGCATGCTGGAGCTGTCGATGGGCGTCGGCCCCAAACCCGCTCACTTTCCTGGAACCAATAGTCGACCGATGGGAGTTCAGAGGGAGCGCCGGACCAAGGGAATAGCAGGGGTTGAAAACATAGGACGCATTGGAAAGGGGTTAAACTGGTGGAGGAGTGCCAAAGAGAATTTTGTGCATACTCAATAGATGGTAAAGTTAAAGCAGGTAAAGAATAATGCCCATCTGGCCTGACGGGGGTTTAGCCACTTGGCGTCCCGTAGATATTGCAGTTTTTTGTGGTCCGTGAGCGCAGTGAAGGGGTGAGCGGCTCCCTCCAAGCAGTGTCCCCACTCCTCCAGGGCCAACTTCCCTGCCAGGACGTCCCGGTTCCCGATGTCCCGACGGCGCCTACTCCGGTTGTGGAGGCGTCCACCTCACAGTAAATGCACTCTGCACTCCATTTCAAACTCTGCGGCTTGCCCCTAAGGAGAGAGGTGAGAGAGTGAGCTAGGGTGCTGTATCTTCGGATGAACCTACGGTAAAAATTGATGAAGCCGAGAAACCGTTGGAGCTCCTTGACCGACGTGGGCTCAGGCCAGGAGGTGACGTGGACTTATGGAAGGCGCACTTCTCCACCTTGAGGTATAGCTGGGACTCCTGGAGATGCTGGAGCACCCGGGCGACATGGTTTTTGGTTCTTGCTGGGGTTCCTAGAATAGATTAGAATGTCGTCGATATAAATCATTACAAATTTACCCAGCATCTCCCTGAAAACCTCGTGCATAAAATCCTGAACGACGGCAGGTGCATTTGATAACCCGAACGGCATCACCAGTTATTCGTAGTGGCCTGTGGGGGTGACGAACGCCGTCTTCCAGTCATCCCCCTCTCGAATACGGATCAGGTTGTACGCGCTGTGCAGGTCCAACTTGGTGAAGACTCGCAGTCGTTCCAGGGTGGCAGGGACAAGAGGCATGGGATACCAGAACTTGATCCGGTTCATGATCCGGTACCATGATCCGGTTCATGGCACGGTAATCGATGCAGGGTCGAAGGCCTCCATCCTTCCTGCCTACAAAGAAAAAGCTAGAGGCCGCAGGTGAGGTGGATGGACGAATGAAGCCTTGCTCAAGGGCTTCATTGACGTACTCCTTCATAGCTTTTAGTTCCGGTCGTGAGAGGGGATAGATCTTTCCCCACGGCAGGGGCTCACCTGGCACCAGGTATGGCGTAGGGTACTCTTGAAACTAGGGGCAAATCAGGGAAACACTGGTGAAAACATTGCTCTCCCCATTTCAGTATTTCACCTGATTCCCATGAAACCATGGGGTTATGCTGAAGGGACGACCCAGGATGACATCAGCATGTTCCAACACCAGCCCAACACCAGCAGGTGGAGCTGTTCTACATGAAGTTGAACCACGCGTACACCCACTGGCCCCACTTCAAAGCGGATGTATTCGGGGGTCAACGGCCTCCTGTTTACAGAACGGGCCTGGTATGTGGTCTGGGTCCGCTGAGGTTCGTAACCCCAACCGACGGCTGAGATCCCCGGTGATGAAGTTCTCCGCGGAGCCTGAATCCAGCAGCGCGGAGACCATCAATGAGCATGTGGGGGTGGTGATACACACAATGGTGGTTAGTGGTTTCATATTTTGATGTTGAGGTAAAATGGCACTCACCGCGGTGCGTAAGGAGCGTAGGGAACACTCGTGAATAACGTGACCGGAGTGACCGCAGTAGAGGCAGAGTCCGAGGGTAATCCTTCTGCGCCGCTCGGCAGGTGATAAACGGCCACCATCCAGCTGCATAGGTTCTTGAGTGGGCCCGTCGGGAGGAGAAATTTCGCCCTGCTGGATTGCGGAAGTGGAAGGATTCAGGTTCGGAATACAGGATTTGAGTCGGGTGGAGCACCGGATCGCCCGCTGGATGAATCGCTCCAGTCCCTCCGAATCATACACAGCCGCTAGCTGGAGACACAGTGCCGCTCCAAGGAGCGTGTAATCCTGTATTGACTTGCGAAAGCCGGTATAGCTGCTTATCTGCCGAAACATCCGCCTCTATTCGTCCAAAAAATTCCCGGAAGTGCGAGTAGAAAGCCTGGCAGGTTAGGAAGGCGGGGCTTCCATGCGTCTACAGCGTCTCGGTCCAGCTGGGGGCGGGCCCAGTGAGAAGTGAGATTACGTATGCAACCTTTGACCTCTCCGTAGGAAATAGGTTAGGTTGCATCTCGAAGATTAGTGAGCACTGGAGCAGGAATCCATTACATTCCTCCAGGGCGCCGGCAAATGGCGTAGGTTTGTTCATCAGACTCTAGACCAGGGGTGGGCAAACTACGGCCCGGGGGCCACATCCGGCCCCTTGGTCCTTTTAATCCGGCCCGCTGAACTGCTTCGGCTTCTTTGCCGCACGAGAAAAATGTATAACCACACAGCAACGCTGACGTTGTTGGAGTATGCTCAGTGTTAAAAATGAAGGAAAAATACAGCCATTTTTTTTGTTGTTTCTTTTCCTTAAGTAGAATATCCCTATTCTTAAGGATAGTGGGTAGCCTAATGCGCATAATGATATTTAACACTCTTCTACAAGAGGAAAAAATTCATATTGAACATAAGTTACGTTCAACGTTATTGTTGGTTCGGCCCACGAACATACCTCAGGTTTCTCTTGTGGCCCTTTGGAAAATATAATTGCCCACCCCTGCTCTAGACCATAGGGTGCAGTCCGAGCGGAGGAACGACGCTGGGTGTAGAGATGCTGGGCGGTGTAGCGTCTTCCGTGGGCGTGGTCGGAGGAGCGTTCTCCATGCTTCCGGGTTGTTGTATCGGCCCGGGCTTCTGTAACGCGACAGGCACACACAAAAACCGGAATCAACTCAAGATGGTTTATTTAGAAAATTGGAGAACTTAAGAGACGCTACTCAAAGGAGTAGCCAGAACGGGTGTACAGCCCTTTAAGGCTCGAGCCGAGGATCATGGAACTCAGGAGGTCCATGACCAGGGAGAGAGATCACGCTAACGGCGGACGAGATCGCGTCCGCGGGACTTGGACGTCCGGGAAATAGGAACAGCCAGGATCGGGACCTGATTCGGGAATCAGAGAGATAGACAGGTTAGTCACGAATCTTGATTTATGAATGCGTGTCCATTTCGCAAGTGTGAGCATTACGAGCCTGGACATGGAATGGAGGAAAAGCCGGGCTTCAATAGGGCGGCGTACTGATGGCTCAAACGAGGATCATCTGGAGCTCATCAGTAGCTAGGCGACTGGGAGCGTGGAAGCTCAGAACTGGAAAGAGACATGGTCGTGACAACTATACCCTTGTACTTTATTTTTATATTATTAATTATTACTTACTTCTATTATCCCTATTTACATGTTGGACAGCTGTATGTCATACTCTGAATGTGTATGTGATAAATACAATTTGGATTTAGATTTGATTACATATTAGAAGAATTCCTGTTTTTAAGGCACTGTTATATCCAATATTCATTTTATTTATATTCTCTTTTCTTTTCTTGCTCATGTACTGCCAATGATTATCTATTTAAGTATAGTACTGTGCAAAAGTTTTAGACAGGTGTGATATAATTTGATAAACAAACAATGCTTTCAAAAATGAAAAGTAATCAAAAATGTTAATCATTTACTTGCATCAGTGAATGAAATGCAGTGAATGAACAAAAGGGAAATCTAAATCAAATCAATATTTGGTGTGAACACCATTTGCCTTCAAAACAGCATAAATTCTTCTAGTTACACTTATACACAGATTTTGACGGCTGGCTGGTAGGTTGTTCCATCTTGGAGAAGTAATCACAGATCTACTGTGGATGTACTGTAGACGTTCTTACATCCTTCTGTCTATTCATGTAATCCCAACATACACTCGATGATGATGAGGGCTCTGTGGGGGTCATGCCATCACTTCCAGTAATTCTTGTTGTAATTAATCGAATTAATTTCAAATTAATTTCATCTTGATTATGATTATAATGTTGCCCCAAAAAATTGTTTTAGAAATAATATTTTAGGAAGGATTTTAAAAAATTGTCTGCACAAAACCTTTAGAGGAACAGCACTATTTAGACACACACATCAAGAATCAACACATAAAACTCAATATACATATATATATATATATATATATATATATATATATATATATATATATATATATATATATATATATATATATATCTATATATATATATATATATATATTGAGTTTTATGTGTGTTGATTTAGACACACAGATCAAGACACACAAATCTATTTAGACACACACATCAAGAATCAACACATAAAACTTAAATAATAATATATATATAGTGCTGTACCTCTAAAGGTTTTGTGCAGACAATTTTTTTAAATCCTTCCTAAAATATTATATTGAAAACAATTTTTTATATATCTTCTACCGCTTTATCCGATCTTCCCTCTGGTCACGTCACGGGGAGCCTGTGTCCTATCTTCAGGCGTCTGTGGGCATTAAGGCAGGATAAACCCTGGATGGAATGCCAACCCATCGCAGGGCACGCACACAAACACACACACACAAACTCACACACACATTCACACACTAGGGACAATTTTCCAAGGTGCCAATCAACCTACCGTGCATGTTTTTGGACCGGGGGGGGAAACCAGAGAACCCGGAGAAAAAACCCCTGAGGCACGGGGAGAACATGCAAACTCAACACACACACACACACATGGCCGAGACGGGAATTGAATATATATATATATATATCTATATATATATATATATATATATATATATATATTGATTGATGTGTGTGTGTCTAAATAGTGGTCTATATATATTAGGGCGATTAAATCATTAATCATACGTTTTCAATGTACCATGATTTTATGCTTTTACTTTGTTGTTGCTTTGTTTGGTGTGATTTTTCCAGTTGATCTAGAGTTGTTCTGGTTTTTGTTAATGTCTATGTGTTTAAGTTCTGCTGGTTCTGTGAAATCAAAAAAAACAAACAAACGAAACACACACACACACACACACACACACACACACACACATTGCAAAATAAATTTAATTTACTGGAGTTGGCAGTTGACCGATTTAAGTGCAGGTGGTTTCTGCAAATAAAATTAGATAAATTAATTTTTAATTTAGTAGTTTTTTTCAGTTAAAATTCAGTTAAAAAGTTAAAAGTAGATAACAGGAAAGACCAATAAAATAATGCAACTGGCAGTATTTTACCTTAAATTAAGGATATTATATATTAAGTGGATTATGGTTGTCATCTGTTTATTTTTATTATGACAATAATATATATTTTTGTTGGTATACATGGTTTCACTTCATTCCCTCAGAATAACACACGTCACTATGATATTCCTGTAATGCCTCTAAAAACACGATAAAGGATTTTTCAGTTGGCCATAACAGTTGTAAACATCATATTCTATTATTCTCTTCAGATTCTATAAACACTGCTTCTATTATTTATTTATTTGTTATTATTACTTATTTTTTTATTAATTATCAGCTGACATAATAAAAAATAAATTATGACAATATAATACAATAACAATAATAATTACAAATATATATAATAATAAATATTATTATTATCATACAATATTTCAAGTTACTATCAAAATAGCTAACATTACTCTAAATATTATATTATCCATTTAATCCATTTTAAGGTTACAAAAATTATACTCATAGCCAAGTGAGAGTATGTCTTAATATTTAATAACATTACATTACATTACATCTCTTTCTGCATCTCGTTCAATGTGCCAGCACTGGGGGAAAACTCAAGAAGACATGGGCAGCAGGTGTGATCTGAGAAGTCCCAATTTATTAATTGGGACAAGAGTCTTTATATAAATTGAACTGACAAAGAATAGGATGGTCCAAAAGACCGATTTCAACTGGATTATGTGTGTGTGTGTGTGTGTGTGTGTGTGTGTATGAAACAAAAACAGTGTCTCAGAATCTAAGTTTATAAAAGATAGTGTGTGTGTGTGTGTGTGTGTGTGTGTGTGTGTGTAACATAAACAGTGCCTGAAAGTCTAGGAGTCAATCTTCAGATGTTTTCATTTGTTTTTCATTCGCATCGTGCAGATTCTACAAACATGTTGACTTGGATCTGAAATCTCTTTCAATAAGCTTAATATTCTAACAAGTTACTAAATATCAGCACCTAAGAAATCCATGAAGTGGTTTCAAAATCACAAAGCAAACTGATGACTAATGACATAAAAGCAGTAGGTTACTCTTGCCCACTGTGCAGCGACAGATCACTGTGCAGCGACAGATAAATCAGATCATTTATACATAATGACCATGTCATAAGTTTGTCCTAGGAGGTTAACCTTAGTGACTTAAGCTTATTGAAAGTAAAGTTTAGAACTTTAGAACAAAGAATTCAAAGCAACAAATCACAGGTGTTTTTACTTGTGATTAATAGAGCCTTTATTTGTCACATATACATTACAGCACAGTGAAATTCTTTCTTCGCATATCCCAGCTTGTTGATAGCTGGAGTCAGACATGATACGGCGCCCCTGGAGCACAGAGGGTTAAGGGTCTTGCTCAAGGACCCAAGAGCGATACCGCGCCCTGAACCCGGATCTTGTGATCAGCAACCCAGCGCCTTAGACCACTGAGCTACCTCCTCCCCTCTCCCCTCCTTTGAGACATTGGTTTCACTGGTGCTACCCATAGAACACCCTGATACTTATTGTCATACATGAGAGGTGTTGTACCCCAGACAGACTAACTGCGCCTGCAGGTTTTGCCAGTCCGATCAGTGAGTGACAGGGTTATTTCCTGGATAATACTAAATGGTGTACGCCCAAGGGCAGTGTACACTAAGGGTGAGAACTACTCTGAAAATCTTGTGTCTTGGTTTTATCTATGCATGGTCAGTGAATTTTTTTTATTTTTATTAGTGTCTGATTAACAGTATAAGTTCCCGTTTACACTGACTGTGCAAAGCCAAATTTTCTTCATGCTTCGTAGAGAATGTTCAAGCAGCCAATGTGACTAATTCACCATCAAAGCTGAACCATTAAAAACCTTTTAAAATAAAAACATAGGCGGATTAATGCAGCAGAGAATATAACAGCTATATTTAAACATAATAAAATAAATAATTAAATACAGCATGCAAATGTGAAAAAAGATTTGAAAAAAGTCCAATTAAAATATATTACAAAATAAATTAATGTTAGGGAAACTGAAATAAAATAAATAAGTAATGAAATTAGAGTGTTTCCCATTTTCATGTGTGCTGAAATATTTAACAAATACAAAATGAAAGAACTTTATAGTAACCAAATGGCTGAAGGATTACAACCATTCCCCTTTCAATACACAAGTACCCTTTGTACTTTATGAATTACAAACATGACATGAGTTCTTGGACTGCATTGCTTTCTTGCTCATTACATGAGACAATTCCTTTGTTGTTACGCTTCTGTATTGCTGTAATGTTGTAATTATATATGGAAAGGAAATAAGGGGTTTCCTTAGTTAACTGTAATGTTAATGTCTTTCTGCTTGCTTTATTTTTTTAATTCATCTTGTACAGGCATTTTCATCTTTCTCTTTTCCAGAGATTATTCATCCCTATCAGTGCTTTGTTTCTCCAGACAGAATTTATGGATCTTACAAGTTATTCATTCCTTCTGTACTACTAACTGACTCTTGGGAATGCGCAGGAAGAAACTAATTGACTGAGCATTCACTTTCAATTTCAGCACATGGATAATGGTATTCATCGAACGCTTTTCATATTTGAAACCCTTTACTTCTATTATAAATGTATTAACCTTTTCACCAGTTTCAACATTTTATTTTTCTTATATCTCAGGAGAGCTCTTGGCATCATTCAAAGTAACGTGTCATCTGCCATATCATTTTCTTTTTTCATGTTGACTGGAAGGATTTGTTACATGCATAGGTAAGACAGGAGATGGTAGGGTTTACTCAAACTGTCTCTTCTAACAGCTTGACCAGGTGCAAAATCACTTGGTTTATGTTCAATCTCTAACATTTCTGTAAATGATCTCAAGGATAATTGAATTTACACATGCCAGTTTAAATCATCATTAGACTATAAGTTTTCCTCAGCCACTGACTGGGCAGCCACTGGATTTATGTCACTAAACTGGTTTTGGCTTAATGGGTTTAATATTTCTTCTGTCACATAACTGCAAGGATTAAAATATATTTTTGTAAAATACATGATAGACCATGTGGACCTTCAGGTTGACATACATCTCTGGCAAGCTCAATTGTCAATGTTTATGAATGACAGATGCATTTTCTGTACCAAAATCTCAATTACTACCAAGTCCAACTATCCAAAGTCACTATTAATCATCACTAAATCACCCCATAAGGACATGGACTACATAGACAAATTGCAAACCAATGGCATCTTATTTGGTGGACTCTTCAAGTTTATCACATTGTGTCTTGTTTCTCTCAGATACTTTCTGGGCATCAGTCAATGAAGTTACTTTTCATTAAGGTTGATTTTCGTTTTATATATATATATATATATATATATATATATATATATATATATATATATATATATATATATATATATATATATATATATATATATATATATCTATATTCATTTCATCTTCTACCGCTATATCCAATCTTCCCTCGGGAGCCTGTGAATATCTCAGGTGTATATGGGCATTAAGGCAGGATACACCCTGGATTGAATGCCAACCCATCCCAGGTCACACACACTCACATTCATACACTAGGGACAATTTTCCAAGGTGCCATTCTACTGTGTGCATGTTTCTGGACAGGGAGGAAACCAGAGAACCCGGAGAAAAAAACCTTGAGACATGAGGAGAACATGCAAACTCCACACACACATGGCTGAGACGGGAATCGAACTCGGACCCTGGTGGTGCCCCCTGCCTATTATAATATATTATATTATATGTTATATTGTATATATTCTTATATAATGCAGGTACGCTCAGAACCCTTAACAGACATAGCAAATGCATTGTTGAAAGGTTATCTAGGCTGTCGACTTGACACCTGACAACAATGTTGATTATTGTTCTTGTTTTTGAGTATTCTAAATATACTAAGAGGTCTCTTGTTATATGTTTTGACAGGATTTTCTCTTGGATGATAAGTGATATGTTGTGTATAAATATTAGTGGTTTTTGTTAGATTTAAAATCTATTTACTGTATAAAATAGTTAATACTGACTAGTATTATTTAGTTATACTGACTATTGAAATGAAAAGGTATCCTACAGTTATAGCTATCAGTACATTAGAAGATAAGAAATCCAAAGAGACCTAATTGGTCTTAAGAGGTGCTAATAAGAGGTGTATCTTTTTCTGCTACACAGGACAGAAATGGTTGGTTTCCGGTGATATAACTCCACAGTAATATCACTGTCCCTTTGGCTGTTAATGTGGAGACATATAAGGCCATTTAGCTGCAGAGAATGGTTTTCACATGATGAGAATTCCAACCAGAAAAATAATCAGGTTTTAAGTGCAAAAAGAATGCGGTCTGAAACACTAGACTAACTACTTTGGGTTTTAGAAATTAATCTGGAATTTTACATTGTCTCAATTAATTAACTGGCTGTATGTTAGATATCCAAACGTTAAGCACACTACACATGTAATGAGTAAATTGTTAAATTTGTCTTTGTAACAATCAGTTTTTTGTAATAACAAAGAAAAACTATTAAATATTATTTATCAACAGTTTGTTGGCTTTCTCCTGTCAATTTGGGTTTTTTTTGATAGCAGTTTCACTTTAAACATAGTTTTGACCTATGTGCATTCTGTATAGATTCTGTATTCTCCTTCACAGATTAGAAAAGGTAGTAGGAATTAAGGGAACAGTCCTTGCCTGGTTCAGGTCTTATTTAACTGACCGCTACCAGTTTGTAGACTTAAATGGTGACTATTCTGTGCATTCTCAGGTACAGTATGGTGTGCCACAGGGTTCAGTATTAGGCCCATTGCTCTTTTCTCTTTACATGCTTCCTCTGGGCAACTTAATTCGTAAATACGATATTAGTTTCCATTGTTACGCTGATGACACACAGTTATATGTCTCAGCTCGACCAAATGAAAAAAACCAGCTAAGTAAAGTTGAGCAATGTGTGAAAGCCATAAGAGACTGGATGTTAAGTAACTTCCTCCTGCTTAATCCGGGTAAAACAGAGGTTCTAGTACTCGGACCACATGCAGCTAGAAGCGAAATATCAGACCATACAACAACTCTAGATGGTCTTTCTATCACACCGAGTACAACTGTAAAAGATCTGGGTGTGATTATAGATTCCAATCTCTCATTCGAAGCTCATGTAGATAACATTACTAAGATAGCATTTTTCCATCTCAGAAATATCGCTAAGATTAGGAATATATTGTCAATTAACGATGCAGAAAAACTAGTCCATGCTTTTATCACATCCAGGCTGGATTACTGTAATGGTTTACTGTCTGGATGTTCAGCGCGGTGTATAAATAAACTTCAGTTAGTTCAGAACGCGGCAGCGAGAGTGCTCACTAGAACTAGGAGATATGAGCACATCACCCCTGTCCTATCCACACTGCACTGGCTCCCAGTGAAATTCCGTATACAATTTATAATATTACTATTAACTTATAAAGCACTGAATGGTCTCGCCCCACAGTACCTGACAGAACTATTAGAGCCTTATGTTCCACCACGCCTGCTTCGATCAAAGGATGCAGGCTGTCTGTCAGTACCACGTATTAGGAAAATTACAGCGGGGGGCAGAGCTTTCTCTTACAAAGCCCCAAAGTTATGGAACTCCCTCCCGATTAATGTTCGAGAATCAGACACAGTCTCAGTGTTTAAGTCCAGGGTGAAAACTTTCTTATTTAACCAAGCTTTTAGTGAATAGTCCTACCTTAGATAAAGGAGTAGATCTGGGGGACACATGGATGTTGAGTATTATAGTGATCTGGTGTGTTTAGTTGCTGTCTGCCTCACTTTCATTAATCACTCAGGTTTGTGGTGGTGAGAGTGACTGTTTGTTTACACATCAGGAAGCTCTCATGTCTGTGTTTCCCTCTGATTCTCCTTTTAGTTATGCTGTTATAGTTAATTCTGCCGGAGTCCACGTCTGCACTCGACACTAAAATATACACACTCCCATACTGCAACCATGACCGTTACTAACCACTCATTTCTCTCCTTCTTTCTCTCTCTTTCTCTCTCTTTCTCTCTCTCTCTCTCTCTCTCTCTCTCTCTCTCTCTCTCCCCCCGTTGAGTTACATGTCCCACTGCTGAGCTGTCAGTGATCCAGACCCCCTCTGCACTCTGTTCCTGTCAGAACCTCCTGGTTACTCCGCCCCCGGGTTGATGATGCTTCAAATTCATGAATACACTCCACACATAACACAATAAACATCCTCAACCACACACACAACTAACAACCCAAATGAGGATGAGGTTCTCTGTTGAGTCTGGTTCCTCTCAAGGTTTCTTCCTGTTCCCAGGGAGTTTTTCCTTGCCACCGTCGCTTCGGCTTGCTCACCAAGAAACAATTAGTGCCAAACTGATTTTCACTTTTCAAACATGAGTATCTTGTACAGCTGCTTTGAGACGATGACACATTGTAAAAAGCGCTGTATAAATAAAACTGAATTGAATTGAATTGAAGTGTATAGTGCAAATTCTGAAACATGTTCCAATGATTTGAACATTGGAAACCAACTAAATTGATGACTAACATGGACATATTCTTATATTATCAATCAGCCTGCTACAGATGGCAAGAGATGTAGTAGTTGAAGATTGAATAAAAATATCATCTGGAAAAAGATGGGAATGTCACCGTGGTACAAGACTGAGCCAAAATGATGAGGGAGATCCACTCGAGATAGAGAAGGATGTTAACTATTTTTATGCACTTTCTTTGCTTAGCTGACTTTGTAAATGTGGCATTATACTGTAGACTACAGTATGGTGAATGGACAGAACACAGTCATGCTATAAGTGATTCAAAAAAACTAAGCACACTCATGGAAGACACAAACATAAGAAAGCTACATTGTTTAAATCATAGCCATCATAGCTATTCTTGCAGACTAGCCAATCTTGCTTAATTGTATACTGTGCAATATATAATGTAACTACTTAATAGCCTGTGCCCAAAGTGAGATCAATTTTTCCTTCTGCCACTGGGTATCACAGACACCGGATTGTTTGTTATTGATTTTTAATGTTCAAACATTATTGCTCAACATTGAAGCAGGAGATTTCATGGTTGATTTTATTTCTTTGTATTCTCTAAGCTGCTTGCTATTATAAACCATCGTCATTGGGTTCCTTTCCCTCAAAATACAATTCAAATATACTTTGGGTTATTTAAGCAGACTGCAACTTAACTAGAGACATGCATATTTATTACTGTATAACCATAACCCTAAACCCTATCCAAATTGTGAATTTAAACCCAATGTGGCCCGATCAGACACTTTAAATTTAAGTGCATTTTAAATTCGTATTATTTAGTACATATTTTTTTAGTACTGAAACAATTAAAATCTCAATTTTGAACTTTATAACAGAATATAATAGCACAAAGGGTTCAAAATATATGTATTTGGTTTATTTTTTGATCTATGAATAATTAACAGTGAATTTAAATGTTTTAAATCCTTTAAGAACATTATTGTTGAAATAATAATCATTAATCTTTATGTGAAAATCATTGCGTCAACGACACCCCATGTATCCCAGTTATTGCCAGACAAGATCTTAAACATAAATTAGTGTGTTACATTTCTGGAATAGCTATAAAAATAATGAATAATCATGAAATTAACGTCACAAGCAGCAAATTATTATTATTATTATTATTATTAGTAGTAGTAGTAGTAGTAGTAGTAGTAGTAGTACTAGTAGTAGTAGTAGTAGTATATGTTTTGTAACAAATGCTTTACATTTCTGTCTTTTATTATGAACGATAAAACCGCAGTAACGCCAAAAGATGGCGACAGAGAACGGCTGAAGAAGGATAGCGTAGCAAAAGGTTATACCGCAGGTCATGCACTTCCACGATAGTTAAAAATTCACTGTAAATGTTATTTCACAACTCGATAGCATGGACTACTGTTACCATTGCTACTGATAGACAGTGAGAAAGAGGTATACACATTTATAATATGAAAAAAAGTCAAAACTGTGTGTGTGTCTGTGCGTCTGTGTGTGCGCGTGTATTTGTCTCTCTGTGTGTGTTTCTTTCCTCTACATTATTCTAAAAGAAATAAATGAAATTATTTCTGATCATTTTGAGCATTTTTAATTAATGCCTCGAAAATACTGATCCTGTCTCAGATAGATTTCCTCCATCAAATTCTATGTTTATAATACGTAAGTCTATGAAGATTGTTGGGAGGCATTTCTCCACAGCTGTAGTTTAACCGCAAGCACAAGCAATGCGCATGCGCCACGAGGTGAGTGTTTTTTTATGACCAGGTGAGTGGATTTTGTTCAGGTAAAAGCTGAATTTGGCTTAAGGACAGAAGGCTAAATGCGATAGCGCGACGTGTGATCCGTTCAACAAGAAGATTCACCTATGTCTGTAGTTGGCATAATGGGAGATTGGCAGGTATGTGCTCTTCACCGGGTCATTAAACTTGTGTACTTTTATTTTTTTTTACTTAATGAACAGTCTATACGACTTGAATATCAAGTCGACTATACGACTTGTACATACAACATTCAGTATAGTTCACTATAATTTAGGTTACATCAAAAAGCGGAAAAAACAGGTGAAATTAATTCTTAAGTGCTGAATTTGGAAACAGAACAGAACTGAATATGCTTGTACGCGTGAATCGGTTCTGAGAGAAGCTGGCTGCCCGTCCACCTACTTCAACAAATGAAAGTCGTATTTGAAAGCAGATTAGAGATTTAAAGAAAAACGGAACACTATAGCATTCTGAAAGATGTTGATTCGTTTTAGACGTCTGGATATAAAAATGCAGCTTTTGTATGTTTGTATTATTATTATTATTGTTATTGTTGTTGTTGCTGTTATATTCATCAAGGCGAATTTACAACGAATTTTTATACAAACCCATAGTGAATATTTTCATTAATACGTTTCATTAATTTTCATTAAACAAGAATATATGTATATATATATATATATATATATCTATATATATATAGATATTATATAGATATATATTATATATATATATATATATATACACATGCACACACACACACACACATATATATATATATATACAGAGAGAGAGAGAGAGAAGTTTTAAAAGTGGCGGCTAGTTTCACTGGTCTTTCCTAAGCATGAAACCCCATCATAAAAGATAAAAGCACGAAGAGAAGAGCCGGATTTGATTTTCTTTCGTTCTCATCCTTGAGCAAATTTTCTTTCGTTCTCTCATTAATGTCAACTTTTTGCGGGGGTGGGTCCCACCGAAATGATAATGGCGATCAGAGAAGACCAACGCCTTAAACTGGGCGACCTGTTCTTGACTGGCAACCCGGGGTGCTCGCGTCGCCGCTTTCGAGAGCCTAAACCCCAACTCGCCCAGTCACTCATTCATATTTAACAGCCCATGTTGTTGTGTTAATTATTTACATTTCTAAAATCGTACACGCACAAGCATTCACCTCTTAGCATAACATTGGCAGTATTGCCTGACGGTCAAAGATCTCAATGGGTCTAAAACAACAGTTTACGAAAATCAGTGTGGCAACAAAGCGTTTCTGGCGACGGAGAGACGTGGAGTATTTGCATTGCAAGCCTCAGACATTGACAGGCTCACTGATATGCTTAAAGATCTTAGATTGAAAGCTGTCATGGTGGCACTTGTATCGCTCTTTTTTTGAAAATTGTATTTGCATATATTGTGATCACTAGGAATAACGGAGTAATTTCGTGATTCCACTGTCATTTTGGACAAAAAAATGAAGTTGTCTATTTATAAAACGGTATGTTTTCCTCATTTACTCATCTACTCATGCACTACTCATCTACCCATACACCGCGTCTTCGTAAACGGAAAATAAGAATTCCATTCTTCAGTTTTTGTAACGATATTGTGCCTGATTTTACCTGAGTGTGGTTATGAACGTTGAGTAATGAGAATGGAGCGGCGGTTAATATGCTAATGAGGAACGCCAATGTTCATACAGTAGTACGTGAGGCTCTTAAATTTCACCATTAGAGGGAGATCTGAGCGCGCGCACAGCTCAAGCTGTCCAAAAGCCTGCCCGGGTTAGCTTTCGCGCAAAACGACGCTGTTCATTCTTGACAACTGTTATTCGAAATTTATTTGTAAATCAAGCAAGCTGTGAAATTAGAGATGCAATTAACGATGAATCACCAAAAACGGACAATGTTCACATGCAACAATATTTGAACAATAAAGCTATTAACAAATGGAGCAAAAGAACACTGACTAAACTGCAATGTGCTTGTGCCCATGAATTGCAATGATTACTACTACTTCTGTGGCGGTGGGAATTGGTTACTACACTACTACACTACTACTACTACGACTACTGATTAACTTCTGTTAATATTATATTATTATTATTTTAGAACCAACCTGTCTTTAAAAGACACTATTCCAATTAAAATCAATCAAGGAGGAATATATAAAATGAATATTTACATGTAATGCATATATATGAATGAATTGCACATAGAACATGTCATTGAAATTATTATTAAAAATATGGCGCTTTTATGGAACTTATTGTTGTTGTTGCTGTGAACTTATCAAGGAAATTTAAAGAAATTTTATATGCATATGAAACAAACTGAACTAATGATACATTAAACATATAATTAAAATACTTAAATATACTGCTATATATGATATGTTATATATATTTATATAATATAAGCCAAAAAAAAATAATCTGTACACACACATTGTACACTTAGTATATATATATATATACAGAGAGAACTAGAGAGAGAAGTAGAGAAGTTTTAAAAGTGGCGGCTAGTTTCACTGGTCTTTCCTAAGCATGAAACCCCATCATAAAAGATAAAAGCACGAAGAGCCGGATTTGATTTTCTTTCGTTCTCATCCTTGAGCAAATTTTCTTTCGTTCTCTCATTAATGTCAACTTTTTGCGGGGGTGGGTCCCACCGAAATGATAATGGCGATCAGAGAAGACCAACGCCTTAAACTGGGCGACCTGTTCTTGACTGGCAACCCGGGGTGCTCGCGTCGCCGCTTTCGAGAGCCTAAACCCCAACTCGCCCAGTCACTCATTCATATTTAACAGCCCATGTTGTTGTGTTAATTATTTACATTTCTAAAATCGTACACGCACAAGCATTCACCTCTTAGCATAACATTGGCAGTATTGCCTGACGGTCAAAGATCTCAATGGGTCTAAAACAACAGTTTACGAAAATCAGTGTGGCAACAAAGCGTTTCTGGCGACGGAGAGACGTGGAGTATTTGCATTGCAAGCCTCAGACATTGACAGGCTCACTGATATGCTTAAAGATCTTAGATTGAAAGCTGTCATGGTGGCACTTGTATCGCTCTTTTTTTGAAAATTGTATTTGCATATATTGTGATCACTAGGAATAACGGAGTAATTTCGTGATTCCACTGTCATTTTGGACAAAAAAATGAAGTTGTCTATTTATAAAACGGTATGTTTACCTCATTTACTCATCTACTCATGCACTACTCATCTACCCATACACCGCGTCTTCGTAAACGGAAAATAAGAATTCCATTCTTCAGTTTTTGTAACGATATTGTGCCTGATTTTACCTGAGTGTGGTTATGAACGTTGAGTAATGAGAATGGAGCGGCGGTTAATATGCTAATGAGGAACGCCAATGTTCATACAGTAGTACGTGAGGCTCTTAAATTTCACCATTAGAGGGAGATCTGAGCGCGCGCACAGCTCAAGCTGTCCAAAAGCCTGCCCGGGTTAGCTTTCGCGCAAAACGACGCTGTTCATTCGACAACTCATGAAAATGCTTTGGAAATTAACTGATAATATTAAATATGAAGACTGTGAGGTAAGATGGTTTTAGATGATTTTTTTTCATCCAGTGACAATGTTACTGCAATATTTGAACTCTATTTGAAATACATCTGTTTTTTACTAAACTGCTGAATGTGCGGTGTGAATTGTATACTACTACTACTACTACTCTACTTACTACTACTACTTTACTATAATACTACTACTACTTACTGATACTACTACTTCTGTTAATATTGGATTATTATGTATTAGTACACTATTAGCAAATAGTCTTATAAATATATATATATAGCTATATATATATAATATAGTATATATTTATATATTATACACACTCATATATACATCGATGAGAAATATTAGCGAAAGGTAAGGTAATCTTTCATCCGTAATTTTTGGGATCCGGCGTGGTGTGGTGCAGCCAGTTGAACAGGTATACTGCATACACGAAAAAAGAAACTTTGCTAGTACCTGATTGTCACGCATAGAAATTACTTGCTAGTATGTTTTTTTTTTTTCAAAGAGAAATCGAATCTTTCAAAATTGTTTTGGCTTTGCTATTTAGGTAATAAATAGCACTAGTGAACTCAGGACAGAATGTGGGAACGCTAAGAAGAGAATAAGTATATTTTTTATAAATATCCCTTTGTCACGTGTGTTTGCACGATAAATGTGGAATCATAAACTTCGGACTATGTTCGCTCAGGGGGTGATTTAAGTCTTTCGATGTACTTGCGTGTCCATTCGGCTTGTAGAAGGCCATGGAGCACAAAAAAAGACAATAAGACATCGCAGACGTCCGGCCAGGCAAAACTAATCATATGCAAAATGAAATGGCCTAAGTGATCTCTGGATTTTCACACGAATCAAAGGTGCACTGTTTTCTTCCTTCATTCTTCATTTCATCGTTTCCCAGTTCATTCTGTCGTTTTTTCACTTTTGCTTGCCCTCGAACCTTTTAAAATGTTTACCCCTCTCTCTCTGATTCGTCAGACGCAAGAGAATGTCCCTCTTTTTGTCTCCCTCCCTCCCTCTCCTTTTCTCACTCCCCTCTCTTTCTCACCCCATCTCTGATTAGATATACCGATTCCTCGTTCAATGGACGTCATTTAGTGCAGAGTCTGCCTTGAGTTGCTTCCTCGCTTCACGCTCGATTTCCGACCATTCTTCTCTTAAGCGTTCGTGTAATATTAATAGTCATGAATATCTTCTATTAGGAATCCAAAAGAAGACGCAGCTCATTGGTACTATGCGCCTAAGTACGGGATCAGCTCATTGACAGAGCGAAGCGATGGAAAAAGGATTGAAGACACTTTAATCAGTTATCAGCAAAAATCTGCCCGCTGCATTTTAACAGCAAATGAAGAACACTGGGAATCTACCCAAACTCTGATGGATTATCGTGTTTCTTCTTTACTTATTTGAACACTGGGCTCCGTGATTTCGACGCACCATACAGTGCTGAGTTTGATCCGTTTGTTTATTTTCACTGTTTTGTCGACGAATATTTCCTAATTTCTCGCGTTTAAAAACGCTCGGAAATCTACGCAGATGTTAGTGCACAGTTTTTCCGCGATGGTGAGTGACAAATAGGAATACATTTTAGAGATCCACTTATATTTAACATTGTTTTTGTTTGATTCTTTGGCACAAAATAGGTTGTACTTATTTTTTAACAATATAAAACGCTATTAAACGGAAATTTTAATCGATTTTACATTCTAAGCATTTTAGGTTTCTTGGCTTTAAATTTTAAACAAATTATCCTCAACACGCAAATTGCCTACGGATTTATTGCATTAATAGCCTGATAGATATATCAATACTTTTTAGTGTCACAAAAATGAATCTATCATCTAACAGAAAAGCATTCGTTCTGATATTAAATACATTTGACTTGTAAACCAGAGCATGACGTTTCCAGATGGAGAATAATGCTTAGAAATCGATGCAAGATCTTAAAATATTTTTCCCGTTTTCTCTCTGTACAGGATCGTCACGACGGCACCAGCAACGGTACAGCCAGGCTACCTCAGCTGGGCAGTGTAGGCCAGTATAGCAGCGCACCGCCGCTCTCTCATACGCCGAACTCGGACTTCCAGCCACCGTACTTCCCGCCGCCTTACCAGCCCATCTATCCGCAGTCTCAGGACCCCTACTCGCACGTCAACGATCCATACTCCATAAACTCGCTCCATGCACAGCCTCAGCCGCAACATCCAGCGTGGCCGAGTCAAAGACAGAGCCAGGAAAGTGGCCTGCTGCACCAGCACCGTGGCCTGCCGCACCAGCTCTGCAGGGAGTACCGTCGAGAAGTGCTGTTGCCTTCGGCCCACGGCCTTGACACTGGACTCTCAGACTCGATCCCCATCCATGGAATACCTCATTCTTTAGACGATGTACAGGTAAGGTGAAGCGTCAACTATAGCGTTTCCTCCGGGGTTTGTTAGAAGCTACATTTTACGGGGGTTCTATAAATCTTTTAACCTAACGAATAGAATTTTGGCCATTGTACAGATTTTTCTAATTATAATTTCTATGAATACGGGCAATCGTGACACCAACATTTCGAGTGAACTTTCTATTTAAACAAGTTTATTATTGACAAAATATTGGTGCCATAAAAATTCACCCTGGCAATTTCAATACAAGCGGCACCCGTTCTGAAAGAAAATATTGCGATTTTGTTTTAGCACTGTCTTAAACACACACACACACAACACACACACACACACACACACACACACACACACACACACACACACACACACACACACACACACATGCATATATATATATATATATATATATATATATATATATATATATAATATATATATATATATATATATATATATATATATATTCTATATATTATCTTAAATGAAAATATTCAAATATTCAATTTGCAAGAATCAGAAAAGATTTTAAAACGATTTTAAAATATAAACCTAAACAGCAGATCATCATAAAAATATATTTTTTCCAATGTTTATGACAATACATAATTTATTGCATGTCCTTAATAATTACTGCCAATTTTGCCCGTCGTTCTGGGTTTCCCGCATTTTGTTTTTTGTTTTGTTTTGTTTAACCACTGAAAAAAATCAGGCGATTAGAAAAGAGATAAGTGAAGTATTTGACACGAATTAATTTAATGTAATAGCAGAGTGTACATAGAGAGGTTTTATTTTTTGCAAAGCAGTTTAATAGGAAAATCTTAATAAAATGAATTGAATGTAATTAAATATTAACGGGACCTTCTTAATAAATAGTTCCAAATTTTGTGTAATTTTTTTATTTGTTGATTTCATCGCTTGTGAGAGGACACCCCCCCCCCCCCCCCATGATTTTAGAGTAATTTTTATTTCTTGCTATCTTTGTTTGTAGCACGTTGAAGATCAAGGAATTCACATCCCTGACCAAACCGTAATCAAGAAAGGTAAGCAATTTCCTTTTAAATACCGTACTTGCCTCGACTGGCTGCTCAGCGATTGTAAAGCCTAGCCGAACTTGCTCTGAAGTGTACGCTGGGTTAATTTGTAGGCTTCGGTTAGCTTGCTGGTCGGTTACAATCCATTTTAAACAGCTCTCTACAGCGGGGTTTTGCTGATAGTCGCCTGAACTGTGTAACTTGGCGTGTTAATGCGATCCTATTTCTTTCATCGTGAACGACTTGCTCGCAGGAAATTCAAGTACGAAATGGCAACGTTAACGATTTATGCAGCGTGTGGGCGGGAAGTAGCCCATACTCTAAAAAATACACACTTAATAAATTTTTATATATATATATATATATATATATATATATATATATATATATATATATATATATATATATATATATATATATATACATGCATGCATGCCTATATGAATCTTAAACATATGGAATGTTAATGTTCAACTAGAAAGTTCCTTTTGCTGCCCTGCACTACTCCACAACTGTACAAGAACAAATTCAGAAGAGATTTGGAAAAAAATATGTCACGACTATTTTGGCTGGTGTAATTCCATTTCAAGTATAAAATATTTTTTTTATACAGATCTGTTGGGGTGCATTTCAACTGTGTATTTTTTTAATATCTGCACCATAATTGGTTGTTATATTAGCAATCTCCGGAGTTCGCTTAACTGGCATTGTCTCTATTAGCCTCCACTGAGCCATTAATGTCACAAGTGATCTATCCTAAAGTGCTTAGCCCTTTGTCTCCGTTTACTGTGCAAAGAACGACAAAGAAACAACACGCGTTACATTCGAACGCGAGGGCGCACGGTGTGCGACTTTGAGACTGTGTGAGAATGTAGAAAATGTGCCTTAATAAGATTATGTTAGTAGTGCAAAAATGTGTTTTTATTAAAAGAATAACGAATACGGGATTAGAAACAATAGAATATATATTTGCAAAGTTATTAATTATCATTAATTAAGTTTTGATCTATTCTTTTTTTATTATCATCATATATTTCTGTATTTTTTTACTACTACTGCGACTACTACCAATATTAATAATTATTATTATTTCGGTATGCATGGGCCTCAATTATTGTTTCCAGATGCTCCGTTTCCTATCATCCAGTCAGCGACCAAAGTCGTATATGTTCCGCTGTTATATTCCCACCTCACGACAGTGATAATATTAACTATTTTGATAGCCAGACCACTTTATTACCCGAGGCGTATTCAAGCAGTTACATTCATGAGCTGAATGAAATGTAATTGGCATTGCATCTATTGTACTACAACTAGGCAAATTCTTTAAAAAACGAAACAAAATAAAAAACGACAAAAGTAACAAAAAATTAAAGAAAAAAAAAACATTGACGATACACTTTACATAAGAACACACCTAGTTTAATTCAGTGATCCATCCTTCTACATGTGCTTCACGAAGATCACCTCAAAACGCCTATATATTTATTTGTGTCATTTTGTTTTAGGTCCAGTCTCGTTATCCAAGAACAGCAGCAACGTTTCGGCTATAGCTATAAATAAGGATGGTCTTTTTGGCGGCGTGGTGAATCCAAACGAAGTTTTCTGTTCTGTTCCGGGTCGCCTGTCTCTTCTCAGCTCTACTTCAAAGTACAAGGTCACAGTAGCGGAAGTGCAGAGACGCCTCTCGCCGCCTGAGTGCCTCAACGCCTCCCTGCTCGGTGGGGTGTTGAGAAGGTGAGATGGTCTTGTTTTCCCCCTCTTTCCATTCCATTCACGTACCACCAACAATTACACCCACCAACATATTAAGATTGTGCTCCTAAAGTCTCGTAGCAAAATATCCCTACAATACATATATATACAATGATATAAAATTGGAATACAGAATGATAAATTGCACTCATTGCCAATTATAATTGTTCTATTGGGTGCTTTTTAGTAACGTTATGTGTTTAAGTAGTAACAGTTTGTGTATGCTTTTAGGTGAGTTTTTGAAAGACGCTTAATGCTGCTTAGGCCTAAGCAGATAGAGCGTATAACCTGGTTGATGTCACCGAGAAACTTAAAGAGAAAGAAAATACTCAATATCTGAGGTGTATATGTTTTATGCAACAGGGCAAAATCTAAAAATGGTGGAAGATCCCTCCGTGAAAAACTGGACAAAATCGGATTAAATCTCCCTGCAGGAAGACGCAAAGCAGCAAACGTTACTCTTCTGACGTCACTAGTAGAAGGTAAGACGCTGTGTAAGTGCGTGTAAACGGTGGTGTTCACCATTTCACTGCGTGTTGGCATTTACGAGAAAGATCCAATTGACTGAATGAATATATAGATATATATATATATATATATATATCTATATATATATATATATATATATATATATATATATATACATATGAAACAAACAAATGAACAAATAAAATGGAAGGTTAAAACGGTAGGACTTGTGCGCGATTAATAAAGCGCACAATTCTAACCTGTATGAATATTGCCGATCAGTAGTCCTACATAGTTTCAAAGCTTTATGTAACGTTGCGGCCTCCTCTAATCATTTATTTAGTATGCTGTTTAAAGGTCTTTTGTCTTGGTATCACATGCCTGTTTTTGCATTGTGTTAATGTGGTCCAACATCATTTGGTTGATATTGCTTACTGATTTTCTCCACCTTTAATGCATTTTTGCTTCCTTACTTTTATTCTTATTCTTATACGGTTGTTTACCAGAATTGTCTTGTGTGAATTATATGTATAAAAATTCTCTTTTGCTTGGAAAGTTGAAGGTAATTATACTGTGCGGTGGTATTTGGTTTTAAAGGTGAAAGCCTTAGACGGTTCATTGGTTCTTGTTAATCATTGTCGCTGAATACTGAAAGCAATATTCATCCTGCTTCATTGAAATTTGGTTTTGTATGGTAATGATCCTGGTGAAATATAGGTTTTCTTCATGATAAAATGGAGGGGAATAGAGGACGCTGAACGGATTATTTCTATAATAGGGTAGCGGGTTTCAGAAGTGATGTTATTGTTTATTGAGCTCCGTTTTATGGAAAGCAGTTTACTGGACCAGAGCTTGCTAATTGGCGCATGCGTTCTTCCGGGGGATTAGATTTAAGTTAAAATCCAACTGTTTTAGGAAATGAAAACTAAAGACAAAATCAACAAAACATAGATACATTATTTTACATATGATTATCTAGATTAAACGAAGGTATTTGTGTGTGATAGAGATATATACTTACAGCTGCTTGAATCTTGTTCACTATCTTTATATTCGCCTATATATCAATTTTAAAGAATCGCGATTCGATGTTATTGTGTCTATGTGGCGCTATTAAATATTATTTACCTTCTGGTGGAAAATATTATTTATTTTGAGATACTTATATGTCAAAACATAGAATTTTCTACTATTCAAAAGAAAATTAATTGCTGTTAATAATTTGTGATTAATAAATGTGAGCTGCTGGAAGAATGCCCTGTCCGTTTGCCGAGAACGTTAATTAGATGATAAATGTGCAAAGTGAAGGTGTTAATTGGTCTGCATTTGGTGTCAGTAATTTAAAGTAATATATTACACACTCAACACATTTTCTTCTTCTTAGGCGAAGCTGTGCATCTTGCCAGAGATTTTGGTTATGTATGCGAGACCGAATTCCCGGCCAAGGCAGTAGCTGAATATGTAAACCGTCAGCATTCCGACCCAAATGAACAAGTCCAAAGAAAAAATATGTTACTGGCAACTAAGTAAGTGATCTTTTTGCTTTTTGAACGACCTAAGCTTTAATCCAGGGACTGCATTTTTACCATCACGTAGTTTAATTCCGAAATCACTCGCCATAGAATTTAATTCGTAGATGTAATTCAGTAGCAGTTGCCATGCATGTTATGCGCTAATCTTCGTTTTTTACGCGTTATGGTGTTCTTAATATTTATGTTAATGTTTAGTAAATGTTTTGTATTGAGGCATGTCAAACCATCCCAGGTGACATCCTCGTCACTTAAACAGTACATGAAAGGTTTTGCAAGATTTTCGATCAGCAATTTTGAAGAAGTGATGTACCTTATCCTGCAAAATAGACGTAAATAACTATTTAATTTTCAAGTAATCGTGACAAACATTTATTGTCTTTCTCTTGGCGATACTCGAGTGACGTCTGAAGTCATGCGTATTTTACTTAATTAAACTAAACTTTAGATTCTAAGCGGCTTGATCCTGCAGTAACTGCAAAATTGTTTTGCGTTATACTGATCAGGGACACGGCTCACTCACATAAAATTCAAAAACATTATTATTTAATTTTATTTTACTGAAGAAATCATTCTGATAGAAGGTCCGATTGGCACTTCTGTGTGCATATACCACGTCATCAGCTTCTCACACTGCGTTGTGTCTCCTTCTAGACAAATCTGCAAAGAATTCACCGACCTTCTCTCCCAGGACCGTTCGCCTCTGGGGAATTCACGCCCGCAGCCCATACTCGAGCCGGGCATTCAGAGCTGTTTGACTCACTTCAGTCTCATTTCTCACGGATTCGGGACGCCGGCCGTGTGCGCGGCCGTCACTGCGCTTCAGAACTATTTGACAGAGGCCATTAAAGCGATGGATAAAATGTACCTCAACAACAATCCCAACAGCCACTCCGAGTCCGGCACTAAAGGTGGAGACAAAGACGAGAAGCACAGAAAGTGATCCGAGACCAATAGAACACCGCACAGATATTGTAAACATATATATAACACTAGTGATAAAAAAGGACAGTGTCATTTCCCGGTCTTGACGATTTCCCTGACAAGTTTAATTTCTTTTAAAACCGCAGTTCGGCGTGGAATTCACGGACACGTTTATGTAAAAGACAAGAAAAAATGTGTTAATGAGGTGCAGGAACCAGCTCCTGACGGGGAGCGTGTCATCAAGGAAGTAAAGAAAACTTTTTCCACACAACTTTTAACGAACACCCTCTTTTTTATGAGCTGCAACAGGCTGAAATTTAGCCATCCTTGTCAGTTCACGATATCTGAGCTGATATCGTGCATGGTTGTAGCCATGTGACAAACCTGAAAGAGGATGATTTTCTATCAGTATTGTGAATAATAAACTTGAAAGAGTCCCACAGTTACATGCCATGTCTTTACACACAGACGTTTCACTCTGAGAGACCAACACGAACTTCGAATTTCAACACGATTCACGGTTATATGAGGGAATCTGTGTTCATGTATGTATATATTTATTTATGTGTAATTTATCGGGAACTGTAAATATGGTGCGTCTGTTGAAACTTCTTTTTTATTTATCTGGTGCCTCCTGTTTTAGTGGGTTTGAATATTCGCTTAGTTCTTTATGTGGTTTTACGGTTCTTAGGAAACAGAAGGGTTTTTTTTTATTTCAATTCAGCCCTCTTGTAGCATGTTGAGGCGTCACTGAAGCAAGTGAACAAATTTAGAAATTCACGTTTATTTCTCTGTCCATCCCTCATGTCAGTTTCTCTTAAATTGATATAAAAAAAAGAAAAATCGCAAAAAGACCCCGTGATAGTTTTATGTTTCTATTTTCTTGGGCCTTTATGTGAGCTTTTATTGTGTTGTGCCAATCAGAATACTTTCACGTCGTGTTCTTCCCTTGAAGCACCATAAGAGCAATAAATGGATAATCTATTGTCTTTAGAATTCATTTTAATTTTTTAACGAAATTCCAAACATTTGAACCATCTAAAATCTGGTATCCCAAGTCCGATGTCGAATTGGAGGCAATTTTTCTCTGTATTGTGTTGGCAATAGTTCCTATGCCTGTCAATGTATTATAGTCATTTGTTCCCCACAAAAGAAAATAAATATTTGATACGCTTCATGTGAATTTCCTATTTAATCATATTTTATTTGTAGTTGACTATCTATCTATCTATCTATCTATCTATCTATCTATCTATCTATCTATCTATCTATCTATCTATCTATCTATCTATCTATCTATCTATCTATCTATCTATCTATCTTTCTATCTATCTATCTATCTATCTGTTTGTTTATAGTAATTTATTTCTAAATTCAGCATACTGTAATTGAGTGTAGGACTTCCCTAGCGATTATTTATTCAATAAGCATTTTAACCCCTGCGCTTGTCTTAAGCACAATAATAATAATAATAATAATAATAATAATAATAATAATAATGATAATAATGATAATAATGATAATAATAATGCTTATCGTTTTGTTTGTTGCAACAAAAACATTAACAATAACAACAACAATAATAAACAATATTATAAATTACATTACTTTGAACTACTCTTTCAAAGCAGGGGATCATTCAAATATTACAGCTTTTTACAAGCCAAATGACACAGACAACAATGAATTCTCGATCGTGTTTGAAGTGAATCTATGTGGTTTCGGCCCTCAAGCAAAACCGCTCTCAAAATCAGTCAGATGTATCAGACTGGGTTGGGGGTGAGTACACTTGCCATGTCAGCTCTGTACGCTGTTAGGCGCCACTTCCTTTTGATACGTACCGTCCTTTATACTAACTTAAGACAGGATATTTATGTGTGTGTGTGTGTGTGTGTGTGTGTGTGTGTGTGTGTGTGTGTGTGTGTGTGTGATGTAATCATATTGTGTTTGCCTAACGTTTGGTTAATTCCATTTCATTAATGATTTGGTTAAAATGAATAGCCGACCCTTATATAGTCTTGGTCGTCATAGTTCGTTAGATTTCTTTTCCGACATTTTGGTATTCGTACAACTTACACAGTTTAACAAAAACAATATTATTGTTCACCGGTATGAAACGCTGTATATCTATAAATAGGTTTAAATGTTTATTGATATCAAGCACCTTGAGCTCAATCTCCAGTGGAGGGTAGTGAACTTGCCACGTTCCCTTTTCACAGTGACCAACTCAGTTCCCTAAAGCCTCCGTTTGCAATTTCACTGATGTAGGATTGCAGGCCATTCTTCCTCAACAATGGTCATTTACCCCACAATCTTTTTTTCAGCGATTTGTACACGATTCGTTTGCTGTTGTTCTCGAACAAGGTTAAGGAAACCTAACTACAGACGTCCTTGGCATAATTACAATGTAAAGTGCTGCAGCAGGTGAGCATTATCTGTCAGTACTGTTTTTGTTGGCTCCATTTCAGGTTGTTTGTGGGAGCCTAACCACGGGCGCAAAGGATTACTTATAAAGATTCCTTTTCGGCTTGCATCTTCTGCTAGTCATCAGAGAAAACAAAAATATATTTATTAGTAAAATCTAGGTTAAAAAATCCGGTCCGCGCGAACAATGTTACTGGGTGAATTAATGCTTGTGTTGCGTAAAGGACAAAAAATCGTTAGCTTGAATCAGCATATATTACCTCATTGCATAATATTTATATGCACATCAATCGTAATCATCTCATCATAAATGTATATAAAAAATTCAAGCATTTCGATTGCGTCCATGTAGAAACAATACGTTTGAAATGTAACTTATTTTTAAGTGTTAATATTTTACTGAATTGTTTCTATTTGGACTAGATGAAAACCTTTAACACATAGGCTGTGTTTAAATCAGCAAAAATAATATTTAGGTCCATTACAATACCCGGCTGGATTTAGCTAATTGATATTATTTCAGTCCGTATATTCACAATATTCTTTTGTCATAATTAACGTTATTAGGTTCCTAATTTATCGAATTATACAAAATATCCGATATAACGAACACCTGAAAAAACAATGCTTTAAATTCGTATTAGTGTTGGGGGTAGTCTCTCTCATCCTTAACTCTGTAGGACCTATTTACCAAACTTAATTTGCCGCTCACTCTCGCTAACACCCCATGTCTCCCCATGTCTTTCTCTAGCGCTCTAGCGCTCTAGCGTCACCCCTCTCTCTCGCTCTCTCTCTCTATCGCCCCCCTTCTCTCTCTCGCTCTCCTTTCTCTCTCTCTCGGTCTCTCTCCCTCTCTCTCTCTCACACACACGTACGTGCAACTGCTATTATGATGGTTATACTTTAAAACTTCGGCCCAAGTTTAATTACAACCGAGAGAAATTCACTAGCTCGTGCACTCCTGACGGTTATGGGAACAGTAATTTAAAGTGGGCAAAAGCGACATATTCACCACCGCTGACAGAAAATTACTTTATCAAAATGTCACCAGCTCAGATAAGCTCATATTGGATAATACAGTCGCGCTAGCCTTGTTCTGAAAGTGAATTAAACAAAATACACGAACGCATCAATGAGCTGCTGCATTTGTCCACGGCTTGTGGGTCCAATAGCCTATTATTTTCTATTATTGTTTCTTTATAATTGTAAGCACGTCTTTCGAATTTGAACATCGATTGAAAGCTTGTTGGTTAAAGCGATATTTTCGGGCGGTGGCAAATAAATGAACTGACGAGAAAGCAATATTAATAGCCTAATTAACATGAATCAAGTAAACAAGCCACACCATCACATATACAAACACCAGCTTTAATTTTTACTGTGTTTTCCTGAGATAATTTAGGTTATTCGAAAGCTAATCCATTGCGAAATATTAGCTGTGTATGAAAGAGTGTGAAAACGGACATTGTTTAATTCGAATGCGAAACATTCGCATTTGTTTTGCTTGACTATGTGAGTTTTTTTTTAATCGAGCGCAAAAAGGCTAATTGCACTCGACTTATAACCTCAGCCCTCATAGTCTAAGGTCTCGCCCTATTACTGACCCCAGCGGTGAGATCAGGCTGGGGGGACACCACAATGCAAAGAGAGGTCAAAGACTTCACCAAATCGTTCTTGATAGTTTGACGCTTAAAGCACTCGTTTAGAAAAATGCATGTTGAATGAACAAACTGAAATAATTCATTACGATGCACACTTCCTGTGACAATTATGCGGCGACTTTCTGAGAAAAAAACAAAAGCAGTCGTTTGTTGTTGTTATTATTATTATTATTATTATTGTTGTTGTTGTTGTTGTTGTTGTTGTTGTTATTGTTGCTGTTGTAATGTATTCGATTAATTATAAAAAGAGGGATTTAAATCGGAAGTAATGTAAATAGAATTAACTGTTCCTGGATTGTATTTGTTTTCGTTTTCATTTTTATGTCTATTGTCATTACACACTAATGCTTTAAATATTTACCACAAAAAAGATTTATTCTAAACGCAGATAAATAATTTTGAATTCATCAACGTGAAGTTTATGTTACTTGAAGACGAGTTCAGCAGTGTTTGTGCGCACTCAAAAATAAAGGGTTCACAACAGTGTAAATGTTTCATTTTCTGCTTAATATAGTTTATATTCCAGTTTGAGCCGTGCTCTCCCCCTTCCTCACCCAAGCCAGCCGGGGGGAATGTTGCCGCGGGCCAAACATATGCTTCTTTCCATTGCACTAATCCAAATTCAGCGTGGAGGAATAATTGCTCGAGTGGCCATGGTTTCACAGGGCTTTGTCCCTCCCTGGCTCCCGTCAGCCAGGCACACGCCATTTCAATCAATTTCTTTTGAGGGCTGTCTCTTTTTATCAAACCTTAGTCCCTGCAAATGATGTGAACATTTAACAAACCGCTTCACGCTTCATAAAGAATGCCAACCTGCTCTCCTTTTCTCCTTTCTCTCATGCTCCTGTGTATAAACACACACGCGCGCTCACGTGCACGCACATACACACACACACACACACACACACACACACACACACACACACACACACACACACACACACACACACACACACACACACACACACACACACACACACACACACACACACACACACACACACACACACACACACACAAATACACACACTTATCACTTAAGAAACAATGCCACACTTTTATTCATTCAATTTTGTGTTTTTGTATTTTTATTAAAATGATTTGGACATTTTTTTACTCAAATTGACAAAAAATTGTCATCCCGGACAAAACAGGAATGTCATCAGAATGTTAACTCATGAGGACTACATTACGAAGTAGTGAAATCATAACCACCCACAACGAAATTTTAATAAAATGTATGAAAGCTTGTTGGGCAAGATTAAACGTTATATGATAGTTCAGATAGATAGATAGAGAGAGAGAGAGAGAGAGAGAGAGAGAGAGAGAGAGAGAGAGGGGGTGAAAGAAAGAGATTCTTACACAAAAACAATTAACATTTAAATTTCACCAATAGTAAAACTCTGAAATGTTGTTAAATATAGCAATATTTTCCAAGTAGTAAAGAGCATGATAAAATTAGAAAGTCGATAACAAATAGGTATCATGGGACTAGCACAAAAATATTTACGTTGGAAATTAAAGGGTCAGCTGGGGATTCAGCCTCAACCATAAACCCTGACTTTGAGAGGGAAATTCACGCTCTCCGCATATTATCTAGTTCTACAGGCATAGGCTGGCAGAACTATTATTAGATGTGGTAAATGAAGCCCAAATGAAGGAAGTTAAAGTAAGGTGAGAGGTTTACTCAGTCATCCTAGTACCAATAGAAATGAAAACAAATTCAACTCTTCTTTTTGTTTCAGAAAAATAGACCCAATAGACCCGCCCTCAAAACATTTCTAAGACGCTTTAACACTGTCTCAGGTATAAACACGTAATACGCATAATACACAACACATCCACAACCCAATATAAACATAATTTGGCTCTTCGTGTCAACTTGTACCAAACATTTGAAATATACAGAGAAAGTTAGTAGAGTGAAATAGTGGCTGACTCATTCTTTTCCCACTGTCAAACACAAAATAAAATAAAAGAATAGTACTCGAGGGTCAGTATCCTCATAAACTCACCAATGTAGGCGGAGACAGAAAAACAGCTGGCTTCCCAGGCCTTGTATTGCACAACAAGTGAAACTGAAGCAAGGATGCACGTGATCTCACACACACATGTGAAATAACTCAATCCAAACAAGCAAAAAATATAACTACACTAAACTGAAAGGACTCGACGGAAACGAATATATGCAAAACAAATATCCAAGGGTCATTGTTATACTATATAACACACACTGAGAATTGTATATGTAATTTAATGCAAACCAAAGAGAGTTGTTGCTATGCTATTACTGTGGCTAAAACAAAAAAACAAAAAACAAAATATAGTACAGTAGCATGCATTTCCTTTTTTAAAAAGCGCCAATTACAAAACACAAATTATTACAATATTATTTAAAAATAAACATTATATTTTGTCTTAATCATGACGGTGATGATCGTGATAAAAGCCGTGCAATGTTAAATTCAAAGATCGGAAAGAGGGAATAAACTTTCTGAAACCAATTATTTGAAAACATTTTTGGAACAGTTGATAGTGGTACGTGTCAGCTACGTTTTCCTGCTCCTCTTCTCATTTTGGTGATTATTCGGATTATTTGATACATAGGTCGGAGTTAATGAAGTTCAAATACCGTACTTCATATACAAGTACTGTTCTGTTCTTAGGTTCTTTTGTCTGGTACTTTACTTCACTATATTTTGTTTTTCACTAATTACATTTTTACATAAATATTTTCAATCACTTCTTGTTTCCCACATTTTTGGCTGGTTACTTTAGTTTTTATTTATTTGTTGACAATATTTTTTCATTCACGCTGCGTTATGTTTTTAGCTGATCAACGTATTTCTTGGCATTTGGCAGGTGCTGTATAATTTCCTGGCTATGGAGCACCACAGACGTAGGCTAGCCCATGAAGCTAACAACAAACAAGGCAGAATGCAACGAGAAGAATGACTGAGAACAGAGACTTTCCCGATCACATGAACATCTTTTCTCTGCTTTTGTTCTGTATGGTGGTTGTTTAGCCTGGATAAATTCGTTATCATCAATTTATTAAAATTATTTTGTATTAATGTATTAATATGAAGTGAGGACCAGTGATACAAAAACAGGAAATAGATAAGCTTAGTTTTAACTTTCACCTACTTCTTTACGTGAAAAATTGTAGCCAGTGCATTTAACGACTTTTATGAGTCATTTAAAACACGAATATATGTACTACTTTAGTGAAGGATGTGTGTACTTCAATCTCTGATGTCTTTCTTTTTCGATAATGTTGCACCAACAACAACAGTTACTAGGGAGTTTCAGCGGTGGCCTTGTAGAATTGCACCTACATGGCCTGGTTGTAGAGAGGGGAAGAAAAAAATATAGTATATATATATATATATATATAGATATATATATATATATATATATATATATATATATATATATATATATATATATATATATATGCTATATGATGTGTGTGTGTGTGTGTGTGTGTGTGTGTGTGTGTGTGTGTGTGTGTGTGTGTGTGGTGTGTGGTGTTAATATATTATTGTTTTTATATTATTATTTATATGCACTTTAGATTGCAAAACAACTAAAAGATTTAACCGTGAAACCCAGTTCAAAGAATTGCAGCTACCTTAAATATTAAATTGAGAAATGATAAAGATCGAACACAAAGAGAACAATTAGTTCCAACACGATTTGGCAGTCAGTACTATCGAGATAGCGTTCTGTATGAAATACCAACGTCCTGTAGGGTTGACTACACAACACGAATTACAAGCTGCATAGTGTTAATGTATGAGAATCGCGTGTTCTCTAAATTTTTTTACAGGCTTTAATAATAATTGATGACGATGATGATGATGATGATGATGATAATGATGACGACGAGGATCAGCATCATTGTCATCCTTATCCTTGACTCTCATCCTTAACAATGATGCTAGAATGCGAGTTGTTTTGTGTGTGTATGTGTGTGTAATATGTAAAACAATTATAATGTTATTACAAAATCTTATTTACAACGTTTTGATGTTAACACTGAGTTATTTAAAATTCTTTTAACAGCTTATTTGACAGCTTATTTGATCACACCAACACATGTCAGTTTTTGTTTGCTTTGTTGTCTTTTCTAGATCCACTATTTAAAAATTTCAGGAATTATTGTTGGGTAAGAAAATGAGCAATCCAAAGAAAGAACGAAAGAGATATAAAGAATATCGCGCGCGCGCGTGTGTGTGTGTGTGTGTGTGTGTGTGTGTGTGTGTGTGTGTGTGTGTTTGAGAGAGAGAGGGAGAAAGAGAGAGAGAGAAGGGAGTTGTCGGTCTGAATTAATAGACGTGATAATTTCATACCAAAGAAGAACAGTATTTCATCTCGCTGCTATCTGTTCCATCAGAAAGGGTCGCACCGCAGCTGCGACGCAGGGCGCGTTATTATGAAGTTTGATGATGGGATCCCGTTTACTCGTCTATAGCACCTCGCTTCAGGCAAGCAATAGCTGCAGGCTACGCCGGTGTCAGACTCTGATAAAGGATTTACCCTGCTCCCGAGAGAGAGAGAGAGAGAGAGAGAGAGAGAGAGATCCTGAGAGAGAGAGAGAGAGAGAGAGAGAGAGAGAGAGAGAGAGAGAGAGAGAGAGAGAGAGAGAGAGAGAGAGAGAGAGAGAGAGCGAGCAGTTTTTCACTGCACATCTAATCAACTTGCAGCGATGGCCTCACCGACTCACTCTTTCGTTTCCCCTTTTAATATTACATACAGAT